>BCLF01000008.1:5323655-5343089 GCA_001602275.1 Zoysia japonica | reverse complement strand
CGCCGCGGGCCCGCGGGCCACCCTCGCCCGTGCCGCTCGGCCCCGCCCCTGCTGCGGCGCCCGCCAGATCCGGGTCCGGGAACGCCTGGGGCCCGAAGAGGGACGTCGCTCCGGCCGCGGCTTCTCCGGTGGGTCCTGCTCCAGCCGGCGGACAGATCTGGTCTGCCACACGCATCGCCCAGGCCAGCGCGGTGGAGAAGGTGATCTCCGGGAGATGGGGCTCGCCCAAGCCCTCGTCCCCGCCAGCGCCAGTGTCGGCCCCGGTGGTGCAGACTCATGTGGCCTTGCCGGAGATGGAGAGGCCAAAGTCGGTGGGAATCGGAGACCTGAACAGTGGGGTAGAGAGGGGCACGACACCAGTCAGACCCGTGTCGCATGAAGGCAGGGTTGGGGATGGTAGGGATAAGGAGCTGTCAGAGAGACCCAAGTTGAAGCTGCTTCCTCGGTCCAAGCCTGTTGAGGCACCGGAACCATCTCCCACCAATGTTGAAGCGAAGCAGGTTGTCACTCTTTGTTCCCCGTTTAAGTTGATCAGATAACAAATGGATTTGTGATGTCTTTGCATGTGATAGTAAAATTAGCGTATCAGTTGTAGTCACTCCTTTAAGATTTGTTGTTTTGTTGATTTGAAAGCATTAACAAATATGGTGGAAATTTCATTATTATTTCATTGGTTATATGTCCCCACTGTCCAGGTGCATCAGGTCCAGGTAAATGCAAACATCATGAAGATTGAGGCTGTTGATGATATGCCCCAGAATGCCATGGCAGCTAAAACAGGAATGATAGGAGTAGATACCGAGAGCAAGGCAGCAGAGCGGCCACGATTGAATCTGAAACCCCGTACCAGTGTGACGGTGCAGTCCGAGGAAACCGCTGCAAAGGAAAGGTATGTATTTCCTGTCAAATGTGTTGTAAACCATGTTTATGTTCAAGTTAGTTTTTAGTTTTTACACTAACCTTGAATGTTCCATTTGTGCTTAACTGCTAACTGATCTATAGTGACTGCCAAGTAGCTGAAGCACAGGAATGAATTCTCTGTTCTCTTAATGCCTTGTGCTGTTACCTGTTTATCTCTAGATTGCTAGGTTATTCTCACTTATCTATTCGGAAATTAACATAGCTCCTGCAATGTATTGAAGGCATCATTCTTTTAAAAAAAAAAACAAAATCATTGTTGAACATAGCTGATGCTTCACTTAGAGTATAAGAAATAGATCTTCTGTACAGTTGTTCATCTTCCACTCCCTAGTGTAGCTAGTGTGTAGAAAGTAAGTTCCGGATTCCCTACCGCACACTGTATGTGTTCTGTTTTTTTTGTGATTTATGGGCAAACATTTTTGTTGTGAAGGAGTGGTTATGATGGTAGCAGAATAAAGTCTAGATGATGGATTCATTAATCTGGCTCCTGCACTTTTTCCCCCTTTTGAATCTATGAGCTTGGAAATTTGTTTGAGTCAATTATTACTGGCTCCTAATGCTTTTAGCAAGTTACTAGTAATTGTCATAAGGTACTTACCAATGTAATTTCATTCACGATATGTATGATCTTTGGGGCCATAAAATTTGTGCACCGCATGAGATATTGTCAATATTCTATTAACTTTTATGATGCTATTCTGAGTTGATTTTGTTGCTTTCACAATTTCTTAGGCAATCCCTATTTGGTGGTGCGCGCCCTCGGGAACAAGTACATGCCTTGTTTCTTCTATTTATTTGCCTTTTAGTTTTATGCTAGTTCTTTTCTTTTTTGTTTCTTCTGAATCAAATCTGAAACTATTCTTTATAAAATCAGGTTCTCAAAGAACGCGGTGTAGATGTTTTGGCAAGTGATCTTGAAAAGGCTTCACCAGTCGGCAGGTAGTTAACATATGCAGTACACATTTATTTATGTAGTTAAGTTGTGATGATTTATCTTGCATACAAGTTTTGTGCTACTTGATCTTTATTGCCTGATCTTCTAACTTCTTTTAGATGTTTTGCTTGGAAGAAAGAAAGAGGTTGTAATTAGATTATGTACTATGATTTTTATATGAATGAAACCTTTAGAAACAAGGTGACCTCTGTAACGACAATGTATGGTGGTTTGCTCATCTCTTATAGGTAGCTCGTTGGCAGGTAACAGTATTTGAGTAATATGCAAGCACATAAGACATGTACTTCTAAAATCCCGTGGGTTCTTAGTTATCATGCATTTTGGCAGCGTAAAATATTTTTAACCAAAAAAAAAAAAAACCGAAGCCCTATCACAATAATTATATCTTTGGTTGCATTTTAAGCAATCATGGAACGAGACTGATGTAAGAAGCTATACTGCTATCGTATGTGCACTGCAATCTTGCATGATTTCCTGTTATGGAATTATTTGTGCTGAAGCTTTATTTTGTCTTGAATTGCGTTTTATCCTGCAGAGATCAGTGGAGAAAAGCATATTTGAACTTGTTTCTATTTTACTGATGAATATATCTGTCATTTTATAGGTCTAAAAGTGAATTTACAAAAGTTGAGCAGAGGGTTGAAGCATTGTCTATTAATCCGTCTGTCGAAAGAGCCGAGAATTATTCAACTGGACAGAGAGGCCCAAGGAACTCTGATAGGAAAGACTACAGGCAGGATTTGGACCGAGGGGATGCCTATAGACCTACACGGTGGGAGGACACCAGGACGGGTGCTAGAGATGCGGAGAAGCCACTTGAGCAACCACGTCCAGAGCCTGAAACCTGGCGTAAGCCAGTAGAGCCACCAAAGCCTGAGGTTACCACACCCCGTTTTGGGAAAACTGCAAGTGCACTGGAGCTTGCCCAAGCCTTCTCAAAGCCCATGTCTGATAATGTGCCACAGAGCCGATTGACAAGTGTTCCTAGTCCTAGAGCTCCTCCGAGTCCAGGGGTTAGGGATCACGTCGGCTTCTCTAGGCTCACTGACAACAGAGGATTACACTCTGGCCCATCGCAACGAAAGATAAATGGCTACTGATTCCTTTGGCACACATATTACATGTGCCATGGTGATACAGGTCAGGTGTTATGGCCTCAATTAAGCGCACTGCTTTAGCCTTATTTTCAGCTGTAAGTGTGGGGAAGTCACTATTATTGTTGCCCCGATGAATTGTGACATGCGAGGGGTGCTAATTTCATTTAGCAGAAGATCCTCTCCTATATTGCTGCTCAATGATCAATAACTCGGGGTTCATTTCCTCACTTATGCGCTGCTGGGAATTTATGAACTATTTCCGCTTATTCTTCAGCCTTCTACCCATGATAAAATGCTGGGAATAATTGCTACCTGCGTGCTGCTAGTTGACATGCATTATGTACTTCTGGCATACTTGATTTGTGATGTTGCTAGATCAGTGTGACCCGGCACCGCAGCCTGAGCGCGTCAGATTGTGCATAAATTGCGATTCCATTTCAGTTAGTTTTTCAAAACATATCACTGTAGTAAAGGTTGCTCATGATTAAAGGATACATTATTCTTAAAAATCTTCTGATTTACTTGAGCGCCTTTTGGATCGTTCGAATTTCACAGGCTTTATGGAGCCCATTGGAATTATTGAGTTCGATTCAAATTGTGTGGTTTGCTAAATCTTTGTTTCGGTATGTGCTTCGTGGACTGCTTAAACGGTCTGACCTTGAACCTGGCGCCTAAGGTTGAATTGTTAAAACTCCTGGATTGCTGTCACGGAGATGGGATCTCGTTCAGTCGTGTTTTACAAGAGCGGATTTGGCTTCTCGACGGCTGAATCACATCAAGAAGCATGACGAAAGGCACAGCGTGAGAGAATCGAAAGCACTGAAACAGCAAGAGCTGTATTCACATCAGTAGCACTGGCTATTACTAGAAGATCACAGTATCAGCTTTGCGAGTTCATGTTGGGAGCACAAAGCTGAGGCGCGCCACACGCGGCCACAGATGCACGGTTCTGCCGCCGTCGACGTCGCGCAGCTTTGCAGGTCACCCGAGATCAGAACAGGAAAGCCGTCGGCGTGAAGGCCGGCAGCACCGTGGGGGGTGCGGAGTACCTGCAGAGAGGTGAACGCACCCGGGTCAGCGTCAATAGCAAAGTATGGAGCAAGTAATTTGATTTGAACTCATGATGCTCGCTTTGGTCACAGGTTCAGTTACGATGATTACAAAGTGCAGACTGGAGAGCAGTTTGAGCTTGACCAAGATTTAATAATCTGAGACATATACAGATCCCTATCGAACACTATAAATCAGCGATGAGAAAAGCAGGAGGATACGGCATCCGAACTCTGAAGCCTCTGATCCACCTTTGTTCTTGATTCTGATAATAATGAGGTTGGTTGAGCACGGTGGCCGATCCAGTGGCAGGTTATTTTGCAAACTGAAGTGCAAAGTGCCAGGACAGTGACATTTGCAATTTGAGTTGCAAAACCACGGATTCGCCAAGGCAGACTTGACTGCATGGTAACCTACTACCCAAAAAGAAGTGTTGAGCTGGGAATCTCAGAGGCGCTCATGGGAGCCAAAGCTTTAGTGGACTTCGTGATCATCTAACTATGAGCTGACCAACTTGCTACTAGCCTTTTTCTCTCGACGTTATCCATCTCCCGAACCAGAAGATGGCGTTCACGTCGGAATCAACGAAGTGACTCGGAGCCGCGTGAGCAGCGATGCCGATACGAATCATCACTAGGTGCCCACAGACCCCCATGTGGGCCCCGCTTGGGGAACAACACGAACGGACATCTATCCGAACTGCTGCCGGCGGTGGCCGGTCCGTTCTCGGATGCGGGGGTCAGCGACCCAACGGACGCGTGGCGCTATCTAGGCCGCCCCGACTCCACGAATCTAACGGCGCTGATCTACTCCACCGCTCGCAACGCTTCCAGCAACTCTAGCGCGCGCAACGCACGAACGGGTACAAGGAGCTCACCGGAAGTCGTCGTAGCTCGATCTCGCCGCGCGAAGATACGGCCTCGTCTTGGCCTTCCCGGCCGCCGGCTTCGCCTGCGGCACGGTCGCGATCGCCGTCCCCGCCGCGTCCTCGGAGATGGCGACCAACGTCGGTTTCCACGCCACGGACGGCCGCCGCTGCCGCCGCTTCTCCGAGGCGGCACCGTCCTCCTGCGTCGCGGCCGGCGCGGGATCCGACGTCGTCGTCGCCGTGGGCGGCCGGCGCGCGCGCCTGACGAAGGCGAAGAGCTTCATGTGTGGTACTAGTTCGTGTTGTTGGATGCTTTACCGTTGAACGTAAAGCGTGGTTTGGAATGGGCGGCTACCACGGGATGCTGGACTTGGATTACAAGTAGTACAGGGCTGCGCCACTTCTTGTATCGCCGGTAGTGCAAATGACTGGAATGCCCTCGATGTCTTATTAAGGCCTCAGTGAAACAGAATTATATATAGTAATGTAATTTAAAATATAAACATTTTTAGGTTAGTCAAACTCAAACTTCTATCATTTGATCACTAATAATATATAATTAATAATGCTTTATCATATAAAAATTATATTTTTTGAATTCATCATTAAATAAACTTTCATAAAAATTATATTTTTATATTAAAAATTATGTAATTTTTTAAATATTATTGGTAGAAGTTAAAAGATTTTGACTTTATCCAATTTATATTTTGGAACGAAGATAGTAATAAGGATTAGTTTAATTTTACAGAAACATATGATTTGAGTGGGTTTTTTTTTCAATCCAATTGCCTAACAGTATTTTTCTTAGGAAAATTGCAAAAAGGACTCTGAGTCTCGGTGTCATCTCCATGACTCCATCATTCTAGTACCAATTAAGTGCGCAAGGTTCAGCTGCCGTGCTGCCCCCTCGCTGCTGCACGGGGTCGGGCCCACATGTCGGTGACCCCACGGCAAGGGGCAGTACGGGCAGTGGATCCACTTCCAATTAAGTAGTAGTAGCACACTGTTTTCTCAAGTGTGGTCTATGCCAAGTTTCAACTTGCAAATGTTGGTATATTAATCTGCCAATACTATGCTCCATGCCATGCCCGGAAAGTGAGATGCCAACTACCATATGCCACTTGTCAAAAGACTCCACATAGGACCGCGACGGTTGGATCTCAATCAAACGGTCAACCGTTCCTAGCTAATCTTATTCATCTGGATGTAACCGTCAATTCCACCTAGCCTATATGCTTAATTTTATGACAAGTTGGCCAAACAAAATATAGCAAGAGATCGGTGTTTTTCTCTCATAACAACTCTAATTTACCTCCGGTAGTTGTGTTAGTCTGCCATAAGTCCAGTTTGTGGCGGAAAAGGGTCGCAGAAATCATACTTGTACGTCAACCTGTATCTTGACTTATGCGTACGCATGGTTATTTCTTTTGCTATCTTTCCTAGATGTCACATTATGTTATGCACAATGATATTGGAGATTTCCAGACATACTGGCGGCTGGGGGTGTCACTTTGCATAGGACTCTACTCCTTTTGTTCTTAAATTGTTGTCATTATTAACTTCTATCATCATCTTTGACCGTTTTCTTGTTTAAAAAAATAGTTCAAATATGTAAAATTTTAAGTTATGTTTCAAAAATATTTGATGCTTAAGTAAATTATAATAAAATATATAATATTTATTATTTTTTAATAAAGTGAATGATCAAAGATGATGTTATAAATTAACAGTGACAACATATTTATCATTTTTTAATAAAGTGAATGATCAAAGATGACTACCTGTGGATTTGGAATTCCTACGTATCTGAACAAACAAGAGAAGAAACCGAAAGAAAAGTGACAAAGATTACTCCAAAAGCAACAGCTGAGAATAAGAGCAGACTAATGACTGTTAATGTAAGTGACACTGACATGTCCCATGATTGATTAGTTAATCTTTTTGTCACCTTTACCATGCACTCACCCATTGGTCACTTGCTACTCTGTTCTCCATCTTGTTCAGCTCCAATAAGAGTGCTCAGCTCCACTGAGCCTGAGGAATGAAAAGGAGTCAGCCTCCACCAGTTGATGAAAAGAACGAGAAGATGCTGTAAAATCAAGCTTGCGTATGGAAACTTCCGAATGATCGAGAAAGAGCAAAGATGGCAAGAAAATCTTTAAATTGACGCCTTCGCTTTTTATCTCTTACCAGTAGTACAAGAACACAAACGGTTCCATGTGGCTCTGCCTGAGCTAGTGGGAGCTAAAGGGCCTTTTGCGCAATCATATGGCAGAGCAGGCCCGTCTTTTAGCAAGGGCAAAGTGGAGCCCCAATTTTTAAAAAGTCCTAATATACTGTAGTACTAACAGAAAAAAAGTCCTAATAATTCCATAGAGTCACGCTTATATTCATAACAATGTGCAGCATATTCATTCTTCTAGTAGAATTGATCGACTTTGCATGTATGCGATGGTGTTCTACTGTCTAGTTACCTTGACATGATAGCTTAATTAAGTTTTAGTTAAATAGTACTTCTTGTCTTACGTTTCAGCACAAGGGATGATGCCAGATACAAAATGATCTGCCTAGTTACCTTGGCACCCTGACTGCCCTTCTTGCGACGTTGATATCACTTGCAAATTCTAATCACCGAATTGCTGACGCCCTCATCGCTAATGTGTGCAATTTCAGCACAAGGTCTCCCATCTTACTTTCGATTTTTATATCTTTGTTATGTTAAGGGCTCTTTTGAGATGGAGAAATTTTCTCTCCTCTACATTTTTTCTATGAAATTAAACTGATTAAATTTATCAAGGTGATTCTTTTAAAAATTATGCGTTCCAACAAAGCCCGAAGTATCTATTCCTAAGCTTACGTAGTCTTTTTTTTAAATTTAAGGGCTCCATTTTACATTTTTGCACCGGAGCCTCAAATTTACAGAGACGGCTTTGGGCAGAGTGACGGAAAATGACGAGTTTTGTTCAGCAACAAATTAAGGCAGTGCATCAGACAAGTGGAAAGTTTAGGGCTCCGTTCAGATCAGATTTTGACAGCGTTTTGGAGCTGTGCTGCATACTGTAGCTAAATTATCCGTGTGCTACCTAGCTATGCTACGACTATGCTGCGCAGCCAAAAAAAAATTTCAAACGAACAAACCCTAAATTAAATTGATCGAGCCAAATGGAGGCAACCAGCTAATTTGCCGTACTGTCCAGCGCTGCCCGCCGCATGTGAGCTATGAGCTCACATGTGTGACCTGTGTGTCAGTGACGCACAACAGTGGACAGTGCGATAGAGATGCCAAATGGAAGTGTCAGAAGGCACCAACGTACGTCGCGTTTCAGGTTGTGCTTCTGAACCGGTGAGACGCCCATCATTGGAGAAACTGGAGGGAGCCATGTGTGAGTTTGACCTTGTTGCTTCGGAACTGCACACTTGCACCGTCTTCTCAAAAACTGCACATGGCTGCCCCGTGCTAGGAGTTTTTTTTGTCAGTTGTGGACTCTTTACAGGGAGACCTATCAAAGGCACAAGAAAGATCAGACCAAACCTCTTGCGCCCAGTAGCTAGAAGATAGAGGCAAGAGAACTCATCTAGAAGGGGCGAGGTTAGTTTAAGTTTGTTTTAGTTGTTAGTTAGCAAGTTTGTTTGAGTTTGTTTACTTAAAGATAGGATGCATGTACTATAAAGACCCCACTAGAGTCAATTGTAAAGATTAAGCAAGAAATAAAATTACCTTCAGGTGCTCTGTTTCTGCACCGTGGCTGAGAATCCTTCTTAGTCCGGTGGTACAAGCAGATCTTCGCCGTCTCGTTATTCACTGCGTTCAGATCCCTTGTCTCGCTTTGCATTGCATTTTTCGCTTCGCACACCCACTAGACCACGCTTCCACAACAAATTGGTACCAGATTACAAACCCAACGCATCGACCATGTCTGACATTACATCTGATCCTGAGGAGCTCACATATTCGCAGAAGCTGGATCATTTGCTGGCACAGATGGCAACATTTAATGCTTGCCTCGACGCCCACGACGCGTGCATTGCCCGCACTGAAGAACAGAGATCATCTGGGGATAATTCTGGATCATCGGCTGGTGCCAAGAACCAGAATAACAAGGACTCTGGTCGTGGCCTCAAGGAGAAGAAAGACGAAGATCACAGAGGACCACGCCTGCCCAAATTCAACTTTCCACGGTATAATGGTGAATCTGATCCATTAACTTGGCTCACCAAATGTGAATCGTACTTTCGAGGTATGAGGACATTGGATGAGAAGAAGGTATTGATCGCATCATTACATATGGATGGAGTTGCAGCACAATGGTATTACGCTCTAGAGCGTGACCATGGATGTGTCACATGGCCGAGTTTGTGGAGTTTGTGAATCTGCGATTCGGCCCCCCAATTCGATCTAACGGATTGGCCGAACTCAAAGAACTGCATCGCACAGGCTTGGTTGAGGAATATCAACGGCAATTCCTGGCCCTCCTATGCTGCTGTGAGGATCTCACTATGACCCCACAAATCAATCTTTTCACTGCAGGATTGGGTCAACCTTTGCGCACTGATGTTGAACTTCAAGCTCCCGCAAACCTGCAAACCGCCATGAGACTGGCTCGTGCATATGAACAGCGGGAAATAGCAGTGGCGACAAGCAAGGCAGGAGCGCTGGTCAGGAAGAACACAACAACAGCAGCAGTTCAAAAGAGTACGGTGACATCAGGAGTCACAGTACCAGCAAGCAGCCCACCTGAACCATCAAAGCAGCGATTTCGCCGCCTTTCTCCAGAAGAACTTGCAGCCAAGCGGGCAAGTGGGGAGTGCTTCTACTGCTCAGAAAAGTTCACACCAGGCCATAAGTGCGGTGGAGGCAGTAAGTCAGTCTTTCTCCTCCAGTTAGACGAGGATCAAGAGGTTGACAATGCCGCCAATGAATTGGGGATTTCGCTGCATGCGCTGACTGGAATTGGGGTGACTAACACAATGCAATTAGCAGTCACCATCAATGACACCAAGCTTGTTGCACTAGTAGATTCCGGCTCTACTCACTCCTTCATCAACAGTGAGGTTGTTTCACGCCTGAATCTGTCTTTGCTGCCAAGACAAGGACTGTCAGTTAAGGTGGCGAATGGTGACCGTGTGAATAGCGTCGGCATATGCCCCCACACGGTGCTCTCCATTGATCAAGAACAGTTTACAATGGACTGCTACTCTCTGCCATTAGCTCGGTTCGATGTGGTGCTAGGTGTTCATTGGCTTCGCACTTTAGGACCAATCATTTAGAATTTTGATAACCTCACCATGTCTTTCTGGCACCAAGGTAAATCAGTTCTCCTTCATGGCATTAATGGAGCACCACATACTTGCAATCCGATTATGACTTAGGAACTTATGGATAATTTGTTGGCATCATTCTCGGATATTTTTGAGGAGCCAAGAGGTCTACCTCCATCACGCCGCCATGATCACCGAATTCATCTCCTACCGAACTCAGCACCTGTGGCAGTGAGACCCTATCGTAACCCTCAATTACTGAAAGATGAGATTGAACGACAGTGTGAAGATATACTTGCTCAAGGCGTTATAAGGGACAGTACCTCTCCTTTCTCTTCTCCGGTGCTACTGGTCAAGAAATCTAATAATACATGGAGGTTCTGTGTGGATTATTGTGCTTTGAATGAGAAGACAGTCAAGGACAAGTTTCCCATCCCTATTGTTGATGAGCTCATTGATGAACTTCGTGGTGCTAAATTTTTCACCAAGCTGGATCTCCGGAGTGGCTATCATCAAGTTCGTATGCACCCAGATGATATTGAGAAAACAGCATTCCGGACACACAGAGGCCACTTCGAATTTTTGGTAATGCCATTTGGCTTAACTAATGCTTCTTCTACATTCCAGTCCTTGATGAATGATTTATTGAAAACCTTTATCAAAAAGTCAGTTTTAGTCTTTTTTGACAACATTCTGCTGTTCAGTGCATCTTGGGCAGAACACTTGCAGCATGTAAAAGCAGTTTTTGAGGCACTGCGCTGCAACAAGCTGTTTCTAAAAAAAATCCAAATGTTCATTCGAAGAAGGATAGGTCTCTTACCTAGGACATGTCATATATGCAGCAGGAGTTTCAATGGATCCTGCTAAGGTTATTGCAATAGAACAATGGCCTCAACCAAAAACACTGAAAGCACTGCGAGGGTTTCTGGGCTTAACAGGTTACTACCGAAAATTTATTGCTGGTTATGGTGCACTGGCAGCTCCCCTCACAACCTTATTAAAAAAGGAAGCATTTGCCTGGTTCCCTGTTGCTGAACAGGCATTTTTATAGCTGAAAAAGGCTCTCATATCAGCACCACTTCTCCAAATACCAGATTTTCATAAGAAGTTTATTGTGGATTGTGATGCATCAGGGACAGTATTCGGGGCACTCCTACATCAAGGAGAAGGAGCAATAGCATTCTTTAGCCGATCCATTGCTCCCCACCATGCCAAGTTACTAGCATATGAGAGAGAACTAATTGGCCCGGTGAAGGTTGCGAAGCACTGGCGGCCGTACCTATGGGGCCGAGCTTTCACAGTACGCACGGATCATTATAGCCTAAAGTTTATTCTTGATCAAAGGCGATCTATAGTACCTCAACATACATGGGTCAGCAAGCTCTTTGGGTATAATTTAACGGTGGAATATAGGGCAGGACAGCTGAACAAGGTGGTTGATGCCCTTTCCAGAAGGGATGAAGATCAAATGGCAGTACATGCTCTTTCCACACCAATATTTTAGATCTTCGATACACTGAGAACTGAAAGTGCAGAGAATTCTCAAGTATTTGCCCTTCATGCCAAGATCTTAGATGGCACAGCTCCGAATGGGTGGACTAAGGTGGATGGCTTGCTGATTTTTAATGGCCGGGTGTTTATTCCAGATGATTCAGCTGTCTGGCCAGAAGTGCTGCAAGAGGCACACACCTCGGGTCATGAAGGAGTGCAAAAAACCTTGCACCGGTTCAAGGCTACTTTTCACAATACATGTGCTCACAGAAAAGTACGTGAGTTCGTGCAAGGATGCACAGTCTGCCAACGCAATAAAACAGAACATCTCCACCCAGGAGACACTACCAATCCCTTCTGAAATTTAGAGTGATATATCAATGGACTTCATTGAGGGATTTTCCAAAGTGAATGGTAAATCTGTCATCCTTACAGTGGTAGATCGCTTCTCAAAATATAGTCACTTCATTGCTTTGGACCATCCGTACACTGCAGCGACTGTGGCAAGAGCTTTTTTTTTACAACATTGTTCGCTTACATGGATTACCCTGTTTCATAGTTAGCGATCGAGACACGGTATTTACCAGCAACTTCTGGCGGGAGTTGTTCAGCCTAGCGGGAGTGAAACTTCACATGAGCTCTGCCTTTCATCCATAGACGGATGGTCAGTCGGAGGTAGTTAACCGAGTCATCACAATGTACCTCCGTTGTCTTGCAGGTGATCGCCAAAGATCTTGGCTTCAATGGCTGCCTTAGTCCGAGTTTTTCTACAACTCATCATATCAAACAGCTATACGCTGCTCACCGTTCCGTGTGGTTTATAGACGTGACCTGCCAACACTATTGTCTTACCAACCAGGGGCAGCAAGGGTAGCGGCAGTAGACAGGCAGCTGATGCAGAGAGATGAGTTTCTATCGGAGATCAAAGACAGATTGCAACAAGAGCAAAACACCATAAAAGAATATCATGACAAGTCTCGGAGGGAGGTGGAATTTGAAATTGATTCTTGGGTGTGGTTCCGTCTGCATCACAGAACAGCCACAGGCATCACAATTGCAGGTCTTTCAAAGCTGGGTCCACGCTTCTATGGTCCATATCAGATAGTGAAAAAAGTAGGTACTGTGTCATATCGTCTCAAGCTTTCCCCAAAGGCACGTATTCATGATGTATTTCATGTTTCTCTGCTCAAGAAATATCAAGGGGAACCCCCTACGACTATTACTCCACTACCAGAGCTACTTCATGGGATAGTAGTGCCTACACCAGTAAAAGTCATTCGAGCCCGATTGAACAGGGGGTCTTGGGAGCTTCTGGTGCAGTGGGAAGGCCGGGCTGCTTTAGACGCCTCTTGGGAGAAGTTGGAGGAGTTCAGAAGCACCTATCTGTTTGTTGAGGAGTGAGGAAATGTTGTGGACTCCTTTACAGGAGAACCTATCAAAGGCGCAAGAAGGATCAGACCAAACCTCCTACGCAGGAGAACTCATCTAGAAGAGGCGAGGTTAGTTTAAGTTTGTTTTGGTTTCTCAGAAAGTTAGTTGTTAGTTAGCAAGTTTGTTTGAATTTGTTTAGTTAAAGATAAGGCATCTGTACTATAAAGACGTCACTAGGATCAATTGTAAAGATTAAGCAAGAAATAGAATTACCTTCGGATGTTTTGTTTTTGCACCGTGGCTGAGAATCCTTCTCAGTCCAGCAGCACAAGCAAATCATCGCCGCCTCGTTATCCACTGCGTTCAGATCCCTTATCTCGCTTTACATTGCATTCTCCGCTTCGCACACCCAGCAGACCACGCTTCCACAACAGTCAGTATGTCAACTCCATCGATCAAGTCTTTATGAGGTGCTGTATATGCGCAGCTGTTGCTGAGCTTAATTAGCAGGTCAACGGCTAAACTTCTATGGTTGCACGTACAAATGAACAGCTGAGCCAAAAGTAGGTGAATCACTTGCCGGGAACTGACATATCCTGCAAATGGGTACCTGTAAGAACAAAATTTAGTTCAATTTTTTTGAATATTTGCGAATTACCCGTAAAATTTAAATTAGACGTAGACTTCTGGATATACCGACTTGCATCCCTATCGTCAATAATTCATTAGCAGCAACCCAAATGAAAGCGAAGGCGGAGGAGCATCAACCGGAGCGCGAGATTATCTGAGTCCGCGTGAAAACGAACCGATGTGGACGTTGGGAGCCGGATGCCTTTCGCGTCTCTTTCCAGATAGTCTCCGGACGTCTTTCTTTTCTTTCCTTTCCTCTTTTTTTTTCTCCTCGCAGGACATCGGAGATCGTGTGCAGTCGGTTTCGTGAGATCGAGTGATGGCAGCTGAACGAGCCCTGTGTTTGCCACCGCCGCTCGCCGGGGAAGAGGATGGGATCATGGGAAAGCCTAGGTCGAACGTGTAGCGCTGTTCGGTGGTGACTGCTGAAAAATCCGGCGCCCTCCGTGGACAAGAAATATGGGATGGTTGTACCATGAAAGATTTATTAGGATTCAATTAAGTTCAAAGATGAAGAGGGTTTATTTAGATTCGAAGCGCCGTTCTTGTGCAAATTATAAACTGAGGTCCAAACTTTGGACAGTACCTACATGATGTTCTTGTCACGATCTTGGCGACAGATACAGAACTCGATCGCCGCTTGTTTTCCGGCCGTCCAACTGGATTCGGAATTCTGGATGCATGCTACTAGTACTCATGGAGGAGCGATCCTGTTCCTGGCAGCGTGTTAGGATCACGTGAAAGGAGATGACAACCAGTCAAATTCACGGTGCATCCGGTCAGCCAGGCCGAGCCTGGTGAAGGGCCTGCAAGCTTCCAAACAGCCCACAAGGGCGTGATTGGTTCTCGATGTGCATAGGTAGCTTGTGCCAGGGAGACAGCTTGAGCTTAGCCTGATTGTTCGCATGCATATAGTTTTGATTGGTTTGTCTGATTTTTTAGAGCCAGGCTCAAACGAGAATCTTATTAATTGCTCAAATAGCAGCCTAGTTTGTACTCCGTATGTCGCAAGCTTAGAAAAACGCAACATTTTCATTGGAGCTGCAGCCCGTAGTCAGGCTCACGTGATATGGAACCTTATTTCGTTTTCTCAGAGCTAGGATGAGTTGTACTTTTTACATCTAGCTAGCCAGGCTCAAACATCTATCCAATGGACCAATCAAGCAGCTGCTGCATCTCACAGGCCTGGATGAGCTAAAACCAACGAACCAATCACGCCCAAGTGAACGAACACAGGCAGGCCCGGCACGTCTTTGGGCATCGGCGGAACGAACACAGGCAGACGAGTGACGAGAAAGCATCACCATTCTCCAGCAAGTGTTCCATTCCCTTGTGTACAATGCGGTTGGCAGCCTCGACGACGGCGCAAGGATCCCTGGTTTGGCTACCTGTGTCCCGCCGCTCTCATCGGCTTATCCTCCGGGCTCCGACGCCGGCGCGTCACAGTCCGTCTGGCCTCTGGGATGGAGGCAAGACCGTCGGCGGCCCTCATCGCTAGGCTCGGTCTCTAATCTCCACTCCTGAAAGAAATCATAAGAATCGCCGGAGTTTCGGCCCGCGACCAGGCCGGACCGCAGGTTAGTGAAGTGTTAGTAGCTGGTTCCCGTACAAAATATCCCCAGCCTCGCCGATCGGGCCGGGCTCGCACTGGAGTCCGGCGTTGCGCGTCGCGGTACCGCCGGATCACGGAACCTGGTCCATGTATTCTTCATGCGGCCGATCCAAACATCTACTGGCACTGAAGGGCCGTAACACGGGTGACCGCTCCAAAGATGCACGTAAAACTCTCAATCAGAGATTTAGAGAAAAAAGAAACAATAACACAGATCCTAATGGAACTGAAAACTCATGCTGCAGAAACAAACAAGACAAGCACTAACCGAGAGACGTTCAGTTTGGAGGAACCTGCACAGCAGAAAACACCATTCTATTCATATCACCGTATCCTTTTACTGGTGCATGATGACGGGGGAAACAGGTGCGCACCGCTAAACTGTTCAACACCAAAATTACGCCAGTAACCGCAGCTGGCAAGGGCACACGGTGCCCTGTACATATGTGACACTACAACGTAGAACATCGCCTGATAAAACGTGGTTTACGGGTTGAGGTTGGCTGACAATCATGTCACCATCAGACGGCGCGCATACATCACAAGTTCACCACAATCAAAGCTCCTGCTGCCGCAAGGATCAAAGGAGCTAGGGAGATGTTCCTGGAGCAGGAGGCTTTCACGCCGGAAGGAACCAAGGGCGCGCCTGAAGGAACGTTATCCATCGGCACATACACCAACTCAGGGACAGCCGCTGCAGTAGACATATGGATCACCTCATTAGTTCATATAAACTGTCATGGACGACCAGTAATTAATTCCAGAGTTCACTAGCACAATATTGAGAATAGAAAAAGCACAGAGATATGAAGTTGGTATAACAGTGTAACACTAACAATTAATCACTATGCAATGAGGCTTTCCAAAAAAAAAAAAACTCTGCAACGAAAAGCTAATGAGCAGGCAGCAAGAAGAATGCACACACATTATCAAGTACCTAAGTTCCAGTATGCAGTCTAACATAGCACAAACTGTATCTGCACAGTAAGTTACTAATTACAGAATGTGACCAATGTCCAACATTATTCCCAGATTCACAGAATCAAAAGGAGGAGACATGTGTTCACCTGGGGAAATGCTTGGCCTAGTTGTTGATTGTGGTGTGACATGCATTTCTGGCAGCGTCTTGAGCTCTATATTCAAGAGGTGAATGACAAAACGATCAGTGACAAAATCCAAGTTAGGAATCAAAAAAGCATATTTTATACTTATTTATCAGACCACTCAGAGAAACTATACAGCAGGCAGTAACTACATTAACTGTTTGTGAAGGAAAAGTTCATAAACCTTGCCACTGAATCAGAATCAGTGAAATTGAGTCTACCAGTACTCTACAAATATTAATTGGATCAATAGTTATGTGTGTCCTAGCATTCCTTTACCCAAAAAAAAACAGAATAACATGCTAGTACCAGAAATAAAACTCGGAAAATTCAATCCGACAGCAATATATACATGGACCAAACAGACTCTTACATCCAAAGAGGAAAAACTGAATAACATGACCAATCATGAGACGGAATGCCTATAATATACAGCATGTAGGACAAGCTCAAGCCATTATAACTTTTTATGCACTTTAACCTCCCCAACATAGTTGGTTGCTGCACATGCAAGAGGCAGAAATAACGCAGCACCAGTAACTAATCAATTGGCGTAATTATAGTATACCAGTGATTTACCAATTTATCAACAAATATTCAGGAACCCATGCATTAGATTGATTTTTTTATCAGTAAACACGAAAAAACTTTGACCATCCGAAGAACCTAATACTATGTAACAAGAGCCCTGACGAGTGGTGACACACCTGATGCAAAGCCCTCTGCTAACCATCAGGACATAGCATGAGGCCAGAACTTAAAATGCTAAGCGCCAATGCGTCAGTATAAACCAAAAAGTAGGAGTGCAGAATAATTCGTTCGAGGCCAGAACAGGATCACTTAAATCAAAATTTCAACTGCGATTAACATGACTAATGGAATAGACTAACCGACATAGAATTGATGCAGGGTGATAACATCTGAGATGTACTCAAACCATCTCGGGCATACGTGATGCCGCTCAAGCGGCTCAAGCACAAGCAAAAAAATGCATCAGCATCAGAGCGCAATCAAATTAACCCTGTGCAGGGCAGGGAACAAGCGCGTCATGTAAGTTGGCCAATAGTAGTACTGGCTTGGCGCGCAGAGAGGGTTTCAGAATCACGCCGCGAGAGGGGGGGAGGGGAGGGCACGGGCTCACCCCGGCAGGCGTCGGTGAAGAGAGTGGATGACTCGACAGTGGCGGCGGCGAAGGAGTTCCCAGCGGCGCAGGCGGGGAGGAGCGCCCCGAGGCGGCCGGTGTCCACGGGGAAGCCGAGGAGGAGCGGATCGCGGAGCAGGTGGCAAAGGCACCCCTCCCCTCCGCCTCCGCCCGAGGGGGAGACCGCGCGGAGGAAAGCGACGCAGCAGGAGTCGGTGGGCGCGACGGGCGGCTCCCCGGCCGCCACCAGGTGCGGCAGGCACGGCGAGATGGACACGATCGCCGCCGCGCACCGTGCGGCCGCGTCCTTCGCAGATTCGGCGAGGGGCGGGGAGGGGGAAGCGTGGGCCACCGCCGCGCCGGCGACGGCGAGGACGAGGACGAGCGCGGCAGTGGGGCCCATCGCGACACTGCGTGACGTGGCTCACGCGCGCGCGGACTCGCCCTCTGAAAAGTGGCGGGGGTTTTAGGACGGTGGCGTCCAGTATAAAAAATTTTCGGCGAAATTTCATTGAAATATCTAAACTATTGTATTGAGGTTCAATTTTTTATATGAACCAAAATATTATTTATAATCATTGAGAATTACTTTGTTTATATATACAATCATGTTGTTTTATAGAATTGAAGGCAATTCTGCAGAAATTCATGTCAATTATTTTTAAAAATACTTAAATTTATACACTACAACTTCAAACATATCCAATATATCGTTTTTAACTTTTTAAAATTGACATTTGCCCATTCATTTTATTAAAAAAATTTAAAAATATAAAAATAAACAAGTCAAGTTTAAAGTACTTCTAATAATAAATCGATTCACAATAAAATAAATTTTTTTAAATTTTTTTTAAAAAGAAGAATGATAGATAGGAGAATTTATTTTGAGAGGGAGGGAGTATTATAGGCTATTGGTGACTTCGGATATTTTTTATAGTATACTTTTTTCCAGTGGCGTGTCGGGGAATCGAGACTCGCATGGGACGGGTATAGTTTTTTTTAAGCCAAATCTGCTCGCTTTTTTTTATCCTCGGTTTTTTTTGTTTACTATTTTTAAATTTGAAATTAAATTAATTTTAACGGTTTTTCACTGAGTGAAATGATTTTTTAAATAAACTAAGAGGCTGAGAACTGAAAAAAAGTAATTTTTTTTAATTTTGTGAAGTGATTTTTTGTTTTGATTCTAAAAGTTTATCCTAAAGAATCACTTTTAATCACATAATCAGTTCACAGAAGATTCACAGAAAAATAAGAGTGAATTCAGAGAATAAGAGCTGAAACCTAAGGTCTAGTTTTCACGGTTCTGTAGACCCTGATGTGCACGTTCCTACGTGGCCGTGGGTGAAGGGCCCGTGCCAGTGCACCTGCTCGGTTTGCCTGCGGATTTGTTGATGGTTCCATGTAGATGTAGTTCAACGTAATTTGACAGAGAATTACATTTTGCAAAAGGACAACTCAACACATGCTATTTTCCTTCACGGTTTCGAATGCACCAATCTCACAACTTATTGTCATAAAATAAGTTGTTTCGAAAATATATGAAGCAAGATATAGCGGACAAATCTAAGCTATCGAATCAGTTTTATGTTCAAATCGACCAATGTAGCATGCACTCGTACTCCATCGACCATAAAATCGATAGAGAGAGAGAGAGAGAGAGAGAGAGAACAGTCGACGATCATACCATCAGAAAGAGGCATTTATATACTCTTTTCATTATTAAATTGATGTTGTTATTTATTTTTAACATCAACTTTAATCATTTTATTCAAAAAAATTTGTTCAAATATTTAAAATTTGAAGCTATGATTCAAATAATGCTTCTAATAAATCACATTATAGCAAAATATATAATATTTATCAAAATATTTTGAATAAAACGAATGATCAAAGTTGATATTAAAAATCAACAAATGATAGCAATTTAAGAATG
>BCLF01000008.1:5298248-5322156 GCA_001602275.1 Zoysia japonica | reverse complement strand
TTTTTTCCTTCTGTTTTTACAGGAGGCTGGGGCGCTGGCTCTAAGACTTGGGCTTGAGTGAAGTCCAGGTACGACAATAGGGGCCGTATTAAAAGCCCGAACAGTTCCACTAGGATGTTTGGGCCTCATTGGGCCCACCGTCACCGGAGGAGAGGATGACGCCGTCGCTCTCTGCGCCTCCTCCGTCGTCCCTCGCATGGCTACCATCTAATCCACGGACGTACTGTAGTAACTGTACTAATCAGCTTAAGTCTGCTTGCTCCGATGCGGAGCAGCGACTTAAACAGTAAAATCGGAAGCATTGCAGCCTCTCGGTATCAGTATCACCCGCATGTGTTCGATTATGCAGTTCAGAGGCGCATGGACATCTCCGGTACCCGAATTCCGATGCCACCGTTTTACCTCATCTGCAAAGCGTGAGAATATCAAGGCCACTACATCCGCTCCTCTCCTCCCCTCTCCAGTCTCCGGCGGACCAATGCCGCCGGCGCCGCCGCCGCTGCCCATGCTTCTCGTTGCGTGCCTTTCCGCTCCTGGTCCAGACACCCAGACAAACAAACGTTTTGCTAGGCAAATGATAAACCCTTTACATCGATTCCGCTCCCTTCCCGAGCAGTGTTGGTCGCTTCTCGGGTCCTTCAAAACCCGCCCCTGTCCCTAGGATGCTCCTTGACTGACGCCGGCTTACTTTCGCTCTCAACAGGACACGGCCATTTGTCTCTGGAATCTCGAGAGGTGACGGGCAAGTTAGGGCGCGCGTGGAATCAGCAGTTGTTTTAGTTTTAGTTCTTGGTGTGTTTGCTTGGGAACCCCGGACGGAGCATCTGCACAGCGACATTGGTACTCCTATTTTAAAATGGGAACCTTCCATACCACGCTCCGCAACTGCTAGCAGTACTAATTTAACTTTGTTGTGTGGAACACTGGAATCCTTGTATGTTTAGCTTAGGGTATACTATAATTGCTTCCATAGACAAGTCCGTCATAGACTGAGAACTGCTGCTTTGATCGGCATGCCGGGACACAGTTTTGTTTTCAGAAATCTCTAGCTATACGTCTGCGCATCATCGGGAGTGCCATCCGACCGTCCGGATGAGGTGCAACGGACAAGTGGACAACGCCGTGAGAACGTGCGGCATTAACTGGTCTCTGATGCCGCGTCGGCGTTTCGGCCGCGCAGACGCCGGAGCAAGCCGGCGCCGCGCTTGCGCTCGTCTTGCCTTCTGCGCGCCGTCCCGTGCCGGCCGGCGCCCTGGTCGCGCGGACACCTACGACTCGACTCGAGCAGCGAACTCGCTCACCCGTCGTGTAGTACGCCCCACGCGTGGTGCACTGTATACCGCAGAACGGAACTCTGCGTTCCCCGTTCCCCGGCGAGCACCAGTGCACCACCACCAGCAGCGCCGAATAAAGGCTCTAGTCTGCTCCGACTCCGAGGACCGGGGTCGCGTATGGTGGGCACGGCCCGTGCCCGGCAGGGATGGATAACTCAGCCTTTTTGACCATGATTGCGCTGATGACCAGTTCCGATCTCCATCTCGTCTTGGAGAGAAAGTGGCGTTTGTCACGGCTAGGCAATGCCGCATCTTTCGTTTCTTTGTGCGGCCCGCCGCTCCATTTCGGCCTGTTTCAGTTTTTCAAGGGCTGACATTGGAAAAGTTAAAACAAATAAAGTTTTGAAACGTTAAGCTTTTGAAACGCTAAAAAGCTACCTTCTGAAAAAAATAAACTAAAAACAAAAGCTCATTTAAAGGTGCTTTTCTAACTTTTGATATGCAAAGAACCCAAGTATATATTAAAAAAACTAACAACCACTATTATATCAACCAGCTTTTTAACTAGCCACCAGTCAGCTTTTTTAAAAGCTCAAAAACTGCAGCTCAAACAAAGAGGCTCTTCGTCTGTCGAGCATGATACAGCAGAGAGAAGTCAGCAGCACTGACAAGAAACAGCAACATATCAGTAAATCCGAAATGTGCTTAGATGATACTGATACTCCATTCGAACTTAAAATAAATTGGTTGAAAGGAGTTGATCAACAGTCCAGGAATAAGCTTCAATCACAAGGTTATTAGTTAAGAGTAGCTCTAATTAAGGTATCTATATGTCGTTGGCCTAGAGAAGCAAGCTTGTTTCAGGGAACAGCATAATGACCGCCGTAGATTTCCCCAGTTAACAACAAAAAGAAGACCAAAAGTCCTGTCAGCGGACACCAAAGACCAAGGCTGTTCTGCTCTGTTCTGTTCACCAGAATCTACCTACTCCACTGTTTACCATCATGCAGCAATTGGAAGCGTGGCTAGATCACCCTGCGCGTGGGTGAAACCAATAAGGTTGGACGCATGACTGCACACTCCTCCCTTCTAATTAACCCCTTGTTTTATCCTCTCCAAGAGCATCCAAAAAGCTCGAGGAAACAAACGTTCGTTGCCGCTGCGCTGGTGAAAAGGGACTCCGATGCCCATGCTCTTTGGTTGGCGCCCCCCTGAGGGGGGCCATATCGCGCTGTCAGCCGAGCTGTCTTTGCTTTCTAAACACTGTTAACAGTATTATTACCAAGGGAAGTGGGGTTAGATTACAGTCCAGCAAGTCAACTGCTCCCCTGGAAGGCTGAAACTCATCCGCCATGATGTCATGTTTCTTGCCTTTTCTTTAACCATGATCGCTTTATTACTCTGCACGTCTTTGTGTTACCTAGTAGGTTAGCATGGATGTACGTCTCAGAGTGCTTGTTTAATCCTTTTGATCTGTTCAGGTCAAAAAAGTATACTAATCCTACATGACGCAAGGTCGTAGCATAGTTGGATGTGGTACAATCTATGAACAAACCTGTGCTAGTAGTACTTGAGAAAATATTTTTCTGAAACAAAAAGTCCGATTAGTAAATATTTTATACACATGGTAAAGCACTTTCAGATTCTTCGGGCACTTCCCAAGCATTTGGGATAAGATTCATCAATGGAGGACGACCACCGATCAAGCTAGCTCCTCTTTCCAATCACCATGAGCTGATGATGCACGTCATACACAGAGGAATTTTTTGGCAAAAATGATTGGAAAAGAGGGGAACCAATGCAGCGGTTCTGAAACCTGCAGCTGATTCTAGCTCTATGTACATGATGAGTACGTCTATCTCTACGGCACAAGTGTTTGGACCACAGCAGAGGACGGACGGACGGATGGATCAAGAACACATCCTGGGCAGCGATCTTGCCGTGCAGGTGGCGCTGCGGCCTCTCCTGGGTCTGGCGGTCTTCATCTTGGTCATCTGCGCCCTCATCCGGCTGCAGACCTTTTCCAGCTCCATGACTCGCCAGTGCATCCCGTCCAGCAGCGACCGCAGGTTCTGGTTCTCCAGCGACAGGTCCAGCCTCCCGGCGTACAGGATCACCTGGCCGTCGGTCTCGCCGTCGCGGTGCTGCTTCCCGCCGGTGGACGGAGGAGGGGTCAACGGCTTCAGCTCGCCTGAGTCGCGGAGCACGAGGCTCTTGAGTACGGTGTGCTGCGAGGCCAGCGCCTGCACGGCCGCCCGCGTCGGGAAGCCGGCGTTCCGCGCCAGGTGCTTGCAGCATTCCGGCGATAGCTTCTCATAGATGAGGCCTTTGCAGATCTTCATCTTGTCGTCGTCCGTTAGGCGAGCTTGAACCTGCGGGGATCAATCAGGGATGAACGTCAAACAGGCTTGGATCAATCAATTTACGCAGAGAACATTCAGAGGGCGGCGTTCTGAATTCCATGGCTACCGCGCGTAGGATCAGAGGACGTACGACTACTGACATGCTCGCAATAAATGCGAACCATCGTTTTTCTAAGAAAAATTAATGCGAAGTTATGAGAAATGCTGAGGAAATTAGCACAGTGTCGGGAGAGAATGTACCTGGAAGTAGGTGTCGATGGCGCGGTACAGCGCGTCGTGGGACTCCCTCGCCGCGGCGGGGAGAGCGGTGGCGAGCTCGACGAACGTGGCCGGGCGCAGCGACGGGTCCGGCGCCACCTCGGCCAGGTACAGGTCCACGAGCGTGCCCGCCTTCTTCAGCCTGGCCGGCTCGTCTCCGCCGCCGCCGCGGAGGAAGGCCTCCAGGAACCTGAGCACCAGACCCACGTCGTACAGGCTGCCCGTCCCCGTCCCGGGCGGCGGCGGGACGAGCAGGTTGTCGAGCGTGGCGTGGTCCAGCTTCCGCCCGATCATGTCCACGAGCCGGTCCCGGCAGGCGTCGGCCAGATGCAGCGGCGCCGAGATCCACAGGACGCCGAAGAGCCCCTTGCACGGGACCGCGGTCCGGTCGAGGCCCGCCATGACGGCGACCGACGCCTCCAGCATCGCCCTCTTCTCGTCGGGGCTCGCGCCGGCGACGCGGCACTTGAGGTAGTAGAAGAGGAACCGGGAGACGACGCCGTGGTCGGCGCCGGCCCTGGCCACGAGCGCGGCGGCGACGCGCTCCACCGTGCCGGGGCTGAGCGCGACGAGGTCGTCGAACCACCAGGTGCGGGCCGCGGCGGAGCCCCGCAGGCTCAGGCAGCTGCTCTTGGTGTCGCACGAGAACCGGAACGCCGAGCTCTCCGGCGACGAGCTCGTCGGGGTGGCGTCCCCGGCCGGGGCCGGGGGCGCGGCGCCCACGTGGGCCGCCAGCGCGGCCACCGCCTTGTCGAACGCTCCGGTCGTGTCCGCCAGCGGGAGCAGCCGCTGGCACTGCTTGACGGCGTCCACGACGCTGTGCCACGGCCAGTGCGGCATCTCCTCGAGCGCCTTCTCCGTCATCCGCACCAGGCTCGGCGCGTCCGCCGCCATGTCGAGAAACTCCACCGCGCACCGTAGCGCGCAGGCGTTGGCAGCGGTCACCGCCGCAAAGCCGAGGTCGCCGCCGCCGGCGTAGCAGAACCTCGCGACGAGCTCGAACGCGTCGGCGCCGCCGGGGAACCGGTGCAGCACCACTCTCGGACGCCGCCTCGCCGACGCCGCGGCCGACAGGTTCCTGATCCTACCGCAGAACCGCGCGAGAATGTCCTGCGATTTATCCACAAACGCACAGCTCAGAACCGAGACGCCATCACATTAAGAACCCGCGAGTGCGAAACCCCACCCACTTGCAAGACCACTAATGTACGCCGACCCAAACTAGAGAGAGAACAATCCACATGCTCTGAATTGAGTGCGAGGAAGAAGATCTGCTAATGAGCACAGTTAAGTGTGCCACCAAAAGGTATTAAACCTTGCCTGATAAAGGACGGAGAGGCTGAGCTGGAGCAATTAGTAGCTCATCAACGCTAATACTAGCCGGGTGGAGGAATGAAGCGATCGGACAAAGGCACACTAGCAGGTGCGCGAGATGCGCGGTACAGTTACGCCATTTAAGAGCGGAAGGAAGGAAGGACCAGGCATGGCGAGCTCATTGATGTGGATGGTGAAACGGACGCTGGTTCACTGTGCAACTCCGCCTTGTTGAGCTGCGCTTAAATGGAAGATCGCGACGTGCTCTCCCTCTCCCTCTCACTGAAGCACAGTGAGTACTCACAACCGTACTCATGCGAGTACTAACTGGCAGTAAAATTGCAGATGCGCAGGAGGATTAATCCGAATCATACACAGAAACAGAGCTGTAGGCGAGGATAATAGCGAGTGAAATTAAGGTGGTTCCACGGACATGCGACAAGCAGCCGTCGGATTGACTCTCCCAACAACAGGGCAGCAACCAGCAAGAGCTTCACCAGCAAAACTCCAGCAAGAACACGATGCGAGGCGACAGACAAGCCAGCGATTTTCGGGGAACCGACCTCCCTCCACAGGGAAAGCGACCAGGAGCTAAGTAGCATCCCGCGACGGCGCGTGGAACCACCGGGACGCCGACAAGCCGCGCCGCTCACGGCCCGACGACCTGCGAGTCTGCGACGGGGGGTACTACTACTACTACCGATCAAGAGGAAAACCGTCGGAAAGTCTGGTGGCCGACGCCGAATCGGGGAAGGCGGTCGGGAACGTCGCGCCAAAGCTCTGGGGACTACCTGGAACGACCTCGGCAGAGGAAGGAACGAGTGCTAGGGGTCAAAGCGGGGCAAGGTTCCACCAGGATGCGGCGAAACTTCACTCTTCCCTAATAACCCAGAGTTTGGATCTTAGTAGTAGCTGATGGGCAGGAGAAACAAGCTGCTAGACACCAGTATGTCCCAGAAGGAAAGGAAAAAGGAAAGGAACAGAGAGAGGCGCTAGGCTGTGGCAGGAAGCCGCCGACCTAGGAAACAGAACAGCAGGGACGGAATTAAAACCAAAGCGAGCGGCGGCGACGGTGATCCACGGCGGAAGCCGCAAGAAGAACAGCAAGCTCGAAGGACGAATCGAGAACGATGATGCAGAGTAGAGTTAGCACTCCACTAACCTTGTCGACAACGAAGAGCTCCTCGCCGTTCACATCCACCTCAAGAAGAAGACGAAGAACACGGCTCATCTTTCCTTTCCGGCAAAAGAAAAGAAGATAAAAGAGGCCTCTGGTCCAGCCTCCTGCTCCTGCGTCCTGCCTTCACGATCCCACACACGCTTGTGCTCCTCCTTTAAAGCAGCAACATGGCGGGGAAAAAAGGCTGTAATGATGTGGATGGAAGCAAAGGCAGCAGCCACACAGAAAAGCCCAGGCCGCCAAATGGCTTGAGACGCCCGCCCACCCAAGCTGCTGCTCTGATGCGCGGTCAGTCAATGGCTCCGCACCGCCGGCCGCCGGGGACGGACGGACGCAGCGGCGGCAGGGAAAGCGAGGAGCCAGACGGAGTTGGTGGATCCTGGCGAGCTGCCTGCCTCCTCCTCCGACTGACACCACCCGAACCCCCCCTGCAAGTGGAGCGTGCAGTGCAGGGTAGTGCAGAGGAGGTTTGTTTGGGGGAATATGTAAGGCTGGGTGCTGGTTTATCTCTCTCCGGCCCTGCTTTTCGTCCCGTTTATTTGCGCACAGCGTATGTGTGCGCTCGGGTACTACGCGGTCGCATCGGCGCTTTTCTGGAACAGAGATTTGAGGCACGGAAAGATGGTGGTTTCGATTTTGTTAAAGGTAGAGGGAGTAGAAGTAGGAGTAGTGGGTTGATGTAGACTAGGAGTATAGCGAGGAGGGACAAGAATGCAGTCCGCGTCGGCTGAGATCGTGTAAGCAAAGAGCATCTGAGTTTGTCATCTCCATGTGACGCTCAGATATCCTCTCTCTCTCTCTTTCTCTCTCTGGTTTCTTGTTATTATACGAATGCCCTCGTGTTAATTACTCCCTTCAATTTTAAAATTTTGATATAGTAATATGTAATATTATGTTTTGTTTTAAAAAACATGACAAATATCATAAATTTTATATTTTCCTTTATTATTAAAATATAAAATCATGACTAATAATCCTAGATATTTGAATAATTTTTTTAAATAAGGTGTTAAATATACCTTTTCGCTCCTGTCGAGCAAAGGGACAATTGTTTCTGCTTTCATAATGGAAATGGATCGGTGGTCCACGGGGGGACGGTTTCGTTTTGCTGCTTGATATTCGTGATTCGTCCGTCGTCCTATCGATCCGCCTGTCCTGGAAGATATGATGCTGCTATCAAAAACTCAAAAAATGGCTCCGAGTTTTGCAGTTCCTCCAATCCAATCCACTCGGCGTTCCTGGCTATGGCGACTAGTCCACCGTCGTCGGCGCCGCGTGCTCGAGCATTTGCAGAAAGGCGCAAAGACATGGGCACACAAACGTGGCAGAAGCAGCGGGAACAGCGTTTTGAGATTCTCACAGCTTTTTGCGGGTGACGCGGACGCCGCTGGGCTCCCCGCGTCGACGTAGCAAGGGCAATGCCTCCGGAAAAAATAGAGTACACTCCGTAGCTCGTCCAGTGAGATTATCAACGGTTAACCTAATCTCAACAAACAAATGCGGTTGGCAACTCGTGATCGTTGGGCGCGTGTGTCATGCGCGCGCGCGCGCCCGTCACTTCGAAGCCGTGCGTGCAGCGGCGAGTCTGCTCTGCCGGCTCAAACTCCGGCGCGGCAGAGGACATGCTTTGATCCATCCGTCGAACGGCCATGACACGAGTTCGCATTAAATGCGCGGAGCCCAGCGGATGAGGTCGAATCCGGTGGCCTGTGTCAGAGAGATTCTCCGGCGGACCGAGTAACTGCGCGAGGAGCGTAGCCACCACGTCAGGTCAGGTGCCCATCGCCTGCACTGGTAGAACGGCACAGGCCACACATGGAGCTCGGGAACTCTGAAGTGTGAATTTCACGCAGCGCACAAAAGCATTCAATTCTCAAGCAGCTACGTTGCCGCCTTAATTAAGCAGCAAGCGAGCAGATTTGACCACGTTAGTTTACCAACTCTTCGAACGAGCCTAATATCACAGTAAGATCCTACGGAAGCGATCCCTTGGATGGCACTCGACCGTCATCATCGATCGCCTACGGAAACGATCCGCGAAGTTAAAGAAATTGTCTCGGCGCCGTCGGTCGTGGAACGAGGCACGCAAATACGTTGTCGGCGGCAGCCCCACGCGTGCATGCATCACCATGGCTCGCGGCGTTGTTTACTCCGTACTGCTCCCTCCGTCCGAGTGTATGTGACGTTTTAGCGTTTCAATTTTATCACATATCAACTGACATTCTCGCGACTCAAGACCACCGCAAACACGTCTCTGCTCTAAAGTAAATGCACTCGACAGCAGTGCTGGCAACTTGCGCAGTTAAGTCATCCTTCGTTTCATGAGCTTCTTCGGATACGACGACCCAACTGAGCAATCGACGAGGGCCACGGAGACCCGCGGCATTGCACGCCGCAAGCAGCTCGCAGATCGCCCTCGTGTCGCCCAGGGTCAGTGCGTCGCCGGCGGCCTTCCTAATTCCGACGCGAGCAGCTAGCCGACGGCCTTCGTCGCCCCACCGCGAGCAGCTCATCGGTCTCTCTTGCGTCGCCCAGAGCCAGTGCGTCACCGGCGGCCTTTCTAATCCCGACGCGAGCAGCTCGTCGGTCTCTCTTGCGTTGCCTATGGCCAGTGCGTCGCCAGCGACCTTTGTCGCCGCACCGCGAGCAGTTCGCCGACATCCCTAGCGTCGCCCCACCACGAGCAGTTCGCCAGCCTCTCTCCTGTCGCCAGCGGAACTCGGCAAGGGCGAGGAGCGACGGCGCGCGGCTCCAGAGCTCGGTGAGCATGCACGCGGAGGAGGAAGATGTCGTCGTCGAGGAAGAGGAAGCTGCCGTCCTCGTCTCCGCATCGACGGCGGTCGGAGCAGCAGATATGGGGGAGCAATTTCTTAGGAGGCTTCGGTTGTGCGTTGGGAAGTGAACTAAGGGTAGCAGGGTAATTTCGCGGATGCATTTTCGCGGATGCATTGGGCTGTGTGATTTTCTCTTCGGCGATATTGCAAGCAATGAGATGGAGGGAGTATTTGGTTGTTCATCAGCTACTCCTACGTAAGGATCGGAGAAGTTGTTTCTATGCTGATGCGTTGTTACTAAGGACACACTCATGCTGTCAAGTGTGGAGATAAGCACGCACTTCCCTATTCTGAAATTTTTATCATCAATTAATTCAAATTAGCGACAACAAATTTAGAATGAAAAACATATCTTTTTCCATGTGAACCATGCACTCTATGTGTCACTATTAATTAATTAGGTTTTTAAGCACGGTGTGTTGCTAGTACAGTATTAACACTAATCAGCACCCATAAAAAGGAAATGAGGGAAAAAAATACTCCCTCTGTTTCTAAATTATTAACGTCGACATCAATTTTGATCATTCGTCTTATTCAAAAAATTAATTCAAATGTATAAAATTATAATTAATAGGTTCAACTACTTTAATAATAAAGCAAATTATAACAAAATATATAATATTCATCAAACTTTTTTAATAAGACAAATCTAAAATTAAACAGTGTTAATAATTTAAAAACAGAGGGAGTATTATTTTTGAATTGCAAGCTTAATTATAACTCCCAGCTCCCAGTACGAACAGCTCCTACAAGGATCAGCATCCTATTCCTATTCCTAAAAAAAAAAGGGGAGCATCTCATCTTACTAGGGGTAAGGTAAGGGCACGTTGAAGGACCCAAGAAGCGACCAATATTGCGTGGGAAGGCCGCAAATTTGCTTCTGCCCACCACAGTATTCATTGCTCCGCTTGCCTGGGGCTCCGGATCAGGAGCAGAAAGGCGCACAACCGCAAGCAGCATGGGCGCCGCGCACACAGCCGCGGCAGCAATGGTCCAGCCCGGTCCGTCGAGGAAGCAGCGGTGGTCGTAGCATAGGGGCCTTGATATGCCCGTCCCAAACTTGCGTTGCAGGTGACGTAAACGGTGGCCCATCCGCGCCGTGCCGGTGTAGGGCTCGGCGTTCGCGCTCCCAAAGCGCGCGGATCGTTACCGGGTTGTTGGGTTGATTAAACAAGTCAGTCCCGAACCAAACGGCCGGGTAAATCAATCTATACTGTCAGCGCTGTCGATCCATGCGCCTCGATCAACTGAAGCAAGCACGTTTGTCTGTACTGCAACCTGTTGCTCGCCGCAAGGTCAAACGGCGCAGCAGCATGCTTGGGTCAGTAAAAATAAATAAATAGAGTACCCTGGAACGGAATCGCCTCGATTAGGAGTATACCGCTTTGCTTCCTGCTTGCTTGTGTTATGGGCAAGCGAATTAGTAGGAGTAAGCGTGAGTGCGTGAGGGAATCTTTGGGCGGCGGTGAGCCACGGAGACTGACGACGCCTCGATCGTGGCAGTAAGAATTCTTAATAAGAATGGGTTAGAATTAATTAATCTTTGGAATGTTCAGGTTGACCAGTGGCATCAACAGCAAAACTCCTAATCACGATCAGATGAAACCACTTTTCGCTTTGAATGATGATGGGTCGCCGTCCTCCTCGTTAACCTTTCTGCCACCTTTTTACCACTGTTCACGTAAACGTTATTGGAGTTACTGCTGCCGGTGCGGGCCAATGTGGATTGTGGAAGGCGAGTGCGCTCGTGGAGTATTCGTGGGTGCCGGAAGTGGACCGTACTGACTCTGGCTCAGGAGGGTCTGCTCCGGGCGCTCGGGCAGTGGGAAGCCGACTTCAACAAAGTAAATTTTCTTTTAAACTGCGACTTAGTTTTTGAACCCGTTTGAAATGGACTTTTGGTTTAGTAATGTGATGGGCTAAAGATAGCCGACATGGGGCAATCGGCTCCGCGACTGTACTATCCATTTGGGCTCCAACAGATAAAGCCCAGTAATATTCGGATCTGTTATTCCTTTTTATTGATTCCGACCTGTTATGGTTTCTAAATCAAGAAATATGATGCCTAGTACTATGAAAATCTAAAATAAAATAAAAAAAAATGAAAATGATGATTTTTGATTAAAATAACTCATACTAGTACATAGGACAGTGTCCATTGGGTACGGGTAGAAGGCCTGTTTAGGAGACATAGACCTGTTTAGGTACGATTTTCTCCACCATGCTTCGATTAATAAGCTAAGCGAAGATTTTTTCGCTTCTCGCTTTTCGTTTATCGTAGTTCAAATCTGTAAAGCGGCGACCAGAAAAAGCAAAAATAAGCGAAGCGTTTGACGAGATTATCGTTTATTTTGACCGATAAGCCTCTTGTAAGCGGAACCAAACAGGCCATAGTTGCAAATCTGCTGCCCCCACTCTGCCTTCACCATATCACCACGGATCTGCTTAATCTCCGATGCACGCTGCACCTCTGCGATAACCAGTAGCTTCGCTTTGAGCCGGTTCAGCGCCTTTATTTTGTTGGCCAGCTGACTCCTCTCCTCTGCAAAGTTTGTCATGGAAAAAAAGATTGAAAAAGAAGTGCCTGGTGTATTTTGGGTTACCTCCAATTATTTTGATTTAAAGGATGTCTCAGTGACAATTCTATCTTATGTGGAGCCAGTATATTTATTCTGCGATGAAATTAACAGAAACTCACAGCATCTTGTCTATCATCGTCTGGATTCAGGGGTACAATGCTCTGCTAAATTCAGGCGGGCATTTCAGCACATGTGAATGCATGAGCCCAAGAATATGTGGCACAAAATATATTACCTGAGCAACGAACTGCAATTCCTGTAGGAATATGGACCATACGAACAGCAGTTTCCACCTTGTTCACATTCTGGCTGCCTTTCCCTCCAGCTCTCATGAAGCTTATCTCCAGGTCCTCTTCAGGTATCTACACATTGAGGCATAACTTCAACACCGGCAAAGCTCGTCTGCATAAATTAGCTTCACAGCCTTTGGCATTCAGCTCAAACATAAAAAAAAAAGAAAGAAAAATAAAAACACCTGACGGAGACCTTTAGCATTAAACGGAGACTGACGGACAATCCTATGAGTCCCTTTCTCACCAGAGAGATATCCATAGGCGTACCTCTCCTCTAATTCAACTGTTGCTGACTTTATACCAGCCTCTTCACCAGGTGATTTCTCAACCACTCTTGTCTTGTAACGCTGCTTCTCTCCCCATCTTACATACATCCTCAATGACATGTCAGCCCAATCCTACAAAGATCGAACTAATTTTTTAACAGATACTATCATTAATGCATATAGCACAATCTGGTAAAACACAGGTAGGTATAACATCCATAGCGTCATTGCCACACTATAGTTTACAGTAGTTTTGAAAACAGGCACATTTAAAAAGAAAGCATAGCTTGCTTGACTACTTTTTTTGTTTCCATCTCTTCAGAGTATCAAGACAACCAATTTATAGTGACAAATAAACCAAGATTCATAGGGAAATTATAAAGTACTATAAAATTGGTGATGCCGCAAAAAAAAAATAACAACCTTACATTCTTCCAATACAACAGTACCAAACGACTAATGCAAAAGATCTTTGAAAACTAACAAAAAAAAATTCAGTTTTAACCAGTCAGTACAATCATCCTGCCTACAGTAAGTGAGTTAACTAAGTCGTACCCAATTCACTATAGATCTTAATCGACGCAAATGAGACAATACCGTGAATGCTTACCTGAGCATCGGTGCCACCAGCGCCTGCAGAAATATTAATTACTGCACCTTCCTTGTCATATGGTCCAGAAAGAAGTTGCGTCATCTCACAGTTATCTAGTGTCTTATTTAATGACTTTATAATCTTTGAGGCCTCCTCAAGAAGGGTGGTATCTATGGAATCTAATTCCTCGGTAAGCATCACAATGGTCTCAGCTTCTTCAGCCTACAAGTAGCAAATAAATATTATGATTCAAACCAGTGTTCATACCAAATTGTTGCCATTTGCAACATTTCTTCCACTAAAACTGGTAACCTTTGATACCTGTGATTCACAACCATTGCGTGTATAACACATGCAGCAAGTATGTATTACAATACTATATATAATCATACGCACATTTCACCATACTTGAATGTCATGGTGGCACTAACCTGCAACTTAAACTCATTGAGAAGCTTCACTTTGTCTTTGACCTCTGTCAGAGAAACAAGCATCTCTTGTGCCTTGGAAGGATCATCCCATAAAGAGCTATCTGACGACTTTTTCTCGAGTGAAGCAATCTCCTCCTCAAGCTCTTCCAGACCAGAAGACTGTCTGATTTCATTGACACGCTGTACAGCCAGCTCGACATCCTTCCGTAAAGCATAAAAATCTGTCACAGAACTATCATATTATTTGAGTCCGAGTGTTGAACAGAAACTGATAGACTTCAACTTTTAGCCACCACACTAAATCCACAATGGGAGCAGAAAGATTACCCTGCATGGCCCATTCTGCAGTCTCTGGTTCATCCGCAACGCTTGATTGGATCCCAGCACCGGAGGATGCAGATTGCACTGTGTTGATCCAAGTCTGTCATTGTTTCATCCAGAGAATAAGAGAACTGACACATAAATGAACCACAGTTTTTTTAACGAATATATATAAATGAACCATCGTTTTTTAGCTAAATTAGTATAACAATTGTAATTTATCTCTGCACAACATAGAAGTGCTGACTGCTGTCACAGAAATTTTACAAGCTACAGAGCACTCAAAGTTGTGTATTCTTGTACAGGAGGATGAGAAGACAAACTCACCTAGAACGAAGCGCGGACGGCTGCCGCGGCAAGAGAGGGATAAGGAAGGACGCGCCGGGATGAACCTGCGGCAGGCGGCGCAGCGAGGGCACGCTGGGGCCAAAAGCGGCCTCGGGCAGCCGATCATACCGTCAGATAGCCCGGTTCCCCAGATCCGATGCCAGGGGAGGAAGCAGGCACAGTGGCGACGAGGGAGGGACATAAAGGCAAGACGCGAGCAGGAGACGAGGTTGGTCCAGAAGCAATAAGGATTTCCGGCGGCGAAACTGATCGGAGCACGCGGAGCAGGGAAGACGTTGCACGGAGATGGATAAGAGGCGAAGATGGAGCCTCAAACGTTGGATCAACATGGTCTGGTGAACGGTCCATATGAAGCCACGTGCACAAAAGCGCAGAGTTCCCTCTTCCTATTTTCTTAAAAAAAATCAGGGATTTCTCTTCATTAGATGATAAAAGGCTCGAATTTCTTATTTATAGTTTAATTCCATGCATATAATTTCTGAAGCCTTCGATTGACCATTATAAGCTTCACTGAGAGAATTCATTAAAATTTCAAACTCGCTTTTGCACATTTGAAATATTATATGGGACGGAAGGAGTAATGTGCAGTGACAAAAAGATAACAGTATGAAAATTACCAAAATTTATACTTTCTTGGGGCTCTTTGGGTGCACATGTAAGGGCTTTTTTGAAACGCAGAAATTTCATAGTAATCATATAAAAATTTCATAGAAATTAGTTTAATTTTACAGAAAAAAATACAAAAACAAAAAAAAAACGCGTTCCAAAGGAGGCCTAAAGCACAACCACACCCCAATATGCCCCATCTCAATTCTCAGTACTCCAAACTCAGATGGTGCAAACCTATGATGCCTTTTCCAACATAACACGGCAGATGAGTATTGATGACTGAGAATAAATAGGGATGTAAGTTGACATGCCCACCAGCCCATATATAATTCAAAGTTTACGGATAATCTATAAATACATACAAAATTTAAACTAAATTTTACCTTCGCAAGTACCAACTTGCATCTCTAAAAATACAAGTTACATATATAGGCCAATAGACCGCGAGTATCCACAAGTATAGAGAAAGGTAACTTGTCCCAGTTATACCGGATACAATGTCTAACACAATATATTAGTGCTGTCGAAGAATTAACTTAGACAATTCGTTCGTAAAATAATTCTCTAACCTTTTCTCTTCTATATATAACGCAACACATAGAATCACAGATGAAAAAGTACAGAAATTCTGAAGGAGACAGTAAGACATAACCATATACCATACGTCTTCACTTCCATACACACAGTAAAAGTAGCATGACTGTTTACCTCAGGAAGGGCTATTTTATTAGAACTAGCAAATATACTGTAGCCACACTAAAATTTTGCAGCTATGTAAGTTTTCCTTCTATTTGTTTTATGAATAAATATTACAGTAGGGGTTTCCCTTACTGTAATTATGTAAAAACACTAAACAAAAAGCAGCATAAACAACTGAATATGATTTGATTGAACGCGAACCTGGATTGACGACAAGGAATTTAAAATAATTCCAGAATGTATAATTTGAATATCATGATATTAATACCAAATAGATTAGTAGGACATGAAGGTAAATAGATTGGAAGGAGCTTATACATCCAAACTCCCATCAGAGGACACAAGTGTAAAACTATACTACAACTTTTTTGATTTATTGCCAAATGGTCCAAAATGTTGCCAGACATGCTCCACTAAATCCCTTCTTAGTTGGCCATTTGTTGGTTCAGCACAAACAGCAGCATTTCTCTGGAGCATTTTGGCTAAGCAATCAGCACGCTCAGTACTCACATCTGAAGGTAGAAGAGCTGATGCTGCTGAAGCTTTCCTTGAGTCAAAGCAAACACTTGCCATGTCTTTCTCGTCCTCCATAGCCATGTTATGGAGTATGATGCAAGCTTGCAAGATTTTGCCGAGAGTTGCTGGCTCAAAAATGCGTATTGGGCCACGGACAATGGGAAAACGAGATTGCAGGAGTCCGAATGCTTGTTGAATATCCTTCCTCACCTCTTCCTGATATCGTGCAAACAATTGCTCTTTTTCTGTTCGAGGGTAGGGTATTGTCTTAATGAACGCAGAGCATTCTGGGTAGATTTCACTGGCCAGGTAGTAGCCCTTATTGTATTGGCTATTATTGATGGAGAATTGCACCTGAGGAGCTTCCCCTTTCAGGACTTCGGTGAAAAAGGATGAACCATTGAGCACATTGACGTCATTGATGGACCCAAAAACATTGAACGAAGCATGCCGTATCCGGAGGTCGTGTGAAGCAACAGCTTCAAGAATGATTGTGGCAACACCGTGATCACTATGATTAAGTCGGCGAATCCATTTAGGTGGGCAGTTTTTCCACTCCCAATGCATACAACCAATGCTACTCAACATGCCAGGGAAACCACAGTCCTCACCAATTTGAAGAAGATGCTGCATATCAACACCTGCAGGTCCTCGAAAATATTCTTCTCCAAACTTGTCGATCACCCCTTCTGCAAACCGCTCCAAACACTCATGTGCTGTGCTCTTTCCAATCTGTGCATATTCATCAGCAGCATCTTTCGCACAGCCACGCATTAACATGCGAATAGCCGCTGAACACTTTTGCATAGGTGAAAATCCTGACTGACAGCAAACATCTACCCTTCGGGTGAAATAGGGAGACCACTATCCTAGGGCATTGACGATGCGTAGAAAGAGAGGTCTTGACATCCGGAACCTTGATCGGAAAAGTTTGCCATCACACACAGGATCTTCAGAAAAGAATTCAGCCACAAGTCGTTGATGGCCCTCTTCATGATTTTTCTCTACGAACCTCCTGGAACGACTAGGGCGGAATGATGTACCAGTCTCAACCTGATACGCATCGATTTTTGCATGAAGTTTCACACTAATTCGCTCAAGAAAACTGTACAGCACACTTTGTTCGGCAATGTATTCTTCCATAGTATATCTTGGATTGATGGTATTGTTCTCTGTGGATTCATCTGAGCTGGAAGAGGTCTCCGATTGATGGCTCATCCTTCAAACATAAACAGTGGGATATGGCTCAGCATATGGCTTTTCGAGGCAGGAACAAAATATAGATGGAATGATTTTGCTTGTTAAATCATCATCTCATCTTAAAACAGGACTAGGGTTAAAAATGAACTTGACCCTTTTTTGTGATCTGTCTCTTGACTCGCTATGTGGGATTCACATCCTTCTCTTGTACAAAAACTTGACCCTTGTTTGGAATTTTGGACTCCCCTCTGCTGATATGCTCTAATGATTCCTAATATATACTTTTCATGGGTAACTTGCTGTTGTATACTGCGGTAATACGAAACCCAACCTACACGTACACGATCACGAGAACACGCGGTGGAGGGTCGTTACTATTCGCCGGTGCAGCGGGAGATGGGCGCACGTGGCCGTGCGCGTCACCAAGTTGTACCCGAAATCATGGCACGTGGGCTGCGCCACAGCTCTGTCATCGGCCACGTACCGCTGCCGCGTAGCTAATCATCGACCAGATCCCCCGTATCCTACTGTTACCATGCGTTGCGAACCGCGATCGAGATGCATTTTTTTTCTCGGCGACAACAAGTTGTTCGTCACCCTCCGCCGCCGCAGCCGGAGCCGGAGCCGTCAGCCGAGCTCGATCCAATACAATGACGCTGCCATAAATGACCTTCCATCGCTGCTGCTTCGTCGATGGACATGGATGGATGGGTTGCTGGATCGTGGTCCGGGCCTCCGGCCTGTAGCTCGTGACGGGTGATCTCTAGGTAGGCGGAGCGACCACGTGTGGATAACTACCAACGGCAATAACTGTGACTACTACAGGAGTAGTGCTCGCTGGTGTCAGGTCTAGGCCCAAACAAAATTCGAAAACCATGAACTCCATTCGATTCAAACGTGTCTCGATCGAAATTTAAACTGAAACACGCAGCACTAAATCAAATGAACGCGGCCTGCTGCGCGCGGGAATCGAAACTGCTAGGATCACAGGTGGTTCGAATCGCGACGAGCTTCTTCCAACATGCCGTGCCGCAGCCTGTTCACGTGAGCTGGCGGGACTTTTGACGTGTGAATGAACCCTGAGGGATGTAAGTTTCTCAATTTTTAGGTCAATGGATCGGCCCAAAACTTTTTAAAATAAACTAACTTTTTTCTGCATCTTATATTAGCGAGGGAAATAAAATAAATTAGAGGTTTAACCTACAAAACCCATTAGATACCCACTTTCATCCCTAACTACAATGCAATCATAATGTTTATGTCCAGCTAATCCAAAAGAGTGGGCCGATATTGAAGTGGATTTTTTTTTAATTTTTTGACACAACAATAACATCTTCCAAGCAAAAAGTCAACAACTAGTCCAACAAAATACGGTAGTTGGCAACTAGGCTAATGACGCTGCGGTTGTTTACCAAAGGATTTCAGAACTTTTATACGCATATGACGTGCCTAAACATTTCAGAAATTTTATACGCATATGACGTGATCAAGATTGGATTAGTTAATATGTAAACCATTTCGGCAGCATATACTCCTACCACGTAGAGTATCCTGCACAGCATCGTTGTACTGAATCTTTAATTTGTGCTGTAATTAAGAAGAATCCGCCTAAGCATCGGTTAGCACAATGGACAAAAAATGAAGTTTATACGAACAGGGTCCAGCAACCTGTACAAAAACGCATACCACACACCTACTGTAAACTAATCCAACCGTTTAATTATGTGGCTACATAACAAAATTGTCCATCAGGTCTCTACAGCCTCTGATTAGTAAGCACATGGCTGATACTCAAAGAGGGCGGTACTAATCCTACCTTCCTAATGTGACCAGCACATCTCTCATACTAAATCATAATATATGTGCATGGACGAAGCTTATTCTATTTCTGTTTCAGGTACCAAAAGTTGTGGCGCATCACTGGAATGACGAGGGGAACAACAAGGTGTATGATTAAACACCAAGCTCTAATTTATTTAGTGTTGTAATAACAACTTTACAGGGAGTGTTATAGTTATTGTTATTTACAGAGTTAGGCATCTGCTTATTGGACTCGGGTAATTAATTAAGCATCCCTCTGCGTTGGATTCTTGTTAGGTTAGGTAATAGCTAGTGCAAACATGAGATGCATATATATATGGCAGTACGATGGGAACGGCTAAAGTGACCTTGATTAAACTACTGAGGGACTCAATGATTGATGTCCAAAGCGTATCATTAGGGAAACTTGCGCCCGGAGGCATTACCACCTAAAAAGAAATCAAATCAACAAACAGTTTGCCCTCGCATGACATTAATTGGGGGCCAAGCTCAATTGCTCGCGCACCAAAACAGCCTCTCTCTGAAACACAAAACAGTACTATCTCTCTCCACGGCCTCTCACTGGGTCCGCTCAGACGCACCGGCTGTTGCAATCGTTGCGGCTACGACTGCAGCTATCCCACAGATTTATACTGTAACTCAAATGCAAAACGATGCAGTTGCAACCACTGCGGCTAGGGCTGCACCTATCCCACGGAATATTACTGTAGCTCAAATGCAAAACGATGCAGCGGCAGCCTCAAGCAGCCACGAAAAGTACTTACGAACGCATGCGGCTATTGGTTGGTTGGTCGGTCCCGTGTGTCATTGCTCGTGATGCAGCTGTAGATGGGGCGAACGGTGGGTACGTGTAGCAGCGCTCGGCGCAATTAGCATGCAGGCAGCTAATGATCCAATGAGAGGAACGTGCATGCCCGGCGCTTGGAGCTGTGAGCCAGCCGCAAGCCCCTGTTGCCTACAATAGCGTGCTACAGTACTGATCCTGCTGCCACTTGTGCATGGTTAACCAGATCCTACCTGGTTAGGTTGCTGATTAATTAGACCAACGTACTAGTATTAGTCAATTGATTAACCCCAAAGTACCCGCGCTCCGTGCGCCAGGCTAGCCTGGCCGTCCGGTCTAACGGTTTGTTAATTCTCCGGGCCTTCTAATCAGCTTGGCATCTTCTACGGAGGCGGGCGTCACTTGGATGGTGGCTCCTTGGATCGGCCAGTCAGATGCCGGTCGGTCAGAGGGAGAAGAAGGTTCCTGCGTCTGACACGGAATCGGGTGACGATTCCGGCCATGTGTCCTCAGCATTGGCGTGCTGCTAGGAGTAAGCCACGGAGTTCTAAACCGCGACGTCGAAGAGCCCGCAGCAGTACATGACATGAACTCCGCCGTCGTCCGAGCACACGCGCCGCGAGTCCGAAACGCCGTGCACGTGACGAGCTCGACGAGGGGAAAAAACGAGCAGAGGCGACACGCGCTCCCCTCCCCCTAATTTCCGTGCGCCGCGATACACGCTTCCTTGGCTTTGGCTCCGCGCGTCGCATGAACGAACGGAGTAGTTATCTGGAACGGGACAGACAGGACACGGACGAAACCCGTTTCACCTTTCGTTTTGGCACCAGCTATAGCCTGGTGACGAAGAAACACGGACAAAACGCCGCGCTCGAGCGGACCTGTCCACCGGAATACTGGAAATCTGTCCCGGCCGGCGCACGCCGCACGGACAAATTCCGTTTGATCACCTTTTCTGTTTGACGCCGGCGCCGGCGAAGGAGGTGCTGTAGACAGCGTCGAGACGGACGGTCTCTGTTGTTCCGCCGCGGCACGCACCGCGAGTTGCGCTCGGCTTCGGTGTCGTGGAAATGGCATGGCGCAAGGTATCGTACCGCCGGTGGCATGGAAGAGATAAGATAAGCACGGGAAAATGTTTACGGAGTGCTCCATTTGTTTGTTTTTCCAACGATTCAGGCGACCATTTTTGTCGTCCCCTGTTGACAGGTTCCGTGCGGCCGTTCCGCTGCGCTTCCCGGATGAAAACGCCCAAAAAACAGAGGGCTCCGCCAACAGCAATCGCCATCCCCCCATGCCGCCTCAATAATACGGACGCCAGTTGCTGCCGTGGTGGCTCACGCTGCATGTGGGGGCCAGCTGGGTGTTTCGTGATTATGGACTAAACTGCCCCCCGGGCCAAGAGTACCGCTGAATAATTCCTGCCCGTCCGTCAGGTTGTACTCCAGCGTGTAGTCTAGTTGTGTTGTGTGTTGCCTCCTTCAGTCCTTTAGCTTTAGTTTTCTGATATCAAAAGGGGACGTCTTTCATTCAATTATGGATGCACCACAACTTAGCAATACAATCACACGAGGGAAAAAATAATTAATCACGTTCTTGGAAGGGGACTACATATTTAATTAACTTGGAAGCCATGGCACGTAGATAGTAATAAAACCCATACATCAAGCTAGTGGATTTCAACTTGTCATCTCGTTTTACGGGTCCATCACTGTGTGTGGGTCGTAGGTTGCTTCTTCAACAATCGGCTCAAGGCCCCCAAAACCAGCTATTGGGAGCAAAATCACAGATACGAAAATGACATGTAGATACGCTTTTGATGATACGATAGCAACCGTACTTGAAAGGAAATGTACCAAGTTGTGTGACGCTTCATTTGTAATTATGGTCCTTGTAATCTCTTGCTAGTAGTGCAAGTTAAACAATCTGCACGTTAATTCATTATTAGCTGAAACAAAGCCCTGATCATAGGGATTTTGCTAATCTTTTAGGCTAATAATAAGCATGCAAAGCCGAAACAAAGATGTATTATTGACAATACTTTCATGTCACTATCAAAAATAAAGAAATTGGATATATTTTATGCTAATAATTAATCCCCATGGTTTGTTGATTCTATTAGTGAGTAGAGACAACAAGATCATTCTAGAGCAACTTATGTATCATTGAAAGCAGCTATTCTTGCAACCTACTACTAATAATACATAGCAAGATCGCCATGGGCCATAGCCTAGATATCAGAGACATGATCCCAAATCCCATGGTAATATGATCTGCCACCAGCTGCCATCCTAATGTTCTCTGAATGAGATGTAGGGGATCACTATTGAGGCGCTGTTAACTTTAAACATCGTGTGGAACACCTTTCGGTCAAAGATGATGTACCTTCTCCTATTTTGTGTGCCAATGATCAAATAAAAAAAAGACTTCTAGTATTTTGTTTGGATTTAGTTTTATGTGGGTGCATCGCTTTGGAGTACTCTCATGCACTAGAGATGTTATATCTACCACTTCATTTTCATATATTTTTATTCCACGAAAATTACATGTAATTGTGTAAAATAGTCATATAATCCATCAGAAACATTTTTATATAGCCGTTTGAAGTTATTTGGATGACTTATTCTACGATGCAATGCAATTGCCATGACACGTTGCTATCTTATTGCAACATCAAAAATAACAAATGTACATCCTCCGAATGCGCATTGTACAACCATAGAGCCTCATGGACGAAATAAAAGAAACAACTAAGCCAATCCAAACACCATGCATCTAAATTGAAACAATATATTACTCCGTACCAAGCATCTAGTGAACACAATAATTTGACCGATAGGTAAAAATCACTTCTACCTAGTTTGTAGCCGACAAAATTGCATATACTTGTCCTTATTTGATTGCTTCATCACGGTTCTATGCGATTGGCATGACTATGTCTGAAATTTATTCAGCTATCAAAACCGACAAACGACTTATCCTTTGGTATTCAAACGGTAGTATGACAGAGTCACACAAATAAAATAGAAAAGAAAACAAACCAATCCGAGTATCATGCGGGTAAGCTGCTATCATATGTTATCGCACTATTATTTGTCCAATCAAATAACACGACTCAAAAATCAGCTCCTTTTGTTTTTTTTTAAAAAATCAGCTCCTTATTTGTTCAACAAAGTAACGCCCGACGATCGAAACAAAAACTTTTGACAAACACATAGAATTCAACTTACAATCTAATTTTATCGGTAAAACTGTTTAAACAAATAACCATATTTTGTTGGAAATGATAGGAAAACCCGTGGAGCCAATTTCTCTAACCATTTTATCACCAGATCAGCAAAGGGCAGTACTGTCATTCCATCTGCCGAATAGCAAACTCTTAACAATAATCCGGCGAAGCAAAACCATTTTCGTGGCCCCTTCACATTTCTCAGCCTCCGGTTTCGTTTTTCCTATTTCTGCCAGAGTTTCAATCCACCCCTTCTTCCCTTAAAACCTCCCCCTCCTCGTTCTTCTCCTCCCCTCTGCCTTCGCCTCCACCTCACTCCGCCTCACCGCCGCCGCCGCGCCGGCACCCGCCTTTCTCAGATGGCAAAGCTTCCGCTTTTTTCCTCCGTTCTCTCAGCGCTCCCCCTCCTGTGCCTCCTGCTGCTCTTGTCGCCGCCGCCCGCGCTCTCCCGCGCCGCTCCAAGCAACTTCGGCAACGGCAGCACGATACACAAGCTGCTGACTGATCACGGCCTCCCTGGCGGCCTGCTCCCTCGCGGCGTGGAGTCGTACACCATGGACGAGTCGAACGGGCTGCTGGAGGCGCGGCTGTCGGCGCCGTGCTACGCGACGTACGACAACGGCAACCTGGCCTACTTCGACACCGTGGTGCGCGGCAACCTGAGCGTCGGCGCGCTCCGCGGCGTGGAGGGCCTCGCGCAGGAGGAGCTCTTCGTGTGGCTTCCCGTCAAGGGCATCGTCGTCGACGACCACCAGCCGGGGGTCATCCTGTTCGACATCGGGTACGCGCACAAGAGCCTCTCCAAGTCGCTCTTCGAGGACCCGCCGGACTGCAAGCCGTCGGCCTCCGGCGGGATGGGCGCCGCCGAGGCCGCCAGATGGAAAAGCGGAAAAGGTGAGATTTTTTTTTCTCGAGATTTTGCTGCTGTTTCGTTTCAGATTTGTTCCTGGCTTGGTTTCCTCCGTGATTTGTTAGGACCCTCTCTCTCTCTCTCTCTCTC
>BCLF01000008.1:5273197-5297010 GCA_001602275.1 Zoysia japonica | reverse complement strand
GGGGGGGGGGGGGGGGGATTGGAACTGACGACTCTGTCGAGAGCTCGCTTTGCTTCCTCCAATGGCTAGGCCTCACATGATTGATGTGAACCCTAAAACAGTTGCTGAAACACTTAAAAGGCAACACAGAAACGCTTTTTCAGTTCTTTTTCTAGTCTTAGTGCACAGTGCTTGTTGTTTTATACTGCTAGTAGTAGGAGTGGTGGCTGCAACAAGGGTGTCTAAAGATGGCTGGTTCTTTTCTCTCGCAGGTGCTCCTAGGTTGGGACAGATCAGGAGGCGAGAGGAAGAAGGGGGAGACGGCCGCCGGCAGGACCAGCGGTGAGAGCAGCTGCAGGACCTGAGACGATGTCGAGACAGTTTTCCCCTCTGTAAAATCAATCCTGTGGTGAGTGAGATAGTAGAGTGATCAGTGCTGCAAGAAACAACAACAACAGCTGCTGCATCTTCCTGCAGTGCATGTTTGGAATGAAATGTGTATGTAGTAGTATACCTACCTAAGGGGGATGTGGGTTGCTTTTTTGCAGTTTTTTGTTTCTTGCCTCCTCTTCTCTATCTCCTGTTCATGGGTGGATGAGTGATATTAACTTAGTTAGAGGGGGGAAAAGCAAAAAGAGGGAGGGAAAAAAAAAATGGGTTGGCGACCGGGAAGCCGTTGGGGGCTGGTCTTCTTCGCTGAGATTCCTCTTCCTGGAAGCGAAATTCCCCGGTTGGTTGGTGTCGTGTGCGCCAGCTCAGCAGGGAGTGAGCTGTGCCCAGCGCATCCTCCATGTGAGCTTGTGTTGGCAGGTGGTTGCTTGAGGGCTCCCTGTGTGAGTGAGGACACACCTCAATCATACTCCATATACTAATCGATTGTTCAGGATAGGCCATACTAATACAGCTACCAGCTTAAACTATACTTCCCCCATTTTATCAATTGCTACTATCAAGGAAAACAATTTTAGTTCAAGATGAGTTAGATTTTATTATGCTAAGGATAACATTTGAAACTAGTTTTTTTCATTGAGTGAAATGCATGAGTGGTTCCTAACTTTGATTTTGCATTTTTGACACCTTAAATAATTTCTCCTTTCTCATTTAGATACTCAAACTCTGTTCATTTGTTTCTGCTGCATTAAACCATTTTCTCCTTGTCTAGGTCCTCGAACTCTGATTTTGCTTTTTTAGTTCTTTAATATATTTAACATCATCTTTCCCATCATTTTTATCTATTCCAAAACGTAGTTCAAACATGTAATAGATTTGACATGCTTGAACTAATTTTTGAAATAAGATGAATAAAAAAAATAATGTTAACTAAGTACATTGGAGAGTCAGAAATACAGAATAAAAGTTTGGTGACTTAGATGAAAAGGAAAAAAAATAGTTTACGAATGTACAAATAAAAAAATTAGAGTTTATAAACTTAGATGAGAAGCAAGAAATAGTTTAAAGTGTCAAAAATACAAAATTAACTAGAGTTTAACAATCCATACGAGAAGGGGGCATTAGTGTTACGGCTGCCCATACATTTCACTCGTTTTCATTCCAACGATAACGATTGAAAAACTGAGGCTAGTATGAAACGTCTTTCATTTTGCAAGTTGGAGTATCAGTGAAGGCATCTCCGTCTCCATCCGTCTACTACCTTTCAATCCATCCGAGCAGAGAGTTAAAGCCTCTCCATCCGGCCAACCGGAACCCAGCTACGACGCGTATGGGACTGACATGGAGCGGAAAGGGACGCGCGCGTGTTTTTGCTCTGTTCCCCTGCCCATTTTCCCTCATTTAAAAAAAAAAAATAATGATCGATTCGATGTGATGCTTGTTGGATCGGGAAATATCTCGGGGCGTCGCGTTGTTCGTCCGGACGCGAGGAAAAATTAGTACGAGTATCCGGGAAAGGCCGGCGAATTACTTGTTAGTCAAGTTACGGAGCACTCGGGGACGATGAATCATCGCTTTCGGCGCTTTTCATCGCCGGGTCCGTGGTTACGGAAAGGCTGCTCTGCCGGCCGCCTACAAAAGTTACTTACCTTCGTTTACAAATATTTGACAATTTTAATTTTTATTATTTATACTTTAACTAATTATAATTTTAAAATTATTTTGTTAATTAACTTATAAATAACATTATATGATTTGTTATCGTATATACTTTGAAAATGTATATTTTTTATATCTATTTATCAAATTTTTTTATAAAAAACGAACGGTCAAAAAATTTATGAAAAAATTAAAATTGACAAATATTTGTAATAGATGGTAAGTTAGTACTCTGCTTCTGAACCGTCTGCTCTGCCGGATATGTCAGCCTGAACTGAACGAACCCCAGCGCCGGCAGTGGGAGAGATCTGCGTTGGATCGCACATGACGTCGCCGGATCTAGTGGAGTACCATCTCCGGAGCCGGGACCAAAAATAGGTTTATTTTCCCAAAAAAAAACAATGCGACGTCATAAATAGAAACAGAAACATCCTTGGTGTAGCAGTAATCCAGACCATCGAGGATCTGATAAAAGCTGCTGCGATACAACTTGGTGGGGGAAAACGACGACGACGCCGCGGCGCCGGCCGGCTGGGGCATGGCCCCGCCCTGCTGTTGCACGTCGGGCACCGGGGGGAGCCCATGCCCCAGCGGCCGACGCGGCGTCGGCGTTAAAAAAATCCTTGCATAACTTGGTGGTGGTGTCACCGAGATCAAGCAGCAGTTGCCACTTCTGGTCCGAACTGAGGTTACCACATTTGCGCCTTTGCAGAGGTTTGAAGTTTGCTTCGCTCATACCCGGCGTGTCTTTGCCCTTCTTTTTACACGCACGGCGCGTAGGGCTAATAAATAATCCTGCCGGCGCAGCGCATGATGAGGGACGGTGGCAGGGACCGCGGGTGGACCGGGTGCTCGAGAACGCCTTCCTACTAGTACTATAGTTCCTTACCTTCCAATTCCAACGCGTAGTAGCGGCTGATGATCTACGACGCTTCTTGCAACTATCGAGAGCAACAGCTGATCCTACGACCTACGCGTAGGCGACGGCCGGCGTGTTCCGCCATGGCCGAGGTAGCAGCACAATCGTACGTGGCAATAAGCAGCGGAGGACTCAAAAGCACGTCAAGAGGGGCCGAGAGAGACCCATGATGATATTCAGCCATTGCGCAAGCGCAGAGCAGATGGTGGAGCCCTCGACTGGCGACGGGGGAAAAGATCCAAAAGGCTCGACGTCGCACGGCGCAACGACCAGATCACAACAAAAACTAATGCCCTGTACCTTGGCTGGCCCATCAGGCACTGACCATTTTCCTACTACCTACGTTGCTTTCTCCAGCACATAACAAAACAACCTGACCGACGGCTACCACCACCACCCGGCGGGATATTCCCGCCACTCCTGGCTAAAGATGCACCGGCCAGAAGCGACGGAGGATACTTCTACATATGCTTAACACTAGTTTACAACAAACCTCGCTATCCAACCATCAGTTGGGGCTTAGATTAGATTAATAACAGATATATGTACACCTATACATTAATACTACGATAGAAGACAGTTTGGAATTAAAAGATAAATACAAAGGTTTCACATCCATCTTTACAGAGACTTAATCAAACAAAAAACACTCTCTAGCTCAGGGTGGCAAACAAAGCCATGCTATTTTTTCTGAGGGTGTCGGCTCCTAAGACTTCAGAGGTCTGGCCCTTGCTGGAAGAACTCGAGGTCTGGGTGAGTGCTCCCGCCTGGAGACCTAGCACGCCTACATGAACAGAGAGGAGAAAAACATTTAGCCCCAGTCAGAGGTTTAGAGCTGGGTAGAGTTCAGACTTTAAGTAGCTATTGTCCTGTCAAATGGAGGTGCTGATAAGCATTGACAGTTCCAACAGGGTATCGGTGCAGCTTTGCATGAAGATGAGAAAAAATATGTAATTATGTATGCCATAATCAATCCAACTAGAACATGATGCAGGATAGTGACACGCACTAGGAAAATACATAATCAAAGAATCTTATGCTTAACTACTCACAGGTTTTAAAGCAGAATTGAGTACACAAATAGGCCATCTTGGAACTTTTAAACTGGTAAGAATCTTAGGGAAATGCCAGGAATGATTTAGCTTACCTAACAAAGCGAGATGGTTCAAACCCTGGAACATCAGGCGGACCAATTGGATCATAGCGAGCACCCGGTGGAACACTCCTGTTTTCAAAAATAATTATTTCCATTCAGAACAAAAAAACTCTCATGAAAGGAATTTTGAAATGATATATTTAGTGAAAGGATAAGGGAACATACCCAGGGCCACCAAATGGGGCAGGAAAGGGATTAGAAGGAAAGAAGCGTGGATCATTTGGACCTGTTGTTTCAATTAAGGTGCAAAATCTTAACTACAGTGAAGGATTGTATAAAGAAGAAACAAAACAGAAAAAGTGTTCAATGAATGTGATATTACCAACATGCATGCTGCCGCCACTCCCAATGCCACTGCAAACAAAATAAAACAGACAAGAGTTGACTATGTATAAGGTACTAATCTCACCATGTTACATGAACGTTCATGGCCAAAAATTACCTGTGAGGGTAGAACCCTGCACCAGGTCCAGGATAGAGATCATCAGAACCAAGTGGAGCAATTGGAGGATAAACCAGGCTGCACATTTTTAAAAAAAAAACACTGATTAGCCACAACCAACAGAAAAGGGAATCACTGCACCCAAGAGGACATAAAATACTGCTAAGGCATTTATGAAATAAACTTAACAGATATTCTATACATGTTATGTGTAATAATGAACAACATTTGCTACTTTTGGTCTAACGGTGCATATGTAACAGTCAATAACTAGATATATTCAGAACTTTCATCAGTTGCCACCATTTTTCCTGTTTTTTAATACCAATCAATGTGATACAAAATATTCCATAGATATGTCGAAACCACATCAACAAACCATATAATAAAAAGAATCTTAGATCAAGTTTTGGAAAAGAAAAAGGTATGTAATAGTTCCAGTAGAAAAAAAGGAGGTACTGAGGTACATGCTTTCTTGTTTCTAGAATTTCTATTGCCTCAGTGTATGCAGCAACATGACAGGCCGTCAATTGAATAAAATGATACCAGAATGCAAATATAACCATATTTTGACTATAAAGTACAACAATGGCACAAGAGGATCAATCACCCTAAGCGGTCACCTTAAGAGCTACTAGAAGACAAGAAAAAAAACAATGCACAAATGCAAAAGGAAAGGAGATATCCAAATGTCTGAAATTATACCCAAAAGGATCAGTGTTTCTTGGACCAGGGTACCCTGAAGGTTCAGAAGTTCTTGGACCTCGATTTTCAGAGCTGAAGACAAGTGTCTCGAGTTAGAAAAATACAATTGGACAGGACCACTACCACATTTAACAAAAAGAAGTTATTTAAGAAAAAATAAATTACTTTCAACGATTCATTTCCATAGAATCCTAAATAATCGTTCGCCCTAGATTTTGAACAAAATTCAGATTAGACCAACTACAGGCTAATATTTTTCTTCCCAAGTTACAACATTTGATGATGCAAAATATTGACTCCAAAACAATATCTACAATTTGCCCAACTTGTTTGGGACTAAAAGGCTTAGTTGTTTTTTTCCCTGTATAGTCTAGCACTTGTACCAGTCACCTGCCAGATCACAGCTTTGCTGAATTTGCCCAATGTATATCTTACAGGATAAACCATGGAAAGAAATGCCTAAATGCATCATGAGAATACCTCTGCATTGATGAACTGCTTTCAGCATCGGTCTCCTTGGCAGCCACAGCACCAGCATTACCATCCAATTTGGACAACACATTTGAGTTGATATTCTCAATGAGGCCTGTAAAATTCTTGTACATATCACTGTAGTTCTTGGGATATTCCTCAGAAAAGAAATCTTTCACACTGCATACATAAGGAATAATTGTCAGAACTCGAGAACATAAAACTGGAAGATTCACATAAGCCAGGCATAGTTTATTAAGGAAAAATGGATAAAGTTAGTCAAATAAACAATTAATAACAAAGCATGGCGACTTTTCAATACTTACTGTAGCTAGGGTTACTAAATTCATTAGTGTGCTATACAACGAATACCCTGGAAACCAAAGAATAGTGCAAAAGAAATGAGTAGCAGGGTTCAAACGTACTTGATCTGCACATTGTAAGGGGCCTTCTCCTGTGCCTCAAGATCCAGCACATCAATGGCAAGCAAGTCACCAATCACCAGACACTTCACCAATACCCGTTTCTTCTTGCCCTTCTCCTCCTTGTTATATAAGAAGGCATAACAGTTCTCCATGTTGTTCCAACCATCAGGGCCCACCTCCTCGTCACCTGAAGTAATTACAACAGCAAAAGGTAAATATTTTCATAAGGCTCAAACTTACTGGCACCTCGATGAGAGTGATTTCAGAAGACAGAAACAAGCACTAAAGATCCATTTCCACTCCAGCTACAGCCTACTGCTTTTGAAAACGCAGATTACTGTTTGCCTTATCCCTCTACTCCTCAAAGCCTAAACCTATTATTTTCATGGCAGCCCATGACACCGTGGCCAATCATCCTCAATACCACTTGGGTAGACACAACCAGGAAAACTGAATTGATTTTCGTTTAATCATGGCTGGAAGCCTGAATAATAATATCCACATTTAAACTGATATAGCGACGATGAATTTAGGGCTTAGAATAATCATTTATTTCCAAATCTAAAGCATGATCACTTGACTAGCACCAACTCCAAAGCGACTACATTGAGGTCTCTCAAGGAAACTAAATCGTTCGTATATAGTGGCCAGAGACAGCCTTCAAATGGTTTTTCCCATTCAATTTTGAAGCACTTTTTTCACATTAGATCTCGAATGAAACAGCATTTCTACATGTTTAAACGAATCCCTAAACCAAGCCTGACCCAATCAGCACTGTCCGTACACCAAAATCTACGCAGTAGACATCGACAATCCATACGCGCGGACCTCGCAAGCAACGGAGATACGAACCCGAACAGTAAGGCTAGGGCGAAGGCGAAGAGGTGGGGACTGGGGAGGGGAGGAAGCGCACCTGAAGGCGGGGGGTCGGTGAGCGCGGTGGGGCCGACCGCGCAGAGCGAGTACCCGTCGGCGAGGAAGGCGGCGTGGACGGCGAAGGCGACCCCGTCGTGGGCGCCGCGGAAGGCCGGGCGCGCCGCCCTCACGACGGCCATCGCGGCGGCGTCGGTCACCATCGCGCTCCGGTCCGGCGCGGCGAGGATCCTCCTGGTCTCCGAGAGCTGGGACGGGAAGAGGGTATGGGAGGGGAGGCGGGGTTTGCAGGGGGTTCTGGAGAAACCAAGCGGCCGCTCTTCTTGCAGGAGGGGGAAGAAGAGAAGACCAGCCCTGCTAGCCACCACGGATGCAAACACGGCACTTGCCAGTTAACCGACTTTGTTCTATTTTTTTTTGGCCCAACAACGAAAAGGAAGGAGCGCTTGCTTCGGCGGGCTGTATTCAGGCTTCACGCGGTTTAGATGGGCTTGCACAACAAGGTTCGGCCCAGATCTCTGAACAAGCAAGAAGGACATCTGAATTTTTGGACGCGCTTGCAGCAGGAGTGAGGGTAGACGCATCTTCCATTACAGCCAATGTTTCCAAAGTCAAAGTGTGATGACTTAGTATAAAAAAAAAGTGTGATGACTCGGGATGTCAGCCAGTGTAGGGCCGCATCCATGTAGCAAAGTCTGAATGCACTAGGACCAGAACTCAACTATCCATGGTCCTAATTGTTCAGAGCTGAAATCATCACAGAAAACTACTTATCGTCTATGCATCGCCTAGCAGAGGAACTTGCAGCTGTATGGATCAATCTTCCAACGTTCAAGACAGTTAGGCGCTTCGTTTCTTTATATAAAAGGAAATTATTATTCCTTCATTCTGAAACCAGAGGCAAGCTATATCTACTTCTGGATCATGGATATATAGCAAATGCAGTCTGACAGGTTCCTAGTAGCAGAGATTAGTTACAACTTCCAACCCGGCTCATACACGATCAGTTAGTTGTTGCGCTATCTGATACGATTCCTCGATCCACACCAGGAATCAATCGGCTGTCAAGATCGGTGCCGGTCGAGTTAGTTCAAGTCGATGCATGAAACGTTGCAAGAAGAACTCGTTCGTTATCATTGCACATGCTGATGCTGATGATCAGGAGACGCTGGGTACGTGTTCGTCTTCGGGTACGTGGATAATGCTGCAGCTTTGATGCGGCTCTTTTCTCCCGACCGACCTTTAGGCGTCGTGCTACGAGCACTGATGGAGAAATACAGGTTTAAAAATTCTAATTAGCTAGGCCTTGACATAAAATTAGACTTGTCCAAAGCTTGAGGCTTCTATTAGTAGTAGGTTGTGTTTTCTCTTGGAAGATGACAGACCACATGCCTGCATTAACTCCCAGATCAGGAAGCCATCCTTCTAGGTTATCCGATAGCAACTCGTCACCACATTCCAAGTTCCAACTCCAAACCATAGACCTCAATTAGGACAAGAGCTTAATTAACCATCCACGATCCATGTAATAACAACCTGCTAATCCGGATGGATAGCATGGATAACTTGGCATTGGCCTAGTTCGTGTGATCTATTAGTCCAAGAAAACTGAGATCGTTTTTCAAAGCTTATCGATCTTTCCTGCAGAGGATTTCAAAGTACCAGAAAGAAAGAACGGCTAGCAGGCCTGCAGGGCGCAAGGAGATGAACACAATCTATTCGTCTTAAGTAACTTGTTACATGTTACAATGAACCTAAGGGGTTACACTTGTTTCCCATGTATCATCAGAACTGAAGAAGAAATGGAGAGATATGTGTCTTTTTTCAGAAACATGAGAGAGTATAGTCAGCCCCACGCAGGCACCCCTCAAGATTTGGGCTCGTCGACGACGACCGGCTGCTTCTTCGTCCTCGTGATGCGGATGTAGCAGAATACGGCGACGACGATCGCCGCGGCGAGGCCGCCCACGATGATCTTGCCTCCGGCGAAGTGCCGGTAGAAGGGCCCGTGCGCGCCGCGGTGGGAGCTCAGCGGGGACCCGGCGAACTTGTGCTCCAGAAGGGCGTGCACGTGCAGAGCCCCGGGAGCAGAAGAAGGCGCCTCCGCGACGCCGCGCGCTGCGGCGGCATCGAAGGAGAAGGAGAAGACGGGGAACGGCCGCGCCAGGACGGTGGTCGCGGCGAGCTGGCTGGACACCAGGCAGAAGAGGAAGAGCCGAGGCATGTCTGTCTCCGGATCGATCCTGAGTGAGAGGTACTAGCTAGAGATCAGAGAGCGGGTGTGCGTAGGGTTGGGCACGATCGATCGGATCGAGCCGCGGTGGAGCTGGCTGGGATTAGCTGTTGGCACAAGTGGACTCACTGGCTTGCTTGATGATGGGTAGAGGACGCCATGCTGAGAGCAATCTTTATAGGCGCTGGCCGCTCCTGTGGTTTTTTTCCCTGTTCTGCTAGCTCCAGTCTCTGCCCAACGATCCGTTGAATAAACAAACGTGGCAGCGTTGGGTGAGGGAAGCATGGCCATGCACGCACCCACTCTTTACGGATCTTGATCTTCTTGGCAGACGATCGCCTCGTGGTCATGGCTGGTGACTGGCTCTAGCTATAAGATGATTGGGAGGGTAACCCAGCATTCTGCACTACTACAACAACTGACATCTGGATGGATACCTCTGACATCTGTTTTGGTACCTCTGAGTGGTAGTAGTACTAGAGAAGAAGAAGAAGCACCACTGCGTCATGCTTTGAGGCTACAACTGGTCCAGGTAAGGAAGCCTCGGAAGCAGTAGCAGCTGCCTGGCAGCTGGGCATTGTGCTCTTTCCGGCAGTTGACATGGGAGTTCTGGTTCTAGGGGGCAAGTTCTTGGAAGATGAAACTCGTCATATGCCACTGTTGAGATGGCTAACGATACCTGCAAATGAGGAGCCGCTGTAGCACCAGAAAGGGGAAACGTTCTTGGACACTGAATCCAAAAGTAAGGTAAACTCAAAGAAACAGAATGGTGTCACTTTTTTCTCAAACGGGTGTTCCTCAGTCCTTGCCTAACCCAAAATTAGGATCGAACCTGGCTGTGGCAAAAAGTGTTTTGGAAGGATCATGTATGGGCGGTAGGGATGTAAATTTGACATCTTTTCAGAATTCAGACAATGCTTTGAACATTTTGTATTTTGAAGAAAAGGTGTTTAATGCGACCCGATTTCAACGAAACACATGGGTATAATATGAATTTTTTGGAATATGAAAATTAATTGAGTATGTTTCCATAGAAGGATCCATGTGTTGCATCTAAACAAAACAGAGAAAAAAAAATAGCAAAATGAAACATGCTAGAATACGACACATGACATGATTTATTTGGCAGAATGAATGGCGGAACAGCTGCATCAGTTCTTCAAACTAGAATGTACGATGGGAAAACCACATAACAAATCAATGGGATCAAAACCTCTGACTTTTTCTTTCAGCGTCGCCGAAGTCAGAGCTGCGCCGTTAACCTTGTACGACCATGTGACCGGCGGGGATGCTTTCGTTGTTTATCGCTCCCTTTCATGCCACCGCATGTGTGGAGGAATCACCGGGACAGAGCTAGAACAGCAAGCTCGTTTTGATATGCTGCGCAGAATATATTTTGTTTGTGTCGTACAGGGAGCCAGCACTGGAGGAGGCGCAGCGCCAGTTCGTCGGCTCCTGGAGAGGCCACTTCGTTCCTTCTGGAGACATTGGATGAGTGGTCGAAGCTTCTGATGAATGCCTGTCGAAAGAAGCACTGATTACCCTACCCAAGTTCAGTTTTGCTAAGGATTTTGAACAGAAAATCATATTATTGTCGTTTGATAGAGTGATAGCATTCCCTGCATGAAGAGTATTGAAAATTTTGCCAAGTAAAAATTTTGAAGAACTGAATACATTGTGTACTACTACTGCACTCAGATAACTCATTCTTACATGAAAGAAAACACCAAGAAGAAAACGTGGAGCACTCCCATACACGCAGTTCATGTTCATGGTTCATCATGGTGCTCTGCTCCAGCTGTACCTTTTCCTAGATTCAATTCAATTCAATCACGAATCTAGGAAACATCCCTGTCCGGACGGAACGGAACCGGGATCGGCAGTCAGGAATCAGGACAAGCGCACGCTCGAGATAGCTGTGAACAGCGAGCCAACACGCACGGCGCCCGCAATGTCAACTTATCAGAAGTGAGCCAGCACACGGACGGATGGAAGAAGCTTCTTCCTCCGTGCCTCCCCTCGTTGCCGATCGCGGCGACCGACCAGACCAATTCATGGCGACCAGCCCCCTCGTGCAACCAAAAGATGCAGATGTCATGTCACAAGACGCGTCGCCCGAATTCTATATGGTTGGCGGCGAGCCGAGCCAAGAACTCTGATTGGTTTCCCTGAACCGCTGGACGGCGGAGAACGGCGACCATGAGCTGCTCATCAGACCACACACTATGAATATGGTAGCACGCTCTGTTCATCAGAGGATTCGGACAGAGTAAACCTGCTCGCGACGCGATCGGCGTCGGTAGCAAGGGCCGGTGGTGGCGAGGTGATTGCGCTTGTTAAGATCAATCTCCGTTTGGGAGCAGATCATGGTGCTGTGTCTGTAATCTTGGTCACCTGAGAGATTCCTTCGATGCTGCTGCTGACTCAGATGTACTAATTGACATATTCTGGCGTTGGGTTGTTCAAGTGCATCTCAGACAAGTTGATGTACTGAGACTGTACTTTCGATGCACGGACGCTGTGAATCATGTGATCAACTTGGTCTTGTCTCTGAGTTTAGTATTCAGGTGAGGTTTTTCTGTGTAAGTGTCAACGGTAGGGAAGTAGATAAATTTGGTGATACCTGCATCAGTATCAGATGAATGAATGGATAAAAGGTCTTGCCACTGCGTTGCAAATCTGCAACTGAATAAGCTTCCAGGGAAACTCCCTCTGCCTCAGTAGACTTCCGTTCCATATTCCAAGAGCATAGGAGTACTAGAATTAATTGAGATTTGGCAAGAGCAGCAGAAGTTTGCTCATTGACTGGACAAATATACCTAAAACAGCAATAAAACACAAGGCCTAGTTCCAGACTGGGCAATAATAAGCTCGGTCGGGGACGAGTATCATTCAGGGCAGCATTATGAATTACTGATTGATATCCTGCAGCACAACGTGTAGAGCAACCAAAGAGTACAATATACCCAGAGATGGCCCATATTTGTTTGATACACTATCGTAGTCCATCTTCTGGAGTTTTAGGCCTCCTTTGCAATTTCTTGTTCCTGTATTTTTTCTGTGAAATTGAACTAATTCCTGTGAAATTCCTGCTCTGTGAAATTGAACTAATTCCTGTGAAATTCCTACGCAATTCCCTGCGTTCCAAAGGAGCCCTTAGCCAATCCATATTTATTTGACACAGTACTCCAGCCCATCTTTTCGTTGTCTGAATAGTGTGAACTACAGCGAAATTTATTCATATTTATTACTTGTCTCCTCAGTAATGTTAATATTAATATCATTTTCAGTGGAATCAGTTGATTATCACAACACAACTACCTTATCTATGTTGTGTTGTGCTACACCATTTGTTTCCTTTAAACAGTCTTAATCTCAATTCATCAGAACCTAAAACTCAAATCGTTTATGATAGGAAAATCAGATAAATTCATGCGCATCAAAAGTGCATCTCAAGTTATCAGGGAAGGTAAGCAGCAATATGTCCAGTACATTGGTCTAACAATGTATCATACAATAGACCAACGAAGAGTGTATTTTGTTCAAGATCTCAGATCCTGCATTACAGAAACAATCAAGTTGCAGCGCTGAGATAAACAAATGTCATATACTTGAACAAAATACAGGAATGCCTAAATGCTAGTAGAAGTTTTGTAACCCTACGGCAACCGATATGGCCATCAGCAACAACAATGATCCTTCGTTTCCATCTTAGTTATTTGCCTCTGCAACAACACCATGTCAAACACATTTACTCTGTATGTGACTGCAAAGTGTTGCCTCTACATATTCTGGAGAATGTTCTTGAGATGTAATGATACAGTGTGTGGAGCTGCTGACTTGATCCAACTTTATGCTTGCCAGGTTAAAAATCGGCACCTTACTGCATGCCAAATATTTCTTCTGGAGGATCATAGATATGCCTCTCAGGGAATAACTCTTCAAAATCTTGCTTCACTCTGTTTCTTAGTAGTGGGTGAGGTAGAAGACCCTTCAACAACACTCGGAAAGGCAATTCTTCTGGTGGATCAGGTGACTTTTTCATCTCCTCATAGATATTCATGGCATCTGATGGGGAACCATATCTCAAGAATCCTCTTATGACTTCAGCATAAGTCTGTGAGTCAGGAAATATCTTTTCATCTCTCATATTCCCCCAGATGACCATTGCTTCCTCCATCTTTTTGCCCTTGGCTAGTGCAACAATCAAGTCCTTATACATGTACATATCTGGCTTATACCAATACTCTTTTTGTATGATCCTAAACATCTGCCATAGCAAAGATAAAAGTAATCCCAACAATGACAAGCATTAGAATACGATCGCAAAATTCGACAGAAGTAAAGTTATGCTGGACATAGCCATTATTTTTAGTATGACAGGTAGAAAGTAAAATTCTACTCGGTCAACCAGCATTTCGTTATGTGCACATAAACTGAGAGTTGAACAAGAAAAACAACAAGCCATTTCTCTATCGGTGGGTTTTATTGTATCCCTTTACATAATACCAACTAGTTGTTCAGAAACATCTATATTGATCTTATTATAATACCAGTAAAAAGCCAAGTAAACTTTTAGTACCAAATTTATCCACATTAAACATCACATACTTCAGACGCATAGAGACAAGCATCTTGAAAAGCTGCAAAAGAGAAAATGAAATCTAAAGAAACAGTAACTCTAGCCTAAGCAAATATCACACTCAAAACCAATAGAAATCTATTAGTAATTCTTAATTCTACTTATTCCTAGAGAAGACAAGTCACCGCCCTGGTCTGGTATTTGGAAAAAAGATCCAATGAAGGTGCTAGCAATACATTAGCAGAGGATCCACTTTCCACTATGGCTCAGTGACATCCATTCTTGAACCCATGAATTCACCATTCTCAGACAACCACAAACATTTCAGCAAATTGCCCGTTCGGGTGCAGCAGGCAGGCAGCAATTAGATGACAGCTAGAGGCAGGAGAGTGCGCCTAGGTGAGCTAGGTGACCACCATGCAGAACAGTACTTCCTCCGTTCATTTTTTTTTATTTGTCATTGTCATTCTAGCATTAATCTTAGAATGACAATTAAAAGTGAACGGAGGGAGTAACAAAAATTAGTTCACATTAATACTCTGGGAACCTGATATTCCTGCAACTTCATTTATCAGTTTAGCAGGCAACAAACATTTTAGCAAATTACCCATTCGGCATCACTACAATTTGACTATGCAGGCTAAAATGCGTCTCCTGTTGGCCAATTAAGTTCTCTCCACAACACAGAATTAATCTTTATAAGCCAATCGAAACAACCATTCCAGCAAAATCAAGCTCAGGACCATCTCTCCACCCACTAAATCAGTGAAGAAGGGGCCAGGGTAGAATAGAAAAATTCCTTACCTTGACGGAAAGATCGACCTCCTCCTGGCGCTCCAGCTCGCCGAGAACGGCGAGCTTGTCGGCCTTCAGCAGCCGCGCAACGTGCCGCTTGATGAAATCCGCGAGCTTCTCTTCGTCCCCCTTAAACCGCTTCAGGCCCTGGATCGCGAACAGGGCCTCCTTTCCAATCAGCTTCTTGCTCCGCCACAGCGGCCCGCGGGGCCGCCCGTCGTGGAACGCGCGCCGCCACGCGCTGCAGGGCAATGGCGCCGCGACCGCCGGCCACAGAGAGGATTCCGGGAGGAGGCCCTGGGGAGAGGAGGAGGCGGCGGCGGCAAAGGATGGTGGGATCTTGGGGCTTCGGCGGTAGAGCTGGAGGAGAAGGCGGGCGAGGTTAGCTCGAGGCGCAGCCATGGCGGCGGCAAAACCCTCGCTGCCGTGTCCGTGGGGAATTTGGGGCCAGTTGGGTTTAGGGACGGGTTTAGAGTTCGAGCCGTGGAGAGCCCAATTGAATTTTATTTTTGGATTTTTTTTGAGACGATGATTGGATTATGCTTAAAACGCGAATGGAAGAACATTTTTTTACAAAGTATAGCACTTTGGATTTTAAATTTACAAGATACATCTTGCGGCGGAATCCCCATATATCGGCCGCTGTAGTTAACTCACCAATGACCCAATATCATGGGAATTATTACGGGGTAGGTTTGAAAATAGATCGAGCTCTGATCTAAAATCTAAATTGATTCCTTATTTTTTTAATGGATGCTATCTTTATCTGATCTAAATTTATAATATCAAATCCAATATGATATAGCTTTTTATAAAATAATAGTCTGTCTATCGTATCTTTTTAAAAAGATTAGTACTGATCTAATAATAATACTATATGTTTGGCCTATAGGATGATATAGTATTTTTCTATTTTTTTTAAGTACTAGTTTTGATACATAAACACAATACAGGAGGTCTAGGCTCTTTATTTTTAAATTGGCTACAAGCAAAATCCAATCTTTTTAATGTGTAGTCCAATCTAATCCAATCATTTTATTTTAATAAAAAACCCATAATGAAATCTAAAAATTTAACACAAATGAAATGAAAGGAGATCTGTTCAGCCATAATGAACCCTAAAAATCCTCCGCCCGATTTTCGTATCCTCATAAAATCTCCCAGAATTAACCCACGGATTTCATGCACCAAATAAGAATGAACACTTGCTCAAAGAAATAAATTCCATACACATAACTTCCGATTATTTATACGGCCACGGAAATCGATCCGCGGCGCACCCATTGCAAACATCAGCACCAATACACATTCCGGAGCGGATAGAAACAATGATCGTCAGAAACAACGCCTTCCTGTGCTTCTGGCTCTTGGTGCTCCTGGCTCTGTCATCAGGTATACTCCTACCCTCCTTGCCTGTCATGATCTGCTGTTACTCGCTCCATTCTATTTTAAAATATTAATACTATTTGATTTTTAATATCAACTTTGACTATCTATTTTATTAAAAAATTTATTTAAATATAAAATTTTTTGCTATTATTTACTTTATCATTAGTGATATTTAATTTATAACTAATAATTTTACACATTTAAATAAATTATTTTAATAAGATAAATAATTAAAATTAATGTTAAAAGTTAAGGGTGTTAATAATTTAAAACCGAGGGAGTAAAACGCTTATCGATTGATCCATTTGACTGGTTGCAGATGATGTCGGTGGCGCAGAAGCCAACTTATGCCACCGTCTGCTGGCCAGCCATGGCTGCCTGAACGACGGCGCCTGCACCCAGGAATGCGTCGAGAAGGGCCGTGGCTATCCCGCGGGCGTCTGCAGAGGCTCCAAGTGCTTCTGCTGCCCTCCTCGACGGATGATGCCCCGTGTCCAGGATCACGTCGTGTGAAGACACGAGCAGGGTAGAACAGGGAGGGGGTCTCGGATAGCTGTGCTTCCTTTCGAGCGTTGTTGATTGAAATAACATAGGGCTGTTTGTTCCCCGATATCAGAGAGCTTCCTGATTCTGAACTTTCATTTTGATACGTGACGAAAAGGGTAGTGCGGATCACATGTTACGACAGAGAAGTATAAACCGTGCGACACACATCAATTAAGCGTGTAAAATCATAGATAAAAGGTTATTCTCTAAACCTCTTTAGTTAAAAAATAAATTGAATTAGATTTTTAAAAGAACTCTTTTAGAATAGACCAATCCTGTTGATTTACTTTTAGAGACGTAACATAAGGATTTGATCTGAATCATCCATTTGGATTACAGAAAATAATTACAAAATTTAAGAAACTAAATCCATTTCAACGGTAAAACTTATTCCCTCCGTTTTTAAATTGATATCAACTTTAACCATTCGTTTTATTCAAAAAATTTCAATAAATGTCATATATTTTGTTTTAATTGAATTTATTATTAGAGTTATTTAAGTCATAACTTTAAATTTTACACATTTAAACAAATTTTTTAATAAAACAAATAAGTTAAAGTTAAACTTTAAAGTCAATAACGACATCAATTTAAAAAAAAAAGAGTAGGTGATACCTGCAAGCTCCGATTCCCTTCCTCCCCCCTGTCAGGTTCAAAGGAACATGCGCAAGTCACGTTATTCTGATGCACACACACTACCATGCTAGCTTTCCCAAAATATGATGTGCATAAGTTTCCAAACATGTCAAATTAATCTAAAAATGAAAGAGCTAGAAATCTGTTACTTTCTAAAAATGTTGCATGTGTCATTTCCAGAACACAGTAAATACTTTAAAGATCGAAAGATACACTTTTGTTTCGGTCTATATTAAATCTACCTTTTAAAATCTCCTCCACTATTAAAAAACTAATTCAAACTTAGTTTATTTTTTAACTAAAGAGGTTTAAAGGCTAACTTTAGCCGTATCGAACTAGCTAAAAAATTACTGATCCAGTCCATTCGTTTCGATTCGATGGTTATAACACGTGTCATTAGCTCTTGCTATTTCTGGTTTATGGAGCATTCGTGGTATGACGAGGGAGATCAGGTCCCCTCTGCATCAGAATCGGCAAATTGAAAGAGCCATAACGCACAGCGTCCCACATTACCCTTGGGGAAGCAATTCCTCTGCACCAGATCACTACGAAATGGTGAATTCCCCTTGCGTTGCCTAGCTAGTTCCCCTAGTGGCCACGGCAAAAAAAAAAAAAAAAACTGTCGAATATATACGGTGTTTTCGTTGCGCCATGAAAAACACGGTACTCCATCATCCTCGGTATATATATCAAACGTCATATACGTTATACACCTTTGGATATCGGTATGCAAAGTTATAAAAGCAGTGGCAAAAATGGTCTCCCGTCATCCAGGGCCCGAAGTGGAAACCGCAGATGAAAAGAAACTAGAAGGGAGTAATTACTTTCCAAACTGCAGTGCGTATTACCATTTCGCTCAACACCACATTCCCTTGGTAACAATGTAGTAATAATTAACCAGGTAACCTACCAATGAAAATGCTTAAAACTTAATCACCTAGCCACGTTAGCCGTTGAAACCTAGCTGGATGCCACGCGAGTCGCGTTGATCGACCTGGCGCGACTGGAGTCACGCCGATCTACTTGGCGCGAGCCCAGCGCGGCTCTTTCTCTTCTTTTCTTCTTCGTCGCACGCGCGCGCCCGCTCGGGTTTCTCTCTTCGCCGCCCTTTCTCCTCAAAAATCCGATGAGGATCGGCCTCCCCCTTCCTCAAACTTGGAGCATTTGGTCTTTGAAAGTAGCTCTCCTATTCTATCCGAGTAGATTTGTTTTTCATGTATATTTTGTTAGATTTTGAGGTACGTAGGGTTTAGCAAAATGTGAAGATTTTTAGTTGATGATTTACACGAATATGGTTGTTTGAGGCACGTTATATCTATAGATTATCATATTGCATTGTGACATTAATGTGTATGATTTGTGTGCATGTGTTATTTTTCAATGTTTACTAATTTTTATTTATTTTTTGTTTTGTGATAGATAATTTTTTAAAACTAGAGTAGTATTTGTTGAATAGATCGTATAGTTCGTTTGTTCCATCATTGTATTTTAAATGAAAATGGTGAAGTGGTTAAGAGGTACGAAGAAGTGATTTTATTTGAAAAACCACCTTCGTTTTGTGAAGTTGAGGTAAGAGTGAAGTCTATTCTTGGAGTGGATAGGGGTCTTAAGTTTTGTGGTCGGATTGATGTGAGAAGTGGCGGTAGAGCGCATTATATTTTGTTGAAATTAGCTTTGAAAGATGATTGGAATCTTTATAAGTACTGTTTGAAGGATGCTCAAGTGAAATGTGCTGAGGTTATAGTTGATATAGTTGAGTAGAAAGAGGTTGGTCATATTCCACTAGTATGTGAAGATGTGTCTTTGAAGAAGGAGCCAATTGAGGTATTGACTGCAGCGAAACCTTGTTTGAAGCAGAATGAGGAGAACCCATCAATGTCACTGTTGTATGATTGAACAGTTGTTAACAATGATTTTAATGAGTATACTTTTGAGGTAGAGGAAAGAGAACTTTAAAAAGAAACATATTCCGAATGGTTGGAGGAGTCATCGTTGGATAGTGAAGGGGGTGATTTTTATGACAACAAAGTAGGTTTCAAAGATGAGGATGTTAGTGATTTTGATGGAGCGCAACCTGCTTCTCATGAGAACATAGTGGTGATGTTGAAATAAATTGGAGTAGAATATATAGTGAAGATGAGTTGCGTACATTGGAAGATATGAATGTAAAGTTAGCTAAGGGCCAATGCATGCCGACTTTAGCAGAACGGAGGATACTATAACGGACAATGGCTTTAGGTTACGAGATCAACCTAGTGATAGTCTCAACCTTTTCATCAATAAGGGTATGACTTTTGAGACTCTGAAAGATATCAAATATTTTTTCAAGGATTGCAAGTTGTATTTCATATCGCGAAAGTGAAAATGAGCATCAAGACTGCAAACAAATATCACAAAATCAGTATATTACCCTCGTCACCTACTGTGTTGCCACAGTACCATTCAAATGTTAGTTTCGACGGAACCGCTCCTTCTCTTGCACGCACACCGTATTGACACAATTTTGGACCATATATCCACTCTTGGAAGTCACACATTCACTCACAATCTTTCATGATGACATGGTACTTGTTAATATTATCAATGTCACGAATTACCACAAACATTACTCTACATCTAACTTTACTAACCATGAACTTCTTAGGACAACGAAAAAATGAAGTGTATGTTAAATCAGCAGGCGGCTTTCTAGCTCGGCCCGACGATCACAATTGTACAATGACAGATTGCGGATACGTCTTTTTTATTCTTTCGCCTTCTCATCCATCATAGGAGGAGGATTTGGTGGTGGAGGTAACCATCGCTCGAAAATTTCGTAACAAACCATCTCGTATGGGTCATATGAAAATAGTATAATTCTCTCATCAACCATCTCTGAACCATCAATCTATTAGAAGAATTTGCAACTACTCTAATGACTCTGTATAATCATTGTTAATTATATGTATTTTTTCATTCTTTAATGTAATCCTTCTTTTATGAATACAATAATTTTACATAGCCTTTATTAGGGTACATATAATATGCACGTGCTGCTATTGTTGAATGTCTGAACTGAATCACCTCAGCAACGGAATTACATTCACACCTAGGAACAGGAAGCGGTGGAGGTACTTCACCATCCGTCAACCTAGGGGAACCGTAATCTTTCTTCAGCTTCTTCGGATACAAATGACCCCACTTACCTTAAATAAATGATTAAAATGAAACATCTTAATTCAAATGATACCCAAAACAAGTAAATTTCTTCTACTTATAACAAAAATTACGTATATTTCACTAAACCCTAACAAAACAATCGTGAAAAATGAATCTACGCGAAGAAAATAAAAGAGATACCTTCACTCGACTCTTTTTTAAGTTTGAGGAAGGGGGAGACTCGATCCGGGCCGCATTTCAGAGGTAAAGTCACGGAGACGGAGAGAGAAAGAGAACGCGCGCATGCATGAGAAAGAAGAAAGTGAGAAGCAAGAAGCCGCGCGGGACTCGCGGCCGCCTGGTAAGCATTCGATCAGCGGGACTCCAGTCGCGTCAGGTCGATCGGTGCGACTCGCGTGGCCTAAGTCGGGTTTCAGCGGGTGACGTGGCTCAGTCACGCCGGTCCATCTCCGGTCCATCTGGCGCGACCTATTCAAAAGTCGCGTCAATACGAGTGGCGTGACTAAAACGATCTTAGATTTTGAAAATTTAGTTTGACGCGATTTTTTAAATATTAATTAAAAAAAGATTAAATAAAAAAAAAGGTGGGACGCCGCCGACTTCATCATCATCATCCACCCTTTCTGCAAGCACGACGGCGACTGCGACAAACCGTGCGAGAACGAGTCCGACGGATTCGATGGCTACATCTGCACCCAGGGGATGTGCAAGGACTGGATGTGCTTCTGCTGCGCTCTCGACAGTCATAAGGAGGACATGGCCCTTGCTCCCGGTCACAGCATACGGAAACTGGCGAGGTAGCTGGTAGCTAGGGATTACTGGAGCTCAGGTCTCAGGTGGTTGTACTAACATTTGGTGTTGTTGATTGGATGAAACAATAATACGTGCGATGTTTCAGAGGTTTTATTTTGAGAAAAAAAATATCTCAGATCGCAAATAATACATTAAGTATATTTTTCACTCCTCTATCACTCAGCGAAGGACAGAGGAGTGTCTAGGGTTGCAGATGATGTTGGTGGCTCAGAAGCCAACTCATGCCACCGCCTGCTGGCCAACCATGGACGTACTATGAACGACGGCGCCTGCACCCAGGAATGCGTCGAGAAGAGCCATGGCTACCCCGTGGGCGTCTGCAGAGGCTCCAAAATGCTTCTGCTGCCCTCATCGACGGATACCCCGTGTCAACGATCACGTTGTGTGAGAACTGAGAACACGAGCAGGGTAGAAACGGCCAAACGGGAGGAGGTCTCGGATGGCTGTGCTTCCGTTCGAGCGTTGTTGATTGAAAAATAGTAAGCCGTATGCTGTTTGTTCCCTCTATCGGAGAGCTTCCAGTTTCTGAAATTTCGGAACGGTTAAGACAAGTCCCGGTGTGTCTCCTCCATTTTGATACATGACGAAAAGGGGCAGTGCTCGTCACAGGTTACGTCAGAGAAGTAGTATAAACCGCGCGAGCTCACGCATCAACTTTAACTGCACCGTTTCGAACAGCTAAAAAAAATTGTTGATTCGGTCCATTCATTCATTCGATTCTTATATCTGTTGCTATTTCTAGTATATGGAGCATTTGTGGTACGATGAGGGAGATCAGGTCTCCTCGAACGGCAAATTAAGAGGCATAACACTACTAGGATAAGCGAGTTTTCCTAAGCACCGAAACAGTAGGGGAAGACTGAAAAACCTAAAAAAAAGTTTTTCCTACGATAAACTCTAGAGAACGTTTCCTAAAGAAAAATTTGAGGAGAACTAAAAGGCGAGCTGTGCGGATCGTGCCTGAAACATTCCCTACGAATTCATATTACCCCAAGGGAATACCATGTTTTTCCTACGATTATATATTATACTCTAGGGAAAAATAAAAAACGGTAGGGAGAAATTCGCGGATTTTAATAGTGTAATGCGTCCCACATTATGTTTGGTAAGCAATTCCTCTGTCGTGGTGTCCATCGCTGCCACAGGGGTCGTAGGCCCATTCAGCAATGACCGAGCAGTACTGCAGAGGATTCCGGCGCTTAGGCTTTACATACGTGACAAAGCGTCGCCAGTTGATTTTGCGCACTAGACACTACTTAATGGTGACTTTCCATAGCGTTGCCTAGTTTCCCAAGTGGCTACGACCAAAAAACTGTCAACTTTTTTTTTGTCAGGATGTTTTCTTTGCACCATGAAAAACATGGTACTCCATCATCCTTGGTATCAAACGTTATACAACATTGGATACTGGTATGCAAAGTTATAAAAGTACCAGTAAAAAAGGCGTCATCCAGGGCCTGAAAAGGGGAAACCGCGAAAGAAAGAAAATAGTATAGTACTACTAGGAAGGAGTAATAACTTGCCAAACATTTGTAATCCCCCAAAGAAATAAGGATGATATTTAGATCAATTTTATTGCAGTGCAAACTGCCATGCATATTACCATCTCGCTCAACCTTTTTGGCAGTATAAGTAGCCATGGCAGCCTGCAGCTCAAACACTGCAACACATAATGTCATACGCACATAGACACACCTGCCAGAGTCGAGTCGATGGCGGTCACAAAGAAGGCCGTCGTGTGCTTCTGGCTCCTGTCACTGCTGGCTCTGTCATCAGGTACCTCTCGATCTCTGGAAACTACTCTGACGACGCGTAAACACCACATCGCCGATCTCTTGGTAACCATGTACTCCTAATTACAAACAAAATCACCTGATCCGTTTGGGGTGTGCAGAAGAGGTTCGTCTATCGGACGCCGCCGACTGCATCTTCATCATCCACCCCTTCTGCAAGCACGACGGCGACTGCGACAAACCATGCGAGAACGAGTCCGACGGATTCGATGGCTACATCTACACCCAGGGGATGTGCAGGGACTGGACGTGCTTCTGCTGCGCTCCCGACCATCACAAGAACAAGGGCAAGCCCGGCGGTCCGCACAAGCCCCTTGCTCCCGATCACAGCGTACGGAAACTGGCCAGGTAGATGGTAGGGATTGTTGGAGATTAGGTCTCAGGTGGTTGTACTAACATTTGGTGTTGTTGATTGAATGAAACAATAATGCGTGTAATGTTTCCAAGGTTTCATTCTAAGAGGAAAAAGTATGTGCATTTTCTCTATATCTAGATACTACATGAAAAAAATGGGTGCTAAATGCAACGAAAAGACAGAAACAGAGTAAATTGAAGAAGCTCGCAAAGTAGAGAGATGTCGCTGCATCACGTTCGAAACCGATGGTTCAGATATCTCTCCTCCCTTTTTGTTAATTCCCCTACTAGGTTGGAATCGAATGGATACACACTGACCCAAGGCCAACAGCACCTCCAATCCAATCTTTACAGCATTTCAGTTACCAAACCGCTAGTACAATACACGCACCTCAGCAAAGGACCAGGAACGCTGCACTTTTTACCGCAGCATCTTCTACCAGAGGAGGAGAGCAGAGAACAAAATAGTTTTGGAGATCTCGCCACCGTGCAAT
>BCLF01000008.1:5250401-5263114 GCA_001602275.1 Zoysia japonica | reverse complement strand
AAAATCAGGCGATATGACATTATCTTATATCGGTATTGCCTCATTAAAAACCTTTTTATGAGAAACTATGTAGGAAAACTCACTAAAGAAAAAGAGTACAATACGATGTTTGTACAGGTTACCCTCATGAAGATGCTTCCCCTGAACCTTGCAATACTTAGTGAATAAACTTATGATCTATCACAATATTTAGTTTGCAAGGTGTTGATATCCTCAATCTGCAATAGTACATGAGGATACAACGACTAAGAGCAGTATACATATTGCTCTATGTAACCTGTTTCTATCCAAGCAATACAAGTAGCACTATCTAGTAGACAATGCTTGATGATTCAATAGAATCAATACTACATAGTCAATGTAGTTTATCATTCTCTACAACATACACAATAAGCGATGTTGGAGAATGATAGATGGAACATTACTTGGTATCTAAAGAATCCATATGTAAAGTTGTTCCACCATAACATCAGTCAATATACCAGTAGTATTGGGATCATTTATGTAACCGGTATATGCATATTCTTAATGGTTTTTTCTTGATAAATTAAATCAAGATCTCATGTGCCGTAGAGATATTTGTAAATATCTTCTTTGACTCCTGCCTAGTGGCATTGTGGAGTAGCGTCTTGAGCTAACAAGCTATCTGCAAATGCAATATCAGACATGTTGCAATTTTGTAAGATATATGACGGTTTGACGGCACTGACATAAAACTTCAAATTCCACGTCATCATATTCTCAATCCATTGTATGAATACAATCGGATTCATACTTGAGGACTAAGTGATCACATTAATTGTTGAATATGACGATTTAATATCATTCAAAAATTGATATACAATATCGATTGGATATTAGTAACTGATGATTAACATTACATAGGAATGTGCTCAAGTTATAAACTTAAGACAAATTTGGTTTTACCCAAATCATTCATCTCAAATCCGTCATTGCTTTGTTTATGTGCTCTTTGGAGATGAATAGAAATCTAATTTAGATTTCACACAATAAACACACTAACAATTATAGAGTTTTTTCTCAATGGAAAAAAACTCACACAGTAAGTTAGTTGTACCACAACAACATAATTATTTTTGAATCACATAGTGACTCAAACAATACACAATAGGTATTGCGATTTGAATTCAGTGCGAAGTTCATCTGAACTTATTTGACTGAATATATCCAATTCTTTGTTCTACTAATTATCTGAATGAAGGAACAAGATTTCCACACATACCATTAGGTATGATACATCATTACTGATGTCGGGTCTCTGCATAAACCCTTATGCTACAAGCTTCGCTATTTCACCACCCAATGGAATAAATATTTTATTATGCTTCCCATATCTCAATTGCAAGAAATTGTTATCTCGATTGCAAGAAATATTGGTAATATACCATAAGGAATGCAATGTGAAGGAAATTTTACCTTCCAGTATGAGCAAAAGCAATCTCCTTAACTACCACCTCTGGTTCGACCAGTTTGAGTGCTGAAGCACTCTACCTAGCTAGCGTTTTGGTCTCGATCCAGTTGAAGGCGTGTAATAATATTGAGGAGAAATATCGATATTTTGTAGACTTTAAATATACTGATTCAATAGAACCAATATGATTTGTAGAAATATTAGCTTTATAACTTCGTGTCTTTCCCAAACACAAAAGTAAAGATGTTCCAACGACATAGCGCCATAATTTGTGTACACAATTGCTGGTCTTTTGCATATCAAAATCCATCGGCCTTGAATAATAAATATATCCGTAAGGTGTCTATCAACATTATATATGTTGATCTGCATTTACTGTCTTGGAGGAAGTACTCCCCCTATTCTCGATAATGCTTGCAAGAAGCTGTCATACGTGACCATACTTCTCCCCCTCTTTTATGATTCAGGAGTTGAGTGGTTTTTTATTGGTATACCTCCACTCTTTCTGTCATGTAGATGTCAAGAATATGATTTAAAAACACCTTTATAACAAGTAAATGCTTTTTGGCAGATATTCCGAACAATAATAGTTTAGAACCTATTATACGTGGGTAGGAGGACTGAGTTTGAATCTGACTTCTGGCATTCTTTGTAGTATAAATCTCCCTCTAATGCTGGGATAGTCCTCAAAATATTAGCATACGAGCAATAAATGAGTCCGCATGAGAGACTCGAGGTATTATAAATTGACAATAATGATACCTCTTTTGATCCTAATGCTCTTGATGTATGCCATTAGGTGGTGATCTCGGCATGTAAAACATTCCGATGATGCAGATGGGAAATTTTTTTGACATGCGATCAAGTATCCACGCAACAACTGCAACGTGAGGAGCTGTTTTGAATGATGTAAATTGAATTGAAATAATCATGTGGTGTGTAAAGCCACATGTAACTAACATGAGGTTAGTATGTGTCAATTCTAAATTGGTCATCATAATGATTTGATCCTTTTGATGAGAGAATAAAAAAAACCAATTTATGTATAGACATATGGGACATGTGCCGTACCAAAATTCCTTGGACCATACAATCGTCATTGTAGGTATATAAGGTCAATTTGATAGCATTGTCCTATTGGATTAAATGAACCCAATATCCAGGATAATGTGCTCATAATTTGAGCAATCATTTTTTTACATTCATGGTTATTGTGTGTAAAAATAACACACATGAGACTATCATATAGATATCTCTAAAGAACTATGAATACCTGAACAATCCATACAATAGTTTAATTTCTATGTTGCACATGCAATGCACACTAAATTCGAAGATTTTGGAAATATGTTGTGACCGGTAGAATTGACAAATATTTTTCTCATCATCCGTATGTATGGCCGACCAAGGCAAGTAAGCCGAGTCTTGACATAATCAAGAAAGAAAAATATATACAATACATGATACGAGATGTAATCTAGATGGTATGTTTGAAACTTGTCATATCCATTATGTAAAGATGACAAATTTATTTTAGTTGCTATCGTGAGTTTCAATATAGAAACTCTTAACGGACACCTCTATATCTTCATGATACTTGTTGAATCAGAGTGTAATGACACTTTTATGATTGCATCATGAGTACCAATAAGGAAAGATGATAGTGGCAATATGTTAGTCTCTATCTTTTTATCGCGCTAGGCGGCTATTTATTATTCTTTCCCATGTATAAAGTTTGTGGCGCATATGTCCACTAGACAAATTTAACCTTCAATGGATTTATCTCATAGCAATCTACTATCTTGTATATCAACCACAAGTATGGGACATACAAAATCGTAGAGTGATGATAGCAAGTAATTTAATGTATGTGGCATAGTATAAGGAGATGGAAGCCTAATAAAGGTCTCCAATACTAACTATTTGAAATAAATCAAAATAGTCTCCTTTAAACATAAACTCTCTTAATATGTAAGAGGTTTTGTTACATTGTTCATATGTGAACAAATTGTAAACAATTTAGCCTTCCTTTTGATGTCAGGTATAAGATTGAAATGTGTTCAAATCTTTATCCTTGACTAGGATAGCTATATCCCATAGATTGTTGTGTAGATCAATCAAGTTTCTTGAGAAATGATATTTGTCAATGATGTGCTTATAGCAACTATATATATGACAAAAAAAATCTGTGATATACTAATAGTAATCACATGCTTTCTAAGCTTTCCTCAACCCGATGCATGAGCCCCTTATTATTTGTATTTCTTTACCATGAAAATTCATTGGATGATTTTTATAACCATCGAACTTTTTTGTGATGAACATAATGACCCACTTCAAGCGATTGAGTGTATCCTATAGGACACACTTACGATGATTCTTACAATGAAGTTCATCATGTTTTCAGCTTGAGTTAGTACATAAATAAGTTCAATCCATGTATGGTAAATACTTGCGGTGTAATTTGCCTCGAGATCCTATTGAGAGAAGCATTACGGATAGAGCAATGTCCATCCTGTCCTCATATCTAGGTTCTTTTTGAGCAAATACAACTTGAAACATATTATCTGTACAATAATTGTACTCTTTAATAGACATAAAGTCATAGAGACATGTCCATCGTGGATTAGCTGTAGGCAAAGTAATTACTTTATGCTATGTAAATCTGTTCATGAGAGGTTCTCAACTAGCAATCGGATATCCTCCATTAGATAATCAAATATGAGATTATGATGGAGATGGTGTCTTATGATAAATAAGACTCCCGCACTTGATTTAAATCAATGATGGTTGCATTCCATTCATAGAGGATGCTAAACTATTTTAATCCATAGGATATTAGACTATGCCAGACATCTATTGCACATGTTGAATCGTTGTGACTATCAATTATGAAGTTATAAAATCTCACTATTGACCATCTACGCCAACATAATGTTAACCAGAGATTTATTTAAAAACCTCCATGGTAACGTATAAGAGGGATGCAAAATTTTGTAAACTAAGTTGAGACTTGATTTATGTAGTCTATACCTCGAATGATATACTAACACTGCGAGAGAACCACTAAAATGGTGTCGATCTCATAGTGGTAGGATGCATACTTTTCACTAGATGCTTGATTCCTTCCACTTTGTATTAGAGGTATACTTGAGAAAATAGCTTTGAAGGTCATGATGTCAATGAGACAAAATATTGACCTATGGTAATTGGATAGTTCCATCACATCATATTTCTCAAATATGATTGGAGGTTATCACTTGAATTTTGCACGTAGTTCAATTCTACCAAAGCAAGCACATAGTGTCGTATTAATGGGAATTAAACTTACTTTTTGCAAAAAAATTAATTAAAATCTCAATTGTAAAATTTAAATTATGTTTAACATTTAACTCTACTCAAATGAAGCACATTTAGCTTAGCTAAGAGGAATTAAATGGTGATTAAGCAAGAGTTATAATCTCAATTGCATATAACAATGTTGTAAATAGTATCGCATGTACACTTTAATTCACTTTGAATTAAGCACATCAGGCTCAATTATGGCGAATTCGATTGGTTTTGCAAGAAAATAGTATCTCGATTGCTTTCAAAACATGTGAAACACTGTTTGATATCTCAATTGTCCAGGCGATGAACACGAACAAGTGCAGAAGTGAAATCCATTGGTAAATCAATTGAGCAATGGTGTTACCGTTACTAATCCTGCGTTCCTTGTTCTTCTGCTCTCACCGGTGTTCTAAATCCGGCAAACTTCGTGCCTCTGTGCAGATCGATTTGGAGGACTTCAAGTCCTGCATCGTTGAGGCAGGGAGCGTGGCACCGGGGTGCCTGGCTGGGCCGCCGGCAGCGGTCACGGACGGCCATGGCTGTCGCTCGTCGTCCTTGTTCCAGACGAATTCTTCTCTTCGGTTGACAACGAAGTTCTTGTGGTTCTTGCCCTTGATCTTGGCCTTCATCGCTCATTGATTGAGCGCGTGCATGATAACGTGTTGAGAGAGAATTGTAGAGAGACAATTGAAGGAGACAAATGGAAAGATCAACTCTTTATTATTGCAGAGTGTTACATATATATATATGTATATATATATGTATATATATATGTATATATATATGTATATATGTATGTATGTATGTATGTATGTATGTATGTATGTATGTATAGTAAGAAATGTGTCTCCTCTAAGAAGCAACTAATGAACTGATCACTTAGAATATTTTCTAACAGTTTTGTAATCAACACATGTATATGTGTTACATCTTATACTAATTATAAATTTACATGTTCTATCCGGGGCTTAATCAGCCTCGTTGCAAAAATAAGGCTCATAAGAAGTCTCTCCACACAGCCTGGTTCCTACAGATTGAAAAATCAAAAAAGGTTTTGCAAAGCTGGAAAAAGAGGATCATTTTCGGCATTGACGTCAAAACAGAACTCGCTGTGTAATACCCCATATCTCTTTGTTACATCTTATACTAACGACAATATTTACATGACAAGATGGCGCCCAACAAAATTTCCACAACCTGGCAAGACCAGAATTACAAGAGTTGCAGGACATATCAGTAGACCACAATAGCAATACAGATGCATCCATCGTCCATCACCTAGATGCAGCCAGAGTTCCTCACAAAACCTAAAACAAGTACATGTTGAAAACTTGAAATCAGCATAATGTGAGTGTTCTCCCTATCTTTTTTGGATCAAGGCTCCTTTGAAACGCAGGATTTTTATAGAAATTACACAAGAATTTCATATAAATCAGTTCAATTTTACAGGAAAAATTGTAGGAAATAGGATTTTTTCCTCCAATCCAAAGGGGCCCAAGTTTCTAGACAAATAGTATCTGAAAGTACTGTAAAACAAAAGAACTAAATCTGGCTAAGACAATGACGAACGGCTTACCACTTCATATCCTTCTCGGCGACATGGACACCGGGAACCCAAAGTACGGGTAGAAATGACAATGCTTGGACCTTACATCACTAACCCTCTCAATCTTCAAAGTCCTAATCTCAAGCGCGAAGCATGCTGCTCGTGGCATTCCTCGGCCTTTCCGAGTGCCTACTAGGAAAACGTATCCCCCAGCAGCACATTTGATGTAACAGTTGTAACTGGAAGGCAGAGGAACCATACGCTCCATCTGCCACGCCTTGGCATCCTCACTCTCGTTCTGCAGCGAGGTGTAATGATCCACGGTTGCGCCCACATGAAGCTGACTGAACATCACGAGTTTGCCTACCCCTGCTTCTGCAAGAACAATGCGCCGTTCGACGGGTTCCGGAGGGAGAGGGAGGTCGATTTTGGAGAACTCCATCCTGTTCATGTCCAGCTTGAGCAACTTGTTTCCCTTTCCCAATCCCCAGAAGAAGCATCCGTACGCGTAATGGCAGGTTTCATCGTAGTATGATGGCGTCGTCAAGCTAAGAGCATCCCAGAAGGTTGACGCGCCAACAGTCCAGCTCCCGGAGCACCTGGAGAAGACGAATACAGCTACCTTCGTCGCGCAATACGTCCAGGCAATCACTTTGAACGACGTCTCGTCGTCGTTGTCGTCGTCTCCCGAGGGGACAAGCGCCGGCTTGAAACACTGGAGATTTTCGTCCTCCATCTCGACGGAGGCGAGCAGCTCGTCGGTTACCGGAGGCAGCAGGAAGTACCTCTGGAAAACAGGGTCGCACACCGCGAGGTCCGCGAGGACGACGCCGTTGTAACGCTCAGGGCCGTTCCTGAGGAGGACGCGCCCGTCGCGGACGTCGCAGGGATCCCACCGGTTCTTCCAGAGACCAGCGGGGACGTAGTCGAAGGAGAAGCCGGCCGCGCAGGAGAGCACGTGCGCGACGGCGGAGTTGGGGTGCGGCGCCTCCGCCCGTTGGAAGTCGGCGGGCGCGGCGTAGACGAGGCCGAGGAGCAGGGGCGGGTGGAGGGCGCGGTACCGCTGGAGGAAGGCGCGGTCGGCGATGATGCGCCGGAAGGTTGCGCACGCGGATGAGACGCGGGCGAGGTCGGCGAAGGAGCCGACGCGGAGGAAGATGTCGCGCAGGGTGTCGTCGGCGAGAGATGGCAGCCGCGTCGGCGGCGGCGTGGCGACGAAGAGGCGGCGGAGCGATCGGAGCAGCGAAGTCCTTTGCGGCTGGGCCGCTCCGCTCCGGCGAGGAGAGGAAGGGGGTGGAGCCATCGAGGGTTCTGTTCAGCTGCTGGGAATTTGTGTGTCCGGCAGTCGGGGTGTGAAAGCGTGTGACTGCGAGGCACTCTCAGTTGAGTATTTTGAGTCGCGGTCAGCGTTCGCAGAACCGCGGTAAATGGCACGGTTTTCGTAAAAACGGTTTAAACCGCTTTGGTCCGATTTGAACGATTCAGAGGTTTTCAAATTTAAAATTTCTTAAATTTTAAAGATTTAGTGGATTTTAAAATAAAAAATATGTAAAAAAACTAAATGAAAAATGCAACTTCACAGATGAATCATTTTTTAAAAATATTTTGATTTTGTTGCCGAAACAATTCGAGAAAAATTGGATAAAGAATATATAAGCAAATCTTATCTGGAGTCACACGTGCACAGCCTCTTCTGGCCTTCTCCTTTCCTCATCCGTGAGTTGCGCCTGCATATCTGCCGCCCCACCGCGTCGTCCGCCGCGTCGAAGCTCGAGCAGTAACAAGGCTAGCTGCGCGTGTGCTGACAGCTCCTCAAGCCGTCTGGCTACAGCGGTTAGCCGCGCGACAAGGGCGGCCAGCCGTGCGCCTTCGATGGTAAGCCGACGCCAGCGGCAAACCGCTCGACTTGAGCGGTAAGCCGAGCAATTAGTGCGAAAAGTCATCTGATCTGGTGGGTTTCTGTGACAGAGAATGTGAGATGTTTGTTTTTCTATATTTTTTAAATATTGATCGATTTGTTAGCAACTTTACAACATAGTTGGTCATTTTTCAGGTATTGTTGGTTCTAAGATGGCAGATCAGCTTAATTCGGTTTAGGAGCACGGAGATAACGTGTATCTCGGGTTACGTTGCAAATATTGCAAGTCCGTGAAGAGAGGTGGTGTTGCCACACGATTCAAGCAACATTTGGCACATCGTGGAAGCAGCGTAGTTGGGTGTCATCATGTTCCCACCGACGTGCAAGACTATTTTCACCGAGAGCTTGATAGAACCGTCGAGCGGAGGAAGGACCGAGCTAAACAGACCCTCAGACAGCACCAGGTTGCAGGTGAGGGAAATATCAATGAGAAGGACGATGAGGAGATGCAGGCTGCCATGAGATTATCTAAAGAGGAGAAGGAATTTCGACAGCGTCAGCGTTCGTATGGTGGTCAATTCGAGAGTGGTGGTGCTGGTGCTGGTTCATCGCAAGGTACTTCTGGTTCGTCGCAAGGAGATGGTGGGTCTGGATTGTTTGGCATGATGAGAAGGTCTAGGTCACAGAGGTCAAGTAAGGAACGGACTCAAACTAGGATCGATACAGGTCCATAAAGTGCGAAGAGCAAGCTAGCAAAGTCGGTCATTGGACGTGTATGGTCGAAATTTTTTCATACATAAGCTATCTCTGATAGAAAAGCCGATAGTCCATACTTTGTTAGTGCTATCAAAGAGACACAGAGATAGGGTATAAGACATTCGTTTTATTTTATTACATGTTTCTTTATATCTTACCATATTTATGTCATGTGTCATGATGTTTGTAGGCGAGGGCGTGCCTAGCCCAACTGAGAAGGAAATAGATGGCACATATCTTGATGCTAACGAGAAAGACATCAAAAAAAATTGATAAATTCAAGATGGAGTAGCCGATATATGGTGTCACGATTATGTGTGACTTTTAGACTGGCCCTACAAGGATGAGCTTGATAAACTTCATGATCTATTGTAATGGTGTCATGTTTTTTCACAACTCATGTGATGTTACTAGGCAAAGCTAATCTGCGGACTTTATATTCAAGGTACGAGACATATGTTTTTTATATGGCATTATTATTTTATTTGTACCAATGTTATTTTGAACAATGAAATGTTCTTGTGCAGGAAATGAATAAGGTATGCATTGATGTAGGTGCAAACAATATTGTGTAGTTTATTACAGACAATGGTTCAAATTATAAAAAGGCGGGCAAGCTGCTGATAAACAAGTATTCTCATATTGTCTGCCAACCATGTGTAGCATATACAATTAACTTAATGCTAAAGGCTATTGGTGAGTTTCCAGAGCACAAAGCTATGATACAGTCGGCTCGCAAGATTTGTCGTTGGTTGTATAATCATAATCAGTTGCACTCTATGATGACCAATGCTATTGGTGGTGAGTTGGTAAGATGAAATGCAACACATTTTGGCACAAACTACATGTTTTTTTGAGAGTATGTTTCATCGGAGAGAAAAATTTATGGCATAAATGGGTTCTGAGACATTCTTAAATTCATGGAGCTGTCGTTGTATGATTTTTCAAATCCTATTCGAGAATAGATGAAACATGGGAGATTGAATTCTGACTCTGTTCTTGATGAAGAGGGCATCGAGAGTGACAGTACTCTACCAAGCTGTCTTGTTACAGATGATGACGCTGGTAGACAGTTGCTGCGCTTGTCTCATGTTGAAACAATATTTGAATGGGCGGATCAAAATGTGGGTGATACTCACATAAGCAAGTGGAAAGTTCAAAGTGCAAGACAGAAAAAAACTGCTAAAAAGATAAGGATAAGGAGCAAAGGAAAAGGTAAGAATGTAGGCAGTGACGACTCCACAGATTCTAGAGACGCCAGACGAAGCCCACTTACCAGGAATCAAATGATAGCAGCTCTCGGACTACATCTGGAGACCCACCAGACAGTTTGGTTCCTGACTCACAGCCACCGATCACAACTTATCATTTCACAGGTAACCATTTCTTCACATCATACGATCAATTTTGACTTATTTATCTTACACTTCACTTCGTTTGCAGGTGAGACAGACTATACCCATGCTATATAGGATAAAGACCTTAGTGCTCCACAACTACCAAGGACATCGATGGGGGGAGGCAGTATTACTACGGCACCTACTATTCCGCGATAGACAGTGATACATCATACAACCAAGATAATGAGTACTACAATTATCCGTACAGTGATCATAGCACAGAACCTTCCACCACACGGGTCTACCAATGATAAAATACAGAGTTTTATAACATGTTGTACTCACAATGAGAGACAACTACTGCTTGGACGGGGCAATCTTAAAATGAATTCAAAGCAGAGTTGTTAGCAACTAGAGGAATTCAACTCCTCTCAAGTGAAGAGTGCGAAAATGTATATTTTAATTGGAATACAATTTCAAAGTAAAGTGTGCTTCGAAAACTATGTATGAACTTTAAATTTGTTGTGGATGAACTACATGTATGTATGGATTTTTTGTGTTTGGAACTTTGGATTTGATATAAATGAATATGTGTCTTACTATTTGTGGATGAAGTATGTTATGAATGTTGATATTAAAAAAAATTAGAATAGGTCATGCCCAATTTTCTAGCACTTTTTTTTATCTCTTTTCTTATTTTTTTATCAATTTATCGGTTTTCAAAAAAATATACCGGTTTATTGCAAAAACCGTTCGGTTTTCACACTCAGCGGCTTTTAGCAAAACCGTTTGGCTAACCGCAAAAACCGCTCGGTTTGCCATTTTCAAACTAACGAAACCGTCCTCAGATTTGAAAATTGAAATTTGAACGAAAAAACGAAAGGTTTTAACGGTTTTCGCGGTTTTCATCAAACCGTCGGCGGGCGGTTTGCGCAGTTCAAACGGTAAGTGAAACCCTGGTCGAGGTTAGGACTGTTGAGTGCTCACTGATTTTTCTTCGATGTACGAGGTATCTTTTCTTTTTATTTTAGAAAGAACACCGTTGATTTGTTTTTCTTTTAAGAAATTGATTTTTTTCCTGGAACATTAGAGATCTTTAGGGTCTGTTTATAACAAATACAATTTCTTAAACACTGGTTTACAGATGCAGTTTTTATAAACTGGTTTATGAAAAAAAGTTAGGTGATAGTATTTGGAAACCAGTTTATAATAACTATTTTTTATTTTTTCTTATCTAATGGCATATTTGCTCATCCTTTATTTTAAATATCATATTTTGTTGAAGAATAGTAATGTCTTTTGGTGAAGAATATACAATTAATCAGATTCTTGGTTTCTACTTCCTCCATCCAAGAATATAATGCCTCCTTTGAAATGCAGAAATCTCACAAGAATTTTATAATAATCAGTTCAATTTTACATGAAAAATATAAAAAACAAGAAAAAATTCCGTGTTCCAAAGGAGGCCTAAGAATTCACACGCATTTCAATGCAAAATAAGAATGAACTAAAAAGACCATTATACTTATACTCTTACCACATAAAATAGTTTTCCACCTATCTAATCCTACCATATTTATTGTATTTACACCTCTAAAATGCTTAATTTTTGAACAAATACAACCTTTTCCAAATGCTTATATTGTTGGACGGAGGGAGTAAGAATTTGAAAAACTGATTTCTATAAACGGAGGGAAAAACTACTCCATTTGAATGCTATTTAATTTTTAAAAACTGGTTTATTAAAAATTGATTGAATCCAAACATGTTCTTACATTACTGGAACATTGAACGAGATTATGGTGGCTGCTTGAATCTTGGGCCACACGTAAAGCGAGCAACAAGCATTTAAGGACTTCGACTTTGTGCTACTGATGCGTCGGAAGCGCTGATGTAGCTGCTGTAAAGCACGCGTATTCGACACATATACGCGTAGGCAATAAAGCACTTCCCTTTGACACTTTCAATATTCATTTACACGTGTAAAGAAAGGAACTAGCCGTAGCACGAGCATGCAATTCCGAGAAAAAGGTATATACCAAGCGCTATTGTGTGTCCCTCTAAAAAATTAATTTGATATATATTATTATAATTTTTTAAAATTTAAAATATACTATCTAGATATACGTGTTATTCAGTTACAGAACACTGTAAGAAGTGTCATAATGACATATACCAGTTAGATTTTTCTATTATACTACCTACTGTGCAGTGCTGATCAGCTGAAGTGTAACTTATAGCAATAAGACCATCCACGATGTCAACGATGCCTCACCGGTTACATCATCATCGAGAGGGGCCGGTGCGTAAAAAATTCTTCAAGCACCGATCACGGAACAGTCACTTTGGGTGGTCTAAGGCAGGGAAGCTCCGTTGCCAATTCGAAAGGACACAAGGTAGTAATGTCTCTTCTCTTCCTGTCCATGCTCATGGTGCATGGCTATAACAGCT
>BCLF01000008.1:5234866-5248989 GCA_001602275.1 Zoysia japonica | reverse complement strand
CCGTCGACCGGGTCGGACCGTGCCGTGCCGAACGGCCCGAATGCGCGGGCCATGCCTTACCGGGCCGTGCCGTCGATCGGGTCGGACCGTGCCGTGCCAGACGGCCCAAATGCGGCAGGTAGAGTCGTGTCATAGCCCCCGAATATTTGTGTTGGACTGCGCTTGACTCCGGCCCATAGATACGACTTGAAACTGTGGTTACAGCCGCAGCGTCCCGAAGGGCCGAAGCCTCCTTCCATCGCGCCGCACTCTGCCCGCCCCTCGAGGGACGGCATCGAAATGGCGGCGGCACCTCGCGCCGGGTTCCGGCGGCTGTTCTCTGTCTCGACTCCGCCCCCGCTCCCTGCCGCCCGCCCCGCAGCGGAGCCCTGCAACAGCCTCTTCGTCTCAGGTACTACGAACGCTCCGCTCTTTTCCTCTTTGGCACGAGGAACCTTGCTTTTGTTCTTGCTTCGTGGGTTTGCTTATCGGTGCGTGCTGACAGAAGATGTGTGAGGTAGGTAGGATAGGGGGAAGGCGCGAGCTGCTGTCTTGCTTAATGCGGAATCGGGAACCATTCACCTATATTTTTGCTGGTATTTTTCTATCATTTGGGGTATGGTAGATCGGAACTGATGAATTAAATTATTGGTGGTAGAATTAAATTTATCCTGGGAGTTAATTTACTTGCTATGTTGCACAAGCATCCACGGAAAGATAAGTACGGCATGGGCTCATATACACGACAAACTGATTACTAGCTGGATTACACCACTTGCAATACAAGCTCAAAAACATGAAAAGTAGTGCTCCAAAGAATCAGATGTCAGTGGTGAGTACTGGTGCAAGTTATTCACTTTATTTTGGGAAAATAGGAGGAGCTAATAAGTGCATTAGTAGCTAAGCTTCCAACCCTTCATTTTTGAGAAGTCACAATAGTTCATCTCTATTCTAGCATCAAATATTTTTAATTGTTCAATGGGGAAAGAAAATATTGGAAACTAACTAATAACTTTGCTAAAACAGATTTTTTTTGTCATTCATTTTGCAGACTTTTGACTAAATAATATCTAGATATGCAGTCTAATGATTCACGGCATGTTATTTTTTTATAGCAGCTTCATTTGTGCCAACTTACGAATATGGTTACGTATTATGGTATACAGGTATAGTACTAACAGAGGCAACTACACAGGATTGAATAAACGCTTAACGTCTGAAAAACTGAAGGAAGCCTTTTCTAAATTTGGTCACGTTACAGAAGGTACTGAAATCTTTCTCCTCAATGGACTCTGCACTTGAGCTGTTTCCATTTAAACTATTAACACACAGCCCCATATATGCAGCAAGAGTAATCACGGATAGAATATCTGGATACTCCAGAGGATTTGGTTTTGTCAAATATGCGACTGTACAAGAAGCTGGTGAGGCAATAAAAGGCATGAATGGAAAGGTGAGGGTTTATGTGGTGACTGATGACTTTCCAAGTACTATTCTATCGATCAACCAAGCAAGTCACATTTAAATTTTCTGATAGTCCCAGATGCAGAAGACACCAGCAACTTGAATATGTTTGCTTAGCTCAAAATTGTTTTTCTGATGGCAACCAAAGAACAACTGGTCATTCATTTAACACTGTTTATACTAACCACCATTAGTTGTTGTAAAATAACATTTTGATTCAGTGCTATATTTTCTTCTGACAGATCTGTATATTCCTGCAGTTCCTTGATGGTTGGATTATTTTTGCTGAATATGCAAAGCCAAGGGAAGCCCCACAGCCGTCACAGCAAGCTGCGGCCTCGACTCAAGCACCTGACTATCAATGATCTGGCGAATGATCAATGCCTCCTTGTTCAACTGGCTACATGCATCTTATTCGTCATCTTGACGTGTGGATATTGCTTGCATACAAAGTTATTTTAGGGATTGCACCACTAAAACTGCATTTAGAATGACTAGCGTTGTACATTGGGTGCTGCTACTTGATGTGTACCGTATAATTTCCATCTCTTGACTATAATTTATATCTCTGCAATCTAATGTGACATGGGGTTATGGACCAGAGGGGGGGGGGGGNNNNGGGGGGGGGGGGGGGGGGTGTGTTAGGCAACTGGGCAGAAAAAGTTTCTAACTAAATGTTGTAATAGAAAACATTTCATGGTAATTTTGCGGTTTTGAATGCTCTTCGTTTCCTCCGGCTCCCAGCAGGGCCACCAAAAACAAGGAAATGGAAAGACACAAACTTCAAAAAATTATGCTGTGCTTGTGTTCTCTCTTTTTGTTAGGTTTTTTCTAGAGTGGGAGGCTCTCTGCTTTTTCGTTGGCTGAATTGTGATTTCTCCTCTGTTCACTAAATCATGTTTGGTGCATCTTGATGCGCTGCTGCGCTGATTGTGCTGTTATCAAACCAAAAATGTGAGATGGCCCATGGCATCCACGTGACAGCATGCATCACCGGCCTTGGACAATGGTGACGGTCAGGTCGTTGACGGTGCAGGTGGACGACCACTCGCCGTCGGTGGACGTGGAGCCCCGGTAGCTGAAGAACCCCGGGTGCCTCGGCTGCGGGAGCACCGCGCCGGGGTTGCCCAGCGCCAAGAACACCGCCGCCATGTGCGGCCGATCCTCGGGCCGCTCCTGCACGCACAGCAGCCCCACCTGCACGCACCGCAGCCCCTCCGAGCTCCTGAACTCGCCGGCGCCGGCCACCGCCTCGTCGAGCAGCGCCAGCGCGTTTCCGTCTCTCCAGAGCTTCCACGCCTGGCCACAGATGATCCATCAAATTTGCTGCGTGTCAGCAACGGAATGCTCTGTTCTTGACACACTGGGTTCGTGATCTGGTAACTTACGTGGCTGAGGAGGCTAGCCTGCTCGCCGCTGCTGTACATGCCCCGGTTCTTCCTGCCGCTGACGATCTCAAGGACCAGCACGCCGAAGCTGAACACGTCGGACTTCACCGAGAAGACGCCGTCCATCGCGTACTCCGGCGACATGTACCCGCTGCATTGTTTCCTCCCCGTCAGTCAGTCGCCATAGCCTTCATGTACACCAGCACCATGGGAAGGAGTGGTATCTTACTATGTCCCGACGACCTTTCTGGTGTGCGAGTCGGTGTCGTCGCCGAAGATTCTGGCCACGCCGAAGTCGGAGATCTTGGGGTTCATGTCCTTGTCGAGGAGGACGTTGCCGGCCTTGAGATCCCGGTGAATCACCTTGTACCGGGAGTCCTGGTGCAGGTACAGCAACCCCCGGGCAATGCCAAGTATGATGTCGAACCGTTTGGACCAGTTCAGCTGCGACGATCGCGTCTTATCTGCAAACTCACGCGTGTAAATTCAATTTCAAATCACCATGGTTCAGCTTAAAAACTATCACAGGGTTTTGAGTTCATTTCAGCACCAAAGATGAAGTGGTCGAGGCTCTTGTTCTCCATGTACTCGTACACCAAAATCCTCTCCTCGCCATGGATGCAGCAGCCCAGAAGCCTGACGAGGTTCACATGCTGCAGCTTGGCGATGAGCATCACCTCGTTCTTGAACTCGTCCAAGCCCTGCGTCGAGTACTTCGACAGCCGTTTCACCGCCACCGTCTGACCTCCTTTCAGTTCCCCCTGATCATTTGTTTCGAACCAGTCGTCCTCGTTTTAAAATTCCAAGACCACTGTGTCAAACTTAAACTGCATGAACATTTTTAATGAACTGTTACTACCTTATAGACGGTGCCAAAGCCGCCTTCTCCAAGCTTGGCCGACGTCGCAAAGTTGTTAGTCGACGATACAATTGTGCCAATGTCAAAGAGCGTGACATTCAGGTCCTTGCCATGGCTGGACTCATCTTCCAAGCTCATGTTTTGGACCGTAGTAAGAGGGACTCCAGCGTCAAATGAGTTGAACCTCTGCGTCTGAAACAGACCTGGATTTGCTGAAGGCAAATTTTCAAATCATAGGCAGATTAGCTCATGGATTTGCAGCGTAGTTTATTTCTCCTGTCAGAAATGGAGGCTCTAAGATACTCACATCTGTTTCTGAGGAACTTGGTCCAGACGAAGAACCCACCAATGCCAAAGAAGAGAAGAGCTGACAAGCTTACGAAGACGGCGGCGGCTATGGTTTTCTTCCTTGGACCGTCTCCATTGGAAGCTGTCAGCGTCATGTTGGAAAGATTGGTAAGGTGTCTTGGTTTATTAATTATTGTACTATGTATGAAATTTGTGCATCACGATATGCTGCTAGATGAACTTATTAAAATGTTGTAACATTGAGAGAAAGGAACCAGACCACTATACTGAATAACTTCTTTAATGATCATCAGGGATTGCTCAAGATCGATATGTGGAATACGAAGCAAGCTAATTTTCTTGACAGTTGAGGGTTTGTATGTGATAATTGTGATTTAGAAGAACTTGTGCAGTTGCAGTTGACAATACTAGAAATCTATCAGCGATCTAGGTCTGTTAATACTGTAAACCTACATTAGGTTTCAATAAAATAATGGACCATAATACGATCAAAATTTGGCCCCTTTCCTCCCAAGGTTCACTCTAGGCTACAGAACTACACAAACTAACAGAGCACTAAAAGTTTTGTTCGGCTAAACCTGATGATTACTTATATGAATATGAGGCTAAATATGAAGGACTTTCGGTACTAGTTCCTAAATCGAAAGTGACAAGCCCAAGCAAGCATTACATTCAGGACTTGTTCCAGAAAGCAACATTTACCAACAGAGGTTTCAACATTCTTGATATTGGTTGAGGACCAGTCAGTTCAGCATAAAGAACCACTTCTCTCATTTTTTATGAGCTCGCGGCACAAGCCATAGAGCAGCAGCCATAAAGCTTCAAAGGGCCATGGTTGTTTTTTTTTATCAAATTCATTTTCATTACATATCTACCGCTGCCGAATTCAAACTTTCATTAAAAAAAACTTCATTATGTATAGAGCCTAGAATGTCATGGCATATATTTTACGATTGCTAGATTGAGGTCCTTATATGAATCCCCACCAGTCGATTATTTTATTGAAAAACTTCATTTCATCTGAACCTTGTTTTTCTTTCTTTACAGTGGATAGTAGGTCTAGGACTCCTGCAACTGTTTTTTTTTAATGAAAATTCTTCACATTCAACTAATTTGTATGATCACATGGTACAAGCAGAGACCTAATGGTGCGAAACATATATGTTTTACGACATCAGATCTCTGGTCGTAAAAATGGATGATATGCGTAGTAGTACTCTTTCGATTTTTTTTGTGGAAATTTTAAGTAGGAAACTATACTGCTTATTGTTTCAGATATGAACATATGAAAAGAACGATGAAAGAGATCCTTACGCAAATCGGATGCCGCAAGACGAATGTACAGATCCTGCCCGCCGTAAGAGAACCTTCTAATGTCCATCAGCAGCGAGCTCCACATGATGCAGCCGCTCTCGCCGCCCTTGATGTTGGAAGCAGAGTAAGCCAGGCAAGAACAGTTTGCCAGGCACCTCTGGCGGCACTGGTCGACTGTGATGGTCGCGTCCTCGGTCGCGTTCGTCGTGTCCGGAAGCCTGACGCCCTTCAGCTGCAGGAAGCCGTCCCCGGTGCAGTTGAGGCGCGTCCTGCGCGCGCACCCGGCGGAGTTGTCCCTGAGCGCCCAGTTCAGCGGCGACGCCGGCGCGAACCCGTCGACGCAGCTGCATACCGGCGAGCCGCCGGCGTCGCAGACGCCGTAGGCGCCGCACTGCGCGTAGTTGTCGCACAGGTCCCGCGGCAGCGACCAGTAGAGGCTCCACCCCTGCGCTCCGGGCGGCCACACGTAGCGCTGCACGGTCGACTGGTTCAGCAGGAACCGGGACACCACGCCGCCGTCGCCGTTCTCCTCGTTCACCACGGACGTGTAGTAGACGTCGGTCGCGTTGGCCACGAACAGGAACCGGAAGTTGCTGTTGTTGGGCTCCATCTCCGGCTCGCCGCTGAACTGCAGCCCGTTCCACGGCCCGGTCCGGAACACCGGCGCGCCATCGACGTTCCGTAAGAACCCCTCCGACACGCCGCGGACGTCGATTCCGAACGTGTAGTCGCCCGGCCACGGGTCGGAGGGGCTCCTCCACGTCGTCAGGTACCTGTTGAGCCCGGTGGTCAGGTCCCACCCGAGCTTCATCCCGGGGAGCAGAGTGTCGGACGGGTAGTCGAAGCTCTGCCAGAGGATATCGGCGCCGGTGCCACGGAGCACCAAGTTGCCGCTGTCGAGAAGCTGCGCCGCTGTGACGCCGGTGCCGGTCACGTTCGGCGACGACCAGAACACGCTGCCCGACTTGTCGGCAAGAACCAGGCCGCCGGTGCCACTGATTGACAGGATCCCCGTCGTGCCATTGACCGGCGCTTCCCTGTTGGCCACCCAGACGACGGTAGTGGGGGCGATGCCCTTGTACCAGATGCCCACGAACGTAGCCGACGGCGTCGCCGGGGCGAAGAAGCCAAGTTCAAAGACCCCGCCCGCGGAAACAAGCGTCTGGCCATTGGAGAGGGAAGAGTTGGCGGTAATGGTGTCAGACGCAGATGCAAGGGAGGAGGAGAATAGAAAAAGCAGTAGAGGAGGAAGCAGAGCAGCTAACGGCCGCGTGACCGGCGCCGCCATGGACGCCACCGTGGCTCGGAACCACGTGACACTGGTCCGGACGGAAAGCATATGACGAGCTCGATCGTTTTTACTGGAGCGCTCGTGTGAATTGTCACCGGCGTCCGCAGAACGTTCGTCCGTTCACAGTCAGTAAAGACTCGGAAGCCAGGCTTGACCCGTAGCGCTGGCCGATGAACAGCGACTTCAGCGGGCGGACGCCGCAGGGCAGATGGGTCACTGCCAGCCACTGGGATGGGAATGTAAAGCTGGTAGCCACGGCGTTTTTCCGGATACGTCCACCGCATCAGAACCATTATGCGTTTGTCGTTTCTTCCCCGGTGACGGGGACGACGACAAAACCTATAAAAACCAGCCGACTTTTATGTTTTTCCGGTGAAACCGGCTCGGTTCCGTCTTATCGGACGCTCGGTTTTCGGTTTAAAAAATTTAAAATTCAAAAAATCAAAAGAAGTTTGAAAATAAAAAATGGTCAAATCAGTCGAGAAACCGAAAAAACCGATCCAAAACCGCTCAAACAAATTTAGTTTCAAATTTAAAAATGCTAAATTGGAAAAAATGTCAGTAAACCAAAAAAAATTGAGCTTTTTTGCTCAAATTTTTTATTTTTATATTTATCCGATTTTTAACCGGTTTTTGTTGTCCAAATGATAACCCAAACCCTGCTTGGGTAGCAGTATCCTCTTGCGAATTCCCCCTGGTGGGAGTAGGCAATAGGCACCACGCCGTCGGCATCACCATAGGAACGGAAATGAAGGTCGCCCTGGGTGATATGTTTCTGTCACCCTCATCAGATTATCGAGCTGCTATTTTCAAAAAACTAAAATCAACCTATTTATTTTATAAATTTAATAAAAAAGTAATGTTCTTAATAGCAAATCCAGCGGCTGCCGCCACTGGGTTCTACTAGACAAATTAAATGGGCAGTAGCGGACTACGGCCTTTTGCGGGAGCAGTGCAGGCGAACGGTATCTCTCTGAGGTGATATTTGCTTAGGAACTCCATTTGCTTACTATAATTGCATCTGCCTTTAGGCCCATTTATTTCTATGTTTTCATGCTCATGTTCGGCCCAATGCATACTATAGTCCTTTTCTTGTTTATATTTTCAACTGTCGAATGGGATGCACACTAGAAAGATAGCGCGGCATTTTACCGCGCCTTATGACCCTTATAGTCTATATTTTTGCAATATAATAAAATATTAATTTAGAATTGTTTGTTTGATAAAAAATATATAGTACATAATAAGAGGGCAATAAGAATGGTAGAGTTTAAATAGCCGTAGATTATGACATTGGAAAAATATGCATTACAAAACTGAAGAACTCTAAAATTTCTAAGTATGCAGCCTGTTTATCATTAACTGAAAAATTGTGGTACAAAAGATGAAGGTTATAATGTTGTAAAAGACCCAAAACTGCTGAATACATAATCAATGCAATGCGAGACCTCGATATCTTATTAACAAACAAAGCCATTTTGTTTCAAATAAGTAGGGTAGGCTAGAGATGGAAGCCCGAGAGACAAACCAAAACGAATATAATCCAACAATCAAGGTTCAAACATGTAAATTGCTGGCCTTCACAAATTTCTATCTAAGCTGATTCTTTGGTGATATCCCAATTCTTCGTATATCTCTTCAACAACTATTAACTGATGCCCCATGCGAATCGTTGTATGCGTCCGAACCACCGCAAATGATCTTACAAAAGCTTCTCCTCAACTGGTGCCACCCCTATACACAACAAAAAATAAAGACAGCAATTCCATACCATAGAAAATCATTATGAAGATGATGAAGCATATGAGCGACTTCTTTTATCATGTTGAAGCACCTTAGCATGAATTGTCTGAGTTGGATTTTTTTTTGGTTCTTTGTTGTTCCTGAAGCTTAAAAGTTTCATAAACTCAGGTTTATATGAAATAATTGAAAGGCGGATAGAGAGCAGTGTCCACATGGAGTTATGCAAGTTTATTAAAAAAAAAGGAGTTATGCAAATAGCTTATCTGAAGCACTACTGACTGTGAAGGCGAAGAAAAATATGCTGGAGACCTGCTCATCCGAGAACACTTGTAGCAAATATGTTGCGGTAACATTCACATCGAAAACTTAATAGAGAAAACTATTTGAAGCACAGATGATGAGATCACGGGATCAAAACAGTCAGGCATCAGTGCACACTGTGTGGGATACTGGGATTACCTCGCTTTTCTGGAGCTCAGGTTTGGGTGACATGAGCAACAACTTCAACAATGACCAGAGGTTTCTCTGGATTCTCAAAATGAGTATACAAGACACATAATTTGAATAGTAGAAAGTCTCGTACACCCACCTGCAGAAGCACAATAACAACATGGTTAAATCTATTGTTGATAGGGAAACAAATTGTAAGCTTCTGATTGTACTTGATTCAATGTCTTAACTTGCAAAAGAACCTTAATTTTACTATAAAATATAAAATTTTAATTTGCAATCAATACCAATCTACATAACAAAATATGGCTCAAGTGTCTGCTGAAACAGTCACCATGATCAACCTCAAGAAAACAAGGCCTCTGCCCAACAAAAGCATATGCAGTCCAGAAGGCAAGCTCAAATGCTTGAAGCATTAAGAAACCTCCAAATATCCATCCATGCAAGTTCCATTGCTGGGGTTGCCAGATATGAGCGTTTTCCAGACAGGTATCCTTCATCAAGATGTTATAACACGCCCCTCTGCAAGTGGCATATTAAGCCTATCAACCTGCAAGTGGCATATTAAGCCTATCAACCTCCGCATGAATCTTCTGCATTCCATTTTCAAATACTCTCTTCTGTTCTTCTCTCTTCCTTTTTCCAAGTTTATCACACGCTTCTCTTTCTCCAAGTAATTGATTCTCTCTTTCAGTTTCTAGTGTAAATCACATGCAACAAACATAAAGTTAGCCATCAGTGCAATAGAATCAGACTGAGCATCACCACCTGTTGCAACATAACAATATTTAAGATAAGTCAGTTGGATAAAGATCGGAACTCTAAGAGTGGCCAACGTAAGTAACTGTATCAGATATTTTTAAATCAGTGTCCACGAATGGCCTTTTTTAGCTCCGTTTTATCCATAGAAGCAGTCACAACCAAAAGGGGGTCTTCTTGTGCTATTTTCATCAGAATAGTGCAGTGCTGTGCATCAATCAAGATTTGTCAAAACATTTATGTAAAATTTGTCAACCCACGTAATAGTGCAGAGCATGCAGAACATAAAGTAAAAGGATACAAAATTGCACATCTATTACCCACGTCACCAATATTTCTATATCCAACCCAAAGTATGGAAATGTAATAGAGAACTTTGACACACCAGCATCATCAGTACCATAAAAATGAAATTTGTCAACATATTCGCAATCCTGAAGCAACAACTTGTCAATCCTCAAGACAAACAAATATTTTGGCAGAAGGCAATATCACTACTTTAAAATGAACAGTTTGCAGGGCTTACAGGAATCTTATGCATTAAATACCAGAAGCACCAATCAAGAATAATTCCCAATAGCCGGGCAACAACTATCAGTGAAGCAGATTTTCTTTCTTTCATAGGAAATTCTCATTCCACAATATATGAGATGATTGTAGGATTTGCAGGGCGATGAACATAAAAATTTCTCACTGAATAGTGAATACACAAAATGGAGATCGGGATGAGTCATTATTTGAGTACCTTGACAGCGATGGTGCGAGCGAGCGCGTCGAGATCTTCGAGCAGCTTACCGATGGCACATTGTTCCACAGGTCCCGGTACTGCTCTGCACGGGCGTCTTGTTGAGCAGCTCCGTCTGCGGGAGCTGCGGCTGGTCTGCCCCAGCGGCGGAGGCGGTAGGTCACATCGCCTACGGCTGCGCTTGCATCGGCGTCGGGGTCCGCAGCTGTTGCATCGAACGCGGCAGAGAAGAGAACATAGATGAGGGGGCAGTCGAAGACCCACGCGGAGCACTCCGAGGAAGCCATGGCGACGCCGTGAGGAGAGGGGCCGTCGCGGGTGGATGGAGGAGGAGGAGGATGCTAGGATTTCAGGCCGTGATGAGAATCAGGGATTGAAGGAAGGGCAGCGCGATGCGGGGGCAGGGGTGGCGGCGCGGCTGCGATCGCTGTCGGAACCCGCATCGGCGCGTCGTGAGGGCAGGAAGGGTCGAGGAGGAGGTGGAGGTGGGGGATGAGAGCCGGTCGAGAGAATTCGGAAGAGAACCCGATCCGAACTGTATCTGACGGCACAAATGGCAACTTTGGCTAATCGAACGGTGATGGACTAACGGGTGATGTGGGCTAACGAGCGTGCGAGAAACCGAGCGGTTTTAGATATAGAAGATGCGTTTTCATAGTTTCTCATAGATATTTACTCCTTGAAAAAATTTACATTAAAGTTCTATGCCATCTAATGACCAGTAATTTCTATAGATTTGATTAACTTACTAAAAAAGTTCTACCTATGTCTATTTTTTACAAGTTGGAGATTAACGTCCTTAATTAATATGGCAACGAAATCTGTATTTTTTTTTAATAAAAGCACCTGTACCAAAGATTTTATCTGGGTCATTTGGAGATTATACATGTACATTTCGTTTCCTTACGTCTCAAATGTGAAGTTTTTATAGTACAACCGAAAACAAATCTACTCCCTCCGTTTTCAATTACTTTTCGTACTAAAGTTCACAAATTTTTTTTTTACTTGTCATTCTCACTTCTCAATACATTTCTATGTCTATCTGTATCTTTCTTGTTTTTAACGCGTCTCATCTTTTTCATCATACTTAATTCTTATGTCTACATGTAAAATAACAAGTAAAGCCCTGTTTGTTTATCAAAAATTGGTATGAATTGAAGCAGAATGAGAGAGGAATAATTTCTGACCCAGTTTGACGGAGAATCAATCCTCTTCAATGGGTTAATCCTGGTCCAAACGAATAACCGAACAGCCCTTAAGGGAACGGAGGGAGTAGTATAGAAACCGGCTGTAAACTCCCAATCTACAGACCGGCTCCCATTTTAGGCCACGTGTCCCCAGTGAACCGAATCTCAATATCTTTCTGCATGCCGTCCGACACCCGTGGGCTGGCCCTGCTCCGCCGCTGGGGACACCACAGGGCAACCGGCCCCGTTACACCGTCGCGCCGGATGCCGCTAGCAGGCGCTGCCTGTGGGCAGGCCGTGCTGTGGCCGCCGCTCCGGCCAATGGCCCATCCGCCCTGCTCCGTCGCCGCGTTTAGTTCTATCAGCACGCGCCGCTTGTGGGCAGGCCGGCCGCGGCGCTCGGAGGCCAGCCGCGTTGGGAGTCAACTGCGCCGCCTCGTGGAAAGGCCGCGCCGGGGGATGGCCTGCCGCGCTGGGGGTCGGCTGGCCGTGGCGCTCGGAGCCCAGCCGTGCCGGAGGACGACCGCGCCCCGTCGTCGCTGGAGCTTTAGAGAGAGAAAGTGAGGAAGGAGGGAGGAGGACGAACGAATGTTGGCCTTGGACCGTTGGACGGGAGTGGGGCAGCCGGGGGCGATTTAGATCGGAGGGTGTGGACAAGTGGCCCAAATCGGGAGCCGGTCTGCAAATTGGGAGTTTACAGCCCGTTTGTATAGAATTTTTTTCCTATAAAGGGGCACCGAGCTACAAAATCGCGCCTTGTATAACATCAGCTTGTGTCGCGTTAGAGCACCTAAATTACAGCATATCCCCTGCCACCTAATGTCCTACCTGCCCTGCATCACGGTCACGGTGAGGTCGCTGGCGGAGTACGACTCCTCGGCCTTGTTCCTGAAGATCCCTTCGCTGTCCGACGACGTGCACTGTAGCGTGAACGTCGGCGGCTTGGGCATGGGCAACACGGTGTTGCTGCCGAGCGCCAGCACGACGTAGGGGATGTCCGGCCGGTCACACGCGTGGTCCTGCACGCACAGCAGCGCGAGGTGCACGCACCGCAGCGCCTCCCTCGCGGGGCACGCGGCGCGGATCGCCGGGTCGATGAGCTGCTCCCCCTTGTCGGCGTTCCAGAGCTGCCACGCGTAGCCGACGATGTTGAGGGAGCCCTCCATGTGGTGGAAGCTGCTGTTCTTCTGCCCGGAGATGATCTCCAGCACGAGGATGCCGAAGCTGTACATGTCGGACCGCACCGAGAAGAGCCCCTCCATCGCGTACTCGGGCGACATGTACCCCAGCGTGCCCACCACGCGGTTCGTGTTCACCTGGTGCTGGTCGCCGCCGAAGATCCGCGCCATGCCGAAGTCGGAGATCTTGGGATTCATGTCGCGGTCGAGCAGGATGTTGCTCGCCTTCAGGTCGCGGTGCACCACGCGGAGCCGCGAGTCGCGGTGCAGGTAGAGGAGCCCCCGCGCGACGCCCTCGATGATGTGGAGCCGCGTCTTCCAGTCCAGGAGCCCGCGCCGCGCCGGGTCGAAGAGGAACGCGTCCAGGCTCTTGTTGGGCATGTACTCGTAGACCAGGATCTTCTCCTCGCCCTGGATGCAGCACCCCAGCAGCTTCACCAGGTTGCGGTGCTGCAGCTTCGCGATCAGGATCACCTCGTTCTTGAACTCCTCCAACCCCTGGCCGGAGCTCCGGGACAGACGCTTCACCGCGACCTCCTCGCCGCCGGGAAGCGTTCCCTTGTAGACGTGGCCGAAGCCTCCCTCGCCGAGCTTGTTGGCGCTGCTGAAGTCGCCGGTCGCCGCCGCTAAGGTCTCGAAGGGGAACAGCGGGAGCTCGTACTTCTTGCCGCTCTCCCCTGCTTCCTGATCAGGATCAGGTTGTGTCGTCGGCCCTGAGACGTCCTGCCTCGCTTCCCTGGCAGGATGCAGAAGTGAGGACGCTCTTTTCCCTTCGTTGCCGCCAATGCCGAGCTTCTCTGCAGAACACAAAACCAGCTTGTCATGCATACTGATCTGAACTCAGTGTAAAAAATGGACCTAAAAATTGTTGGATTCAATTGTCTGTAGCACACATTCAGTTCTGTGCCCTCACCTTTGATTCGCCTCCTGCATTTCCACATGAAAAAGATGAATGCTGCCAACACAAAAACCACGACGATGACTACAACAACGATTACTGTTATCCATCGCTTTGTTTTCGGCCCTGTTTCTGAAAAGACAAAATGTAACAGGAAAATTCATCAGCAATTTGCAACATTTTGCAGAGTAATATGCACTTCACTCAGGACGTCGCACACACCAAAAGAATACTAGTTCAAGAACAGTTTAAAATTTAACGACTATTTCTATGACGACAAGTGTGTGCATGCATTACAACCTGCCAAATAAAATCAGAAAGCATGCATTCAGACAACGTGGTATAAAAATATTACAATATATGAGTGGTCAGATGTGTTGACCTACAAGGCCAAACCATGATATGTTTCACATGGTTTCTGGAATGCATTTGGTTGCAATATAATATGGGTGAACCTAACTAACCACCTCATGACTTTATCCCACAGCTCAATAAAAAGATTTGACCATGCTAGGTTTTTTTCATGGAGCCGCCAGATGTCATTGTTTCCCTCCCCCCC
>BCLF01000008.1:5175389-5220591 GCA_001602275.1 Zoysia japonica | reverse complement strand
TGTGATATTGATTCAATGGAATCATGAATATTATCTACCAAGATAATATTACTTGTATTAATAAATATATTTTAAGTTATATACAGAGAAAAATTATATAATATGTTGCTCTTATAATATAAGCTTTGCAAACACTATAATGTGATGATCTTGCAGATTTATTCACAAATACTCTACCAAATATCATCATCCTAGATGATGTTTTTAAGATTGCTATGAGATACCTAAATAATGGTAATTTTGCAAAGCTTAGGGGGAGACAATTCCTTCAATATAACTTATTTATGGTCATCAGATCATAATTATTGCACACCTTTTTTTTGTGTGTTTTCCTAATAAGATTTCTCACATATAGGGTTTTAATAAGGCAATAACTAATACAAGCATTTAGATATGTCATATCAATTTTCTCCTTGTATTTTTTCTTACAGGGATTAAAGGAGTTTTTCTAAATATTTCTCCTCAATTTTTCCTTATAGGTTTTAGGAGAGATTATTTTCACTTATGATCTACAGATCATATATACATATTGTTCTCAAAACTCATGAGTTTTTCCTCTCAAGGTTTCTCATATGAGTTTATAATGAGACAATTACATATATGCCACATCATTTTTCTCCTCAATTTTCCATCGGATTATAATGGAGTTTTTAGTGGTATATCATCATAATACCACTCCTGACTCGGCTTCTGACGCCCAAGGCAAGAGAAAAGCAAAACTCACAACCCTGCAATTGCGGGGGAGTTTGCCACCATGAGGAAAAAAAATGTTTCCATCGCTGATACATGTGCCTCAGATAAGGTCTTTTGACAGTATGTGACTGCCAAGAGATTGATAGTAGAGTATGTGACTGTCGAAAGATTGATATGTGAGTTGTGTATAATAGGATTTCTATATAACAGATAGTCATGCCCTCACCTGTGGCCCACCCCACTAAACCGATTTTCTCACCCTCGCCTTCCATGCGGGGCTGGCCGTGGCTGGAGGATGCAGGGTGCATGCGCCGAGGGACGACATTTCTCTGCCCAGAGGCGGATCTAGGATTTAAATTTAATGGTGTCATCACCACTAACAATAATTTGTTGATGTCATTAGTGCAAAACAGCAAATTATATAAGGGTGCAGTCAAAATTCATTGGTGTCATGTGAGACCGCTGTTAACACTGTAGCTCCACCCCTGGTCATGGCACGTGCTCCAGTGCCACTCACAACCTCGCACCCCTGCGACGGTAGGGTGGGGGGGTCTTTTTTTTTCTTGCCCCCACCCCACGACCTCCCCCGTCCGCATCAAGCGGCTCCGCGTGCCCCAAAGTTGTGGGGCTGTTAAAATCAGCTTTCCATAAGGCAACTTGATGATGACATCGATGGTGAGTTGGCGACGGCCGAGAGATAGTGCAGTTTGAGACTTCTTTGGGACAAAGGTAGCAGCGGCCGTAGTTACCGAGGAGATGGTCAGGTTCACGGGATTCACTTCCCCAAACATATGTTCGTGCCACTGACAAAACATTGTGTGCTGGATTTGTTCAGAGGAGAAAAAAGAAACTGAGCCGAGGGCATCCTCCAGCCTGCCAATGCACAAGGGGGCCCCTGCAAAAAAAAAAAAAAGATAACGGCAACTCTCAGCCTTTTGCTCGCTTGATCCAATGGTCCATGCCATATCCTCAGCTGAGGACGTTAGCGAAAAATGCGCTTTCTTGTTCAGAGTGAACCCACCGGCATGCACCAAATTTTGGGTGTGCCAGCAGCGCGTTATTCTTTTACACAAGATGTTGCTGAGCTTTTGCATGTCATCATCAGGGCAGCATCTGGGGCAGAGCAAGGATCTGTTTGATTTATTACTCACGGCAAGCTTATCTAAAGTTAGGGCTCTTTTAGACTGGAGGATTTTTCCTGTTTCCTGTGTCTTTCCTGTGAAATTGAACTGATTACTATAAAATTCCTATACGATCCCTATGAAAAATCATGTGTTCCAAATCATGAGTATTGTCAAAAATGGAGGATAAAAATTATTTGGTTTATAGTCTTACCAATTCATCATGGACATATATGAGAAAAACAACCTTTGGATAGTAACCTAACTGAAACTTACCAAAATCATTTGTTTGACATATGGAACCCACATATTAAGAAGATTCTTTAAAGAAATATATTGACCCCAGATCTTATTTTGTAGATTTAGTTATAAGGAATACAATGGTGCTTCTACATTCTAAATATAATTTTGATATACCATTTATAAGTAATTGCCACTTAATTGTAGCTAATCAAAGAATATTGGAATGTGTATAACTAGTGACTGTTGCCACATACTTTGGCCAACGGTGCCTCGATGTGGTAGAACCGCCTAAAAAACACAAGACAGCTCGTCTAAGATCGATCTCGGGTGATATTAAACAACAATACCCAAATAGTACAACACGAGTGATAATATAAAATATAGAAAATCGATTAAAATCTTACAATAAGTTCAAATAGTCTTAGGAGAGATAACTTTTAAACAGAGTTTAAAACATAGCGGAAGCGATACGACAGTTTCCTAATATGAAACATATCTTGCCCTAAGACATGCTTCATTCTTTGCGACCGGAGTTCGGTGAGGAGGGAACCGGCTCACAGAACCAGTTAGCCAGGAGTTCACCTTCTCACACTCCCTTGTCGCAATAGTTACACCAGCTACTTGCAAGAAGAGCTACACCACAACAAAAAGGGAAACAATAAACCGTGACTACTAATTACTCAGCAAGACTTATCCGTCAAAAATGGCCAACTATAGCCGACTCCGAAGCATGAGAGGCTGACTCACAGGGATGGCCATTTGCGTAAAATATAGCACTATCGGTGAATCCTTAATTTCACCTTTTAACAGTAAGTTAAGTTCACAAAATGTAAATTTAATTTGCACTATAAGCTAGAGCAAGCAGGGTTGTCAAGTAATTACCTATAACTAAGCAAACATTTTATATTATTATTATTAGTTCAGTTGTTACTACGACATGACGCAGCGAACAAGTGGTACTCGTTACTGTGAGGGGCATCGATTATAATCGATTTACACCAGCTAGAAAAAACCTGAAGTACATGACACGTACGCGCTTTCTAAAAGCCACACGTGGCCACCTTTCACAACAATACCATAGGATCGGCTCGAAGCCTACCGCTCCCAAACATATGGTCCTCCATGCGATCACCACGTCGGGTGCATTCATAGTGAGATCCAAGACTTTTCTCTACTACCTCGCCGAAAGAGAGGTAGGGGAACGTCCAACCACTACGGTATTGAGCTATATCAGTTTTCTGGGTCTCACATCCTCAGTATGTCTTCGATACTGTTCAAACTTACTCAACAAAGCCACACTTGAATCGGTACTTAACCAATACAGACGGAGCTACCACCGCGAAGGCTCAGCCTTCTCAAACCCTCCTATACACTATCCCCGCCCGGTCTCAGGTTTATTCAAGTGTGGGATAAAAAATCTATAGCTCGCGAGTGAAGTGTCTCATTCACTCGACTTCTACCCGTTTATTAGAACTCATAGCCTAGCTCTAAATCGAGTTAACTGTACCAATATATACTCAATAGAGGTAAGTGACACTATCATGCATCTTAGAGTTCCAAACAACTCCTACAGCTTAATGCACAGTACATTAACCATATAATACATTGTGATAAAATGAAAATTTAAAACAAGGTTAATACACTGGGGCTTGTCTTCAGTTTGCTGAGAATTAACACAAACAAGCGAGAGATCTTCAACGACGGACGTCTCCGTAGCAACTAGAGCAAGTTGCTGGTCTTTCGCGTCGTTTCTTAAGTCCATGAAATGATATGCGAGTGTGACTAGTTATGCACCTACTAAAATTATAGGGTTTTAAACTTGTCATCACATGCGATGATAAATTCACATGCGATTATATGCTTATGAATGCATATGACCAAGAGTGGTATGCGAATCCATTCATGTGAATTGAGTTTATTAAATTTAACGCACTATCTGCAATTATGTGGCAAGGTTCTGATTTTTACCTAAAATAATGAATTTCTATACTATACTAAATAGTTCATAATAGGGAAATTACTTCTGAATTTTCTCAATTTGGTTCTTGAAGGCATAAACTACAATTTTAGTTGCTCATAATATTAATAGGGTTATAAACTAATTTCTGAACAAATTTTACAATTTATTATTAACCTATGAATTTATAATGAATTATTCCCAAGCTAAGAGTAAATTATCATTTAAAAATAATCTACAAGCACATCAATTCTAATAAATTCTAGGGTAACAGAATATAATCATTAGAGGCTAAAAATAAAATTTTTACAATTAATTATGCATGAAAAATGATGACATGCACAACTGCTTAATGCACTTTATTTAATTATTAAAATTATTACCAATGTAGAAAATGAAACTTTCATAGTTCTAAAGTATTCTACAGGATGAGAGGATTTCAACAATATATTATTTGTATTTTTTTGAGCTCATATGCATTTTGTATGATTTTTGCAAGTTTTTACGGATTTTTGTGCAATTAAAAAAAATTTTGAATTCAGCCCAAAAAAGGGCGCCACGTGGCAGCCTGCGGACCCAGACGCACAGAGGCGCACGGGATCGGCGCTCGTTGCCACACGGGATCCCGGCGCCAGGGGTCGGGCTGGCCGAACTGGCCATGGTGGCCTGGCGGCGGCGGGCGCCGCCGAGCTTGCCGGCGCGCCTGTCCCGGCGGTCGCGCGCATGGGCCTGAAGCCAAAAATAGTCGCCGCAGGCTGGGGAACTCGGTGAGGGGGCGTCGGCCGGAGACGCTCACCGGAAACAGGCCGACGACGAGAGGAGGCGGCAGTGCAGGTTCGGCGGTGTGTACAACTTTCTCCTAGAGCTCGAGGGCGACGAGGAGAAGACTGGCACGGTGGTTGTCGCCGTGGAAGGAAAACTCGATTTCCTGAGCAAACACCCAGAATCTTGCCCGATTTCTTGACCACAGAGCTGAGGCAGGTGGTGCACTACTCGATCTAGAGAGGAATCGAGGAGAGACTCACCAAATATGACGGATTTCTTGAAGAAAGGCCGGCGGCTTCGACGGGCTCGATTTGGGGAAAAACATGAAATCCAGTCGATCTAGCCGAGGAGGGAGGAGACCGTGGTGGGAGAAATCTTGAGCACAGGGCGGCGCACAAGTTCTCTGAGGAATGGCGGCCGGAAGATGGCTCGGAGGTGGTGGCTCGAGGGCAGCAAAGCTGCTGCTGTTGCTATGCCGCAAGAGAGAGGGAGAGAGGAGAAACAGAGGGGGAAGGGAGGTGCTGTGCGCAGGAAAAATTATAGGGGCCGATGGAACGGGTGTGCTGCCGAAGGAACCAGGAAATTAGGATGACAGGTGGGTCCTGCATCCTTGGATCCTTCCAACTGAACTTAGTACTTAAGCATTTTTGAGACAAAAGCGAAATGAGCAAATGAACTTGGATTGAGTTCAAACTCGATAGGATGAACATGTAACATATGTTCTTCAAAATAAACGACATGCACAGGGTTTTTCGAATGAATGCGGAAGATATGAAATTTCAAAAATTGCTAATTGATAAAGAGGCTTGAGAGATCTGCTGAGGCATTTTTGTGCACAAAAAAAGGATGAGAAAACAATCTTGAAAAGAGTTGAAATTTGGTAGAACATTTGGTCAACATGTGGTCTACAAGATAATCGACATGCACATGTTCTTGCCAAACAGGACGAAGGATATGGAAATTCGAAAAAGGTTAAATGATAAGGAAACTAGGAAAATCTCCCGAGCTCTGAAGTGAACGAAACTTGGTAGAGATGTTGTCAACAAGGTTTTCTACCATCCTACAGCACATGCATAGGCAGTTTCATGATGAATTGAAAAATATTGAATTTCGAAACTGGTTACCCGATAAGAAGACTTTTCTCATCTGCTAACCAACTTCTAAGCTTTGGAAGAATTAGCTCTTGAACTTCTAACAATTTGAAACTTTGCAGGTCGGTAGAACTGGGACAGATGAACAACTTTTTATTTTTGGAATCAAGTGGAATTTCGAATTGGATTCGAAACTACAGGATTTGGAAGATAGGTACTCGTTAAGGAAAATAAGGTTTGGATTTGGACCTTTTACTTAGAAAAGAACCTTACTGAAATACTGTAAATTACTCACAAGGGAGTAACTTCAGTTCAAAACTTGAGTTCCCAAATTTCACAACTTTTACTTTAGGGTTAAGTTGAAATTCGAATTCTGTTTTATTCTGTAATAGTCATAAAACAAGGGCCTGTTAAGACTTGGAAAACTCATTTGAGCTCTTATAATTTGAATGAATCCCTATTAAATTTGTATAACTTCAAGTAATTTAATCGTTTTCAAGTAATATCTTTGTTTCTCATATCTTAACACTTTTATTATTAAAGTTTGGATGTTCACTCTTAAGTTCAAATTCAAAGTTGAATTATCGACAGGGATTCCTTTCATCTTTGGAACTTTAAAATTTTTAAATTCTTGAATTCTTTCTGAAAAATTCTCATTTCTGGACTTTGAGAAATACTAGGTGTTATACTCGGCTTCCAGAACGTGGGCGAGCACCAATTGTTTTTTTTTTTTTTGGCACATCTAAATTTAGGAGAGAACCAAATAGTAGCTAAATTGGTTAGGTGCATCAAACTTTAGTAGGTAAGTGAAGGTAACAAACTAAATACACCCTAACTTTTTCTTTGTTTCTTCCCATTCCGCGGCTTCGATTGCGACGGTCGAGATACAAAGAGAGAAGATACTACTAGCATAGTAGAGTGACCATGCTGTTTTGAAACCGGTATTTCGGAATGCCACCAAACGGCACCCGGATCATGTCATTTGCAGACTGTCCCACTTTGAAACGTAGCATAGGAAAAACACAAGAATAGGAGAAACGTATTATTTGCAACGGCATGCTTCTCCATTTCTATGTAAAATTATTCATAACTTATGTTTCTAATGTTTCACAAAAACACTGTTCAAAGCAACTTTTTTTCAATACCGTAGCTATCTAAAAGTTCTAAAAAATTCTGAAAACTTGCGTACAGTACCTACGGAGTAGGTCTGCTCATTCTCACTTGATTTACTCGCCTCTGTATCAGGGCCCAGAAGCATCAGGGTAGGCGGCTTAGGATTACGGAGGTTTAAGTTGTCGCTGCTCAACATTCGGATGACAGTGGGGATATCGGGACGGTCATTAGGATGGTCTTGCACGCATAGCAGTGCAATATGGATGCATCTCAAGATTTGGTGCATGGAGCACGACTCTCTTATTGATGGCTCGATCAGCTCTATGCTCTTATCTTCGTTCCATTGTCGCCATGCCTGAAAAATGATTGTGAGGTCAATCGTATATCAAGGAAACAATGAAAGAGGATGAGGCCTCTTTGTAAGACCCCAAAATGTGGCTATATGAATCATATTCTTACATATCCTGCAATATTCAGGGAGTTCTGGTGACCATGGAAACTTCCGGCCCTCCTTCCTGTGATAATTTCCAAGACCAATACTCCAAAGCTGTAAACGTCAGATTTGATTGAGAAGATACCTTCCAATGCATATTCAGGAGGCATGTAGCCACTGCAAAACAAAACGAAATAAAATAAACTTATCAGAACCTACTGGGATCGATTGGATTATTGTATGGTCTGTATTGAATTGTGCGTACAGTGTCCCGACAACACGATCTGTGTTCAATTGGTTCTCGTCCCCGCCAAATATCCTTGCAATTCCAAAATCTGATATCTTGGGGTCCATGCTCGCGTCTAGGAGAATGTTGCTGGCCTTGAGATCACGATGAAGGACACGTAGCCTTGAGTCTCGGTGGAGATACAGCAGCCCTCGAGCAATACCTTCAATTACATAGAATCGTTTTGTCCAATCCAGAAGTATTTGCTTGTCAGGATCTGTTGATTTAGAGTCATCACAATTCGGTTAGCAAATTCCATGCATTCAAAGGGTGTCATAGACACAGAGAAAATGGAGGTTATACGTACCGAAGAGAAATGCATCAAGACTTTTATTAGGCATGTACTCATACACCAATATCTTTTCTTCTCCCTCTATGCAGCAGCCTAAAAGTCTTACAAGATTGCGGTGCTGTAATTTTGCAATTAGTATGACCTCATTCTTGAATTCCTCAAGGCCTTGACTTGAATTCCTGCAAAGTCTCTTCACAGCTACTTCTTCTCCCCCAGTTAGTTTCCCCTACAGTTATTTATGAAATGCAGTGCTGATATGCCAAATAAAACATAAATAGCACTGCCATTTATGAAATAAACACATACCATAAAAACAGGACCAAATCCTCCTGCTCCAAGCCTGTTGGAGTCACTAAAATTACATGTAGCAGCTTTTATGAGGTCCAGGGTGTATATTTTGAGTTCATAACTTTTTCCATTTTCCATGTCATCATCAAAACGAATTGACTCTGAGAGATCCAGCATAGCACTCTTCTGCTGAGTCCGGGAAGATGAATACCTTGACCTCCAACTTCCGTGCAACACGTCTGCTCCAGAATGGTAATCAATATTATACATTCCACCAAGAATTCATTTCAGTTAACACCTTTGAAACAAGGAATCAATACATGTATTACATCTAAGTGTTTCATTTAATCTCTGTAAGGCAGGATCAATTTGATCTAATTAGGACACACTTCACAATATCATTTAGTGACCACTTAAAATACTTATGCAAAGACGGTTACGACAACAAGCTAACAGAAAAGAGTGAACATTTGCTATATTTCAATCAGCCAAAAATTTCAATGAATGTATGAGTGTACCTCAAATTACTGATAATGGCAATGTTATCCTAAAGAAATTACATAATAGTATAAGAATATGGAGTACTTTCATGATTAACTCCACCCATAAAGGAGACTAAAATGAAATTCTGTTTATCTTCCTTCACAATACACATCCAAGAATGTCTGCACGTTTATCTACCTTCATAGGCTAATCATAATTTGCGTACCATGTTTGATTGATCTTGGTAGTTGAACATTAACGAGCAGACACAAGGGTATTCAAATTAACAAGCAACCATAAGGGAGTTGCAGAATCGACCCTTTAATATTTCTGCCACGCTTCCACCACAGAAGAAGGCAAGCTACCGAAATGAAAAACACCATGGCGGATATTATTGCGAATATTCTCCAGAGTGGGTGATGTTTTTCTGTTCATTAGGAAACATACAAAATTGCATAAACATAATAGTTTACAGGTCAAGAAATATATAAATGCGCAAAGTTAGACCCAGTTGTTCATCCTTTGCTCCCATTACGCGAAAAGTTAATACTAATAATTTTTCAGTGACCAACAAAGAAACTAATCGTAGCAGCATTCTATCCATAATCCATATCGAGTCAATGTTCGATCATAATGAAACGGCCATAAAAATGAACTGAGAAAAAACTTTTTTTTTCTTACCTAATATGGGCCATAAGGATGCAGCAGGGACCTTGATGTGCAGCACATAGTCTTTCCCGTCTTGGATCTCAGAGATGTCGAGCAGGTCCTGCCCCCACGTCAGGCATCCGGTGTCGCTGGAATCATAGCTGTACGCGCCACAGGAGCAGTTGGCCAAGCATAACTGCTTACATGAGTTCTCGTCGCGCACCATCGATTCCCAGGTGGCGAAGTCTGGCAGCTTCACTCCGGGGAGGTCGGCGAAGTTGTCACCGCCGGTTACGTTCAGCTCGCACGTCAGCGGCACGCTCCTCACGCACCCCCGCGTCCAGTTCCCATTGCCGTACTCCGCCGCCGACCTCGGCTCGAAACCTTTAAGGCAGTTGCAGACGGCTTGGCCATTGTCACCGGCGGCGCACTCGGCGTTGACGCCGCACCAGTTGTACCTGTGACACGGGATGGTCGGCTGCGACCCGACGATCCCCCACTCGCCGGTACTGTTGTTTAACATGTAGCACGTCTCGGTGCCGTTGGCGTCGAGCATGAACCGCAACAACGTGTTGTTGAAGGTGTTGAAGGTTAAGTACATGAAGTCCGGCGACGGGACGTTGAGCTTCAAGCCATAGACGTTTAGCGGCGGCCACGGGACGCCGATGAAGTGACTGTTGGCCCACTGGCCCGACCGCCAGTAGGTGGATGAGTTCGTACCGTTCCGGGACTTCCAGATGTACAGCTGCCCGGAGCCGTGCGGGTCGAGGCCGAGCGTGAAGTTGCCGATGGCCGGGTCGCCCGGGCTCCGCCACGACGTGAACAGCGTCTGCCTGATTTCCCCGCCGCTCCGGTCCAGCTTGATCATCATCCCGGGGAGGAACGTGTCGGTCGGGTGGTCGAAGCTCTGCCACAGGACCTGCCGCTGCGCGCCCCCGTCGCCCACGGACAGCTCGAGGTTCCCGTTGTCGAGGAGGACTAGCGTGACGTTCCCCGGCGGCGATGAGGAAGTCAACGACGTGTTGGTGCGCCACTTAACGCGGTCACCCTGCACCACCTGCAGCTCCCCGGAGGCCGTGACGGTGGCGTAGTACGCCGACGCCGACGCATTCACGTGCGCGTCGCGGTTGGCCACCCACGGCACGGTCAGCTCCGCTGCCTGCTTATACCAGACGCCCAGGTACCGCCGGTCCGGCTCCCCGCCGGTCCCGCGCAGCGCGAAGAAGCCCAGGACGAAGGCGCTATTGTTCGACACCAGCGTGTCGTTGGGTCCCAGCGACTGCCCTTGCGATAACACCGCCATCTCTGCCGCCTCGGCAGGGGCGACAAAGACGTGCAGCCTGAGGAGGAGGACGAGCGCTGCCGCGACGGCGGCATGGGCCATGAACAAAGTGAGAAGCCCGAGTCACGTTCCTCTCTAATCAGATGAACGGTGGAGGAAGAAAAGACGGCAGACTGCTGTTGCCGTGGCTGTGAGCGCGGATATACGCCGCGAGCATACGCGGACTTTGGGGACGTCCTGCCGGACGGATGCGGTCCGTTCGATTTCAAACACGGACGTTTTTCGACGCGCGATGTGTTTTTGTAGGAGGCATTTGCAGTGGCCAAGGTGGTGCCCCCGTTACAGCACCCTCTTTGCTTAGAAATCATGTTTATATTAAGTACTAAACTCTAATAATTTATATATTAAATAACTTATTTAAATATTAAAAAAAATAGCATCCTTCGAGGCTAAAATTTAGCTCCGCCACTTAGGGGGGCCAAGAGCAGCGGAAGAGAGCGGAGCGTCCGCTCGGCAGGACGTCCTGTCTTTTTTTATACCGCCGCGAGCCGCGTGGACGAGCAGCCGTTTGGATAAGCACAGTTTATTACTCTAAAATTACTCGTCCCTCAATAAATGTCGTGTTTATTTTTAGATATTAATATTTATCTGTTCGTCTTATAAAATTATTACTTATGTTATTGTGAATTGTTTCATTATTAAAAATATTTTAAGCATGATCTGTTTATTTTATATTTATATATTTTTAATATAAGGAATGGTAAAACTTTGATTTTAAAGTTAAAATGGTATTTATTGTGAGATGGAGGGAGTGCTGGTTTATAAATATAGGTTGCATAAAGTGATTTCTGAGGAAAGAATTAGATGAGGGTATTTGGATGCAAACTGATTTTAAGTTTTTTTTCCCTTATCATAGCATGTTAGTCCATAATTTTTTTTTAAAAAAATAGGCCGGTGATAAAAGCGGGTAAATATCTGTGATTATTATAGGGTAATATGTCTTTTGCTATAAATAAACTAATATAATCTAGACCGAGTCTTTTCATATAAATAAACTGATATAAACTAGGACAACATACAACTACCCGTTCAAGGCTGCCCTCTGGTTTTATAAAAGCTGGCTGGATACAAATACAGCCTAAGCCGCATGGTTTTGAACGAGGGGCTTGTTGATTAGCTTACTAATCAGTTCGTTAACCAGCTAATTGGGTTAACTACGATCGTCGTATTGCGGCTGGATTAAAATTGTCTGCTAGGGAAAGATTGGCCGGTCGAAGCTGAATGACTAAGGAGCTCATTCAGTATAACATTATTTACCCGCTTTTCAAAACTTTTCAGCCAAAAATACACCGTGCAATTACGCATGCTTACGTGATATGAAAAATTGTACATATAGATATATATATACGTATATATATATATATATACGTATATATACGTATATATATACATATATATATACATATATATACGTATATATACGTATATATATACGTATATATACGTATGTATATATATGTATATGTATATGTATATATATATATATATATGTATGTATATGTATATATATATGTATGTATATGTATACATACACACATATATATATATATATATATATATACACACACGTATATATATATCGACTGTAGTTTGCAACTAGCCAATGTAGTTCAAAAAAATTTTAACCAAAATAAAAAAATTGTGCGATCGATCTTGTGGCGTACTTCATATCAATTTTGAGTGCGACACTTTTTTATATAAGAAATCATTTTATTCAAAGTACAAACTGATTTTAGTAAAAAAAAATAGCAAGCAGCAAAAATAATAGAAACGTTTTTAGGGAAAATAGAAAAACGTTGAGTGGCTGTTTTGAAATGCCCCGTCGAGCGTGGGTTGGAGATGGGAAGGGGTACATGTGTCTTTGCAAACGAGTTCTGTGTGGCTAGAAAAAATATTTAAACAAAAACAAATTGGAGGTCGGTGATGTTACAGGGCATAATTACATAGTGCAAGCTACACGAATGGTGTTTTATGGATATACTGTTTAGTCATGATGTTCCATTTACTTAGTCATGGTGTAAAATGAATTAACTTAATTAAGCCTCTATTTGGTATAGATTTTTAGAAAGCAACTTTTTAAGAAAAATAGCACTTCTCTAAAAAAATAGATTCTTTAAAAAAAGCACTTTTTAAATTGTTTAACAAAACAGTTTTTATTATGGTTCTAATGTATAAAAAAATAAAAAATATATGAAAAGTAACATTTTTAGTGCCTTTGGCATCTAATACAAATTGAAAAAGTGCTTCTCGAGGAGAAGGAGAGATAGAAGCACATTTCTAAAACTATTTGATGTATTTTTTGCAGAATCGCAAAAGCACTTTTAAAATCTATGTCAAACAAACCCTAATTACCTGTGGTTCACAAGGGGAAAGAGAAATTAAAATGTACGAGTAATTAATGATAAGATGGTTAATTAATTGTTCGTGATTCGGGGGGTCTGATAGACCATCCGACATTATTATTTTAATTTCTATCCGGATCGTGGCCGTATCTAGCTTTGTTTGGGTTGTTATTAGTAACAAGGGCGTTTGATCGGCTGCTAGCTCCCGGACGTAACGTCCTACTGAAAAAATAAAACAAACAAAATTCATCGCACCATCCGTCGCAACAGGGTACAACGTCAGCGAGGACAGCAACATTGAAATCTATACTTTGCAGTATCAGGAAACTTGCACTAAAACAATACACTAGCATCCCATTCCAGGGTGAAAATACCCACGCAGCATTGCTCTATATTATTGATATATTGTATGTCGTGTGCAGCTAAAGCTAGCCTGACGTCCAAGTTTTTTTTTTTTTGCCGGTTGTATCGGACATTCGTCTCCAATCTTTTCCCTCGGTATATATATCTGTCTCCAACCTTTTCCATTAACACATCTATGTATATGACCTTAGTTACCGAGAAGAAATGTTAAATCCTGAAGTGATTCCACTGTCGGTGGATGTGAAAATGATTATTGAGGTCATATATACCGGATATCCACGATTTCGATGACCCATTACCCTGCAAGCCGACTCCGTCGAGCCAAGGCCCACCTGACCTTCGGAGGTCGGACGCTGCTCCCTCCGTCGAAATTCAAGGTCGGGCAACCGCCTTACTCGTTCGACCTCTGGATCAGGCAACCACCTTACCAGTCCAACTTTTGAGAAGGGTAACCGTCTTCAGCGATTAGCCCCTAACAGTAGAAAAGATTTCTAACACTATACAGCAATTTGCTGGACGCTAACTTTGCCCCTTCAGCGCTGGATCAAAGATAAAGACAAAGATGACGATAAGATGACCTTACATCCAGAAGCTATCAGGGAATAAACTTCGAGATGCTCGCGGTCCTACTTGTCAGAGGGCTGCCCATTTTTGTAGCCTTCTAAGCCATTGTAATCCGGATCCGACTCTCTATATAAAGACACGTCGGAGACCTTAGATGACACGATTTATAGCACATAATTTCACACCACACATACTCAAAAAGGACCAAGAGTTCTAGATCCAGCAAGAATCCCTGCCTCGTTGTAATCCTTATACGATTAAGCAATTCAAACCTTCAATTCTGGACGCAAGGTCTTCCGTCTCTGTGACAATCTAAACTAGGCATAATCTTTTTAAGTCCCCTATAAACTAGACCACTCAATGAGAAACGAGCACAAATCTCTCTCTAATACAAAAATTTTACTACACCGATGATCAAAGTAGCGACGATCAGAACACCGACAATGATGATCAAGTGGCGATATGTCATCAGGTGGCGCCGGAGTAGGATGACGATGATGCGCACTGTGCCAACAAGAGTTGCAGGGTGTTTTCAATTTTTTTTTAGCGACGGAGGTTGTCGTCAATGGTTACTCGTGTTGTTTTAGCCTAGAAGAAAATTTAAATAACTCATTTTATTTTATAAATTCAGATTCGATACCATACCCGAAGCTGAAGTTATAAATTACAAGGTCTGCAAAGTACCTTTTTTCCGAAAGTCTGAATATTTGTAATACACCTCATGTTCAACGGAGGGAGAGATCCCACTGCAGAAACGTAAGCAAACAATAATACGGCAAATGAAGTGTGTACATAAAAGAATGGCAACTCAACTGTCAAAAACTATAGTTTATTTCTGAACTGGAACTCCTGTCCTAACGGTAAATAATTTAAAAAGAGAAAGTACCTTCATTCCAGAACACAAACATATTTCTTGCTCATGTGTCTATATGGGACTTTACGTATGATGCAATATTCATAAATCAAATCGGCGATCGCCTTTCCCCAAGGGGGGAAAAAAATAATCTACACAAACTGGCTCCTTGACAACATAAGAAAAAGTGGGGCGGGGTGCAAAAACACAAAGAAATTACAATTTCAGTATAGTGCCCTTGAATCCTTGACATTCTTTCTATCTTCCATACAGCTGTGTCATTGATACAGTACCTACAGAGTGATTCTCACTTGATTTGCTCGCCTCTGCATCACGGCCACGAAGCATCAGGGTAGGTGGCCTCGGATTAGGAAGGTTCAAGTTCTCGCTGCTCAACATTAGAATGACAGTGGGGATGTCAGGACGGTCATCAGAGTGATCTTGCACGCATAGCAGTGCAATGTGGACGCATCTCAACAATTGGCGTATGTTGCACGACTCTCTTATTGATGGATCGATCAGTTCTGTACCCTTATCTTCGTTCCATTGTCGCCATGCCTGGAAAATTGATAAGGTCAAGCATATATCAAGGCAACAACAAATAAAAGAGGATGAGGCCTCTTTGGATAAGGAATCCAAAAATGTGGGTACATGAAAATTGTTCTTACATATCCGGCAATATTCAGGGATTCCTGATGACAATGGAAGCTTACAGCCCTCTTCCCTGTGATGATCTCCAAGACCAATACTCCAAAGCTATAAACGTCAGATTTGACTGAGAAAATACCTTCCATTGCATATTCAGGAGACATGTAGCCACTGCAAAACAAAAAATAAAATAAAATAAACTTATCAGAACCTTCTGGGGCAATCAGTTATTGTTTGATCTATTGAATTGCGCATACAATGTCCCAACGACACGATTTGTGTTGAACTGGTTGTCGTCCCCACCAAATATCCTCGCCATTCCAAAATCTGATATCTTTGGTTCCATGTCTGCGTCCAGGAGAATGTTGCTGGCCTTAAGATCACGGTGAACGACACGTAGCCTTGAGTCCCGGTGGAGATATAGCAGCCCTCTAGCAATACCTTCAATTATATCAAACCGTTTCCTCCAGTCCAGAAGTCTTTGCTTTTCAAGATCTATTGATTTAGAGTATCATAATTCAATCAGCAAATTTTGTTCATTCAGAGGGTGTTAGACACACAGAAAATGGAGATTATACGTACTGAAGAGAAATGCATCAAGACTTTTGTTAGGCATGTACTCATAAACCAGTATCTTTTCTTCTCCCTGTATGCAGCACCCTAAAAGTCTTACAAGATTGCGGTGCTGCAATTTTGCAATTAGTATGACCTCATTCTTGAATTCCTCAAGGCCTTGACCTGAATTCCTGCAAAGTCTCTTCACAGCTACTTCTTCTCCCCCAGTTAACTTTCCCTGCAGTTATTTATGATATTCACTGTCATTATGCCAGTATAACATAAATAATACTGCCATTTATGCATAAACACATACCATATAAACAGGACCAAATCCTCCTGCTCCAAGCTTGTTGGAGTCACTAAAATTACATGTAGCAGCTTTTATTTGATTCAGAGTGTATACTTTGAGTTCATGACTTTTTCCATCCTCCACATCACCATCAAAACGAATTGATTGTGAGATATCAAGCATAGCACTATTCTGCTGAGACCAGGTAGATGAATGCCTTGACCTCCAACTTCTGTGCACTGCATCTGCTTCAGAATGGCAATCAACATTATATACTCCACCAAGAATTCATTTTAGTTCAAAACTTTGAAGCAATGAGCACTAGTATTGCATCTAAGTGTGTTTCATTTAATCTTTGTAGGCATGATCAATTGCAGATCTAATTAGGCCAATTCACAATAGCAGTTAGTGAAAACTTTTTAAACTACTTGTTATACAAAGATTGTTATGGCAACAGAACGGAGTAACTGTTTGATATATTTCCATAAGCCAAAATTTCAATGAATGTATGACTAAAAACTGTGATCTACACTTCATTGACAAGATGATACCTCATATAACTGATGATGACAACATTATCCTGCAGAAACCATATAACAAAAAAACTATGATCTACACTTCACATTGAAAAGAGGATACCATTACTGATGATGGCAATGGTATGCCACAGAAAAAACATAACAAAAAAGTACAGAGACTAAAATGGTAGTCTGCTTATCTTTATGACATACACCCAAGAATGTTAGTATGTTTATCTATGGTTATAATATTCAAATACTGATAGGTGACCGACAAAAAGACATAAGGGAACTGCAGGATCATACCTTTAATATTTCTACCACGCTTCCACCATAGAAGAAGGCAAGCTACAAAAACGAAAAGCACCACAGCACATACTATTGTAACTATTCGCCAGACTGGGTGAAGTTCTTCTGCTCATTATGGGACAAAAAAAAATGGCATAAACATATATTTTACAGGTCAAGAAATATATAAATGTACAAAGTTAAACGCTGTGTTTAACACAATCATCATTACTTACGTAACTCAGAAGCCGGAAGCTTGACATATAGGGAATATGTTCCACTTTGCAACTCATACATATCGATTAGTTCGCTACCCCAGGCTAGACACATTGCATTAGCCGTGAAAACATAGGCAGCACATGAGCAGTTCTTCAGGCAGGCATTCCTGCACCCAGTCTCATCAGACACAGAAACCAAATAGGAGAAATCAGGCCACTTTATGTTTTCGATTTGTAGAAACCCATCTCCAGTTTGGTTAACCTGACAACCCAATGGTGGTCCCCTGATGCAACCTTGACTCCACTTTTCTGCATTCCACTGACTCAAATTCTTCGGCTGAAAACCTATTAAAGTAAATAAAGAATGTTAAATGCATCATTACAGCAAGTCTTTTGTTTGTAAGCATAATATCCAAGTATTGAGGTACCAGAATAACTAGATAAAGCCCCTATGCATTTGAATTAAGGTCCAACGTGTTGAGCAAGTCTTTTTTTTTTAAGCACATGTGTGAGTATTGAGGTACCAAAGAACCAGATAAGACCCCTATGTATTTAAATTTTTAAGTCCTAACTGCAACAATTCTATTGTAAATCGAAAATTAAGAGCATTGGTCGAATAGAAAGGAAGCACACCCATTTAACAAAGGATGTGGAGATTGATTGCGATTGTACCAGGAACTTGGACAAACTTTAATCAACACTCACCTCCCTTTCATTTTGTTGGATAAACACTTGACATAAATTTTCTGTCACAAAACTTATGTATCACTTAATATAGAATAATTGTTGGCCAAAGGCTGGTCTTAAAAATACGTAACATGTGGACAGAGGGAGTAGATACATAAGAACATTTGAGAGACGGCCAAAAGGGACATTAAGTTTGGATTACAGAATGTTTTCAATCCTTATAAATACACATGTTTCAAATGGTTCCGAATAGGGGCCAGAATCTCCCACTTCCTAGAGGTTCAAAAATGCAAACCTAATTGGGGATTGGTTACACATCTTCCATTCTACCAAACGATATTAGCATCTAAAATTTTTAGTCTATGACAAACCTTTAAGGCAGGTGCATTTTGCCTTTCCATCTTGTGCGGCGCTACACTTTGCATTGGCACCACAAGTAGCATAGTGTTCACACTCATTTGATGGCTGCATCCAGACAGTCTTCCACTCTTGTGAAGACTTAGCCATGTAGCAAATGTCTAAACCATTTGGCAGGACAACAAATCTCTGCAGAGATGTGTTTGTTGCGGTGTAAGTGTAGTACGTCCCTCCTAATTCTGGATCAATTGCTGGTTTGAACCCACTCATGGGGAGTGGCCTCCATGGAATGCCTATAAAATTCACACCGTTCCACTGTCCCGACCTGCTCGACAATTCAAATCAAGTTATGACATGTCTTACAAAAATATATGTTCCACCTTGCTGGACCCTCAACTATCTTGAGAGCTTATATTCATGTAGCTACACTACTAGTACTAATAAACACTAGAATTTATGCCGAAAATTTTCGCTTCATTTCCATTCTAGTTTATGTGACACTCGCTGCTCATTTACCTAGATGTCAACTTCTCATCGATAGTAGATATTCATTTACATAAAAAGGTACAATATAATATGGAACTGTTTGGTGCTACTAAACATTATAGTAAAGCGCTAAGTATAAAAAAAAAAGTTTTTTCAGAAATTCATCCAAAGTGTCCACATAAAAATAAGGATTATTTGTATACAGGACACTATCTGACGTTGATTTTGTGGTTAGGACATTTTTACAAAAAAAAACTTGGTCTGTAGGACACTAAGTAGTGTCCTAGAGACCAAGTTTTTTTTTTTTTTTGGTTAGTGTCCTACGGACCAAGCTGACACTATCCAGCGTCCTGTAGACAAATTGCCAAAATAAATATATGAGATGGGTTTAAAAATAATAAAAACGATACCCTAAACAAACATGAGTCAATCGAGAAACGGACGCTTATCCTGTTAGAATGACCAACCAATTGTACCTGACAAGCCAGTGCGTTGATGGGCTACATTGAGGGGCAATGTTTCACTAAAGAGAAAATATGTACCCGTATTTGTTGTAAAGTCCATGAATGCCTAGAATACCACTCCACAGAGGTCACTCATGTAGGCACTACTGCTGTTACTAACACATTCATTATAGTTTATATCACCAAGTTAGATGCCAAATTTGCAGTGGCATTTCAGTGATCTTGAAGCTTACTAGCAGTACATAAAAACTTTCCATCTCCCAATTGCTAAACTGAATATTCAATTTGTTGCCTCCATCCTCTTATAGTGAAAGAAAAATGATGTTTTTGTATCAGCCACGAGATGGAGGTGCTAAAAATTTTTCCATCTGCCAACAATACTATCCGTGCTCTGCATCAGAAGTACCAATCCTGACTGAGAAATAGCCGATAGTTGATGGAGCGTGTAGCACAATGAAGCAACTGGCAGAGAATTAGCTGCTAAAGTGCTAAGTTCAAGGAAACTAGAATACTGATCAATGAAAACTAACAAATTTGCGCCAACAGTAACGAACAATCCTGTAATGCTCCATTGAATCGCAAGCTAAGATATATCCTCTCAAATTCGAATTTCCAAAGTCAAGAACACCAGCCAGCAGCTATCTAGTACTATCAGTACAGTACTTAAAGAAAGTTAACAATTTTGAACTGGTCATTGATACAGTGTTTGCTACTTAAATTATGAGTGCTATCAAGAAAACTGAAGGAACAGAAATGACACCAAAATGTTGAACTAATCCCCCAAGTTAAGCATATTTAGAAGGAGGGAGCAAGAATTGGACCTCCACCAGAATTTAGCAGTACCGTCCTCCCAGATGTAGGCCTGGCCAGAGCCGGCCGGATCGAGTCCGAGCGCGTAGCGTCCGGGCGAGGGATCCGTCGCGCTTGCCCACGACGTGAACAGCATCCGCTCCTTGGGCCCCCTCCCGGGCGTCCGCACTGTGATTTTCATCCCGGGCAGCATGGTGTCCGTGGGGTGCGCGAAGCTGTCCCACAGCACGTCTCCGTCGCCGCGCACCTTGAGGCTGCCCGTGTCGTCGATGACAGCCGAGTAGTTCCCGCGAAACGCGGCGGTGGTGTTGGAGGACCAGAGCAGCGGCGGAGCGGCGCTCGCGGGCCCGTCGAGCACGCGCAGCTCGCCGCGGTCGGTGAGCTCGAGCGACGGCGCCGCCGAGGTGGCCGGCGCGGCGCGGTTGGCGACCCAGACGACGGTCATCGGCACCATGTCGCGGTACCAGATGCCGAGGTACCGGCGGGACGGCCGCTTGGGGTCCGGCGCGAAGAAGCCGAGCTCGAACACCCCCGACCGCGAGGACACCAGCGTCTCCCCCGCCGACAACGAGGCCCCCTGCCCCAGCGTGTCCGCCGCCGCACTGCAAAGCCAGCCAGCGGCGAGAAGCAGCAAGAAGAGGAGTTCCCGCTGGGGAGAAGAGGAAGCCATCACGGAGCGGCAGCGTGCTCCGGCCTGCGGCCTCCCCGTCTCTGACTCTGCTCCACCACTAACAGTAGGCCACACTGAACACCAACCACTCCCCTACGGAGAGAGAAGACCACTTTAGTGGTGAGAATGAGAAAGAATCGCCGCGCCGGATTTGTTTAGTGAGCGCATGTCGCACCAGGATGGAGGCATGGAGTTCGAGACGGCAGCGAATCCCCGCCCTCCTCGCATATGTGCATGCAAGAAGCAGCCCTTATTAGGCATGCAAGAAGAAGCCCTTATTGAAGCTCGCGGGGCATTTCTTTCTAGTCTACTAACTCGCACGCTCCTCGCTAATCGAGTTTTGGCTCCTCAGAACTAAGCTAACTCTTCTTTCACATCTTTACGGTGTAGTGGTAAGTAACAATATTGGTTGAGGTTCCATTTTTGGAATGCAGTAATTTCACAAAAAATTTATAGAAATTTTATAAAAATCAAACTAAATTTCATAGAAAAAATGTAAAAAACAAGAAAAAAATTCTCACGCTTCAAACGGAGCTTCAAACGGAGCCTGAGAGGGTCACCAAAGTTCCCACGTTCCAAACATAAAAAAGGAAAAAATTCTTACCTTCCAAAATGTAGGAACATAAAAAATGCGTGCAGCAGCGTACATGCACGTGAAGGTCACCAAAGCTTTCCTATAACGTGTTTATATATTGGCTTTGCAGCGAGAAAGGTACTAGCTGCCTCCGCTGGCCATATGAGTCCTGGATGTGGAAAACACAGTGTTAGTTGTACCAACCAACGCCCGTGGTGCAAGGAATGATCGCGGTCTGTGCCTGACTCGGAAAAGTGAACCGAAATACTCCTAGAACAATGATGGCCTAACCAATTTGATGACTCCACTCGCCAGGTCTTGTTGTAATAAGGCCCCGTTTTTGTAAGCAGGAAGCTTCTTGGTGCGACGTCGATCATGAGCACAGTCCGCGGTCAAAAGTGAACAAGTAGGATTTCCAAAGTCTTGCATCTGATGCCCGGAATCAAGGACCATTTCTATAGTTCTACACCTACAGAAAACCGCCCTGCATGATAAACACGTTCCGAAAACGACGCTAGCTGCTCGTGTCGTACACAGCCGCAGCGCGTCACCATCGAGCCCGGATGATTGGATAAATGCAACCCTAATCCCCAGATCTAAACAAAAACTAGAGTTCCCAGGTTCCCAGCTCAAAAACGTAGAAAACCTATTGCAAGATCGTGCCAGATCTGAGCTGAGCTAATTATAAAGCCGTCCATAGATCGACTGTGTCAGATTGGGCTTGGCATTGAGATGAACCACCAGCTCTACTCTGAGCTGAGCTCACGGGTGACACCAAGCTTCCAGGGTCAGATTCCTGAAACATCCGCGTGGACAACGAGGACTTGATCAAGAGCGAGCAGTTCAACTGCTCAGGATACACAAAGAACAAAACTGGAAAACGGCAAAAGAGAACGTCTCAGCTTTGTCCTAGTTTCTTCAACAAAAAAAAAGAAAAAAAAAAAGAAAATGATGACCATAACGAGAGAAGACACGACACCAAAGGAAAAGGGCTCCATGTTCCATACTCCCTCCGTTAATTGATATCGTCATTGACTTTTAAATTCAACTTTGTCCATTCGTTTTATTAAAAAAAATTGCTCGAATGTTTAAAATTTTAAGTTGTGATTCAAATAACTCTAACGACAAATCAAATTATATTAAAATATATAAAATTTATCAAATTTTTTTAAATAAGACGAATAGTCAAAGTTATCTAGGAATCGGAAACGACAACCCTAATGATGGTTAGCCACAAGCAGTGTTCTTAGTATAGCCCCAACAATAGAAAATCGCATGCCAAGGACCCATGCCGGCAGCGTGCGCATGCCCGGCTGAAAACCAGAATTCCCTCTCCAAAAAGGGAATGATGAGTGGTGACAGATTAATCGTCCCACCTCTAAAGGTTGCAAGCTCGAGCCGAACACAGAAGTGTATATAGCAACCTCATGTTGCTCGCCTACATAATTCACGAAATTCCGACAAGATTATTTGTTAATGGTGCCCCATGAGTGTGACATGTAGGATTAGATGAACTGCACAATTCTAATTGTACAATCCTTATCCTAGTCTAGAGTTGAGTCATATAACCCTAAATATGTAAACCCTTGGGGCTATTACCAATCATCAATACAATTCATCATATTCGTATCATTAGGTAGGACTGTTATGTCGATACTGGGCTCCAGTAACTAGATACAATGACAGCAGATCCATACTGAAGCATTTCTAAGAATTGCTGCTTAGGACCTCATAACTCTGAACCAGCCATGAATAGAAGACAGAAAAAAAGGTTACCCAGTTCTTCCATCATTGTGGGCGAGGAAGACAAACTAATCCAGCACAAAACCACACCAGATGGGCACCGCTTGTGGTTTCCATGTGCCACAAAGGTAATCTGAATGAGAGAAGATTCCAAGCACAGCTCCATCCCAAGGAGTAATAGCTAATGGCTCAACTACACTACGAAAAGGGACTGGAGACCAAAATATATCAGGCTCTAGTGCAGAAACATCTATATTTTCTTAGCTACAAAAAGAAAAATAAAGCAGTTTTCCTATGGGCAGGATACTGGAATGGGCAAGTAAAAAATTACGAAATTTAACACAGGCTTACTTCAAAAATAAAATAATAACAATCGAATGGAAATGATTGCTTCATAAAAGCAGTTAAACTGTAACTTCCATCAGAAAACAGATAGTGTATTCTGAAGTAAAAGGTTCGAAAGCACAAATATTCAGGAGGCGATAGTCAGACAAGCTATGTGAAAGAAGGAAACCAAAGATATAACAGTACCAAAGCATAGACAGACATGAGAACAGAAGTTCAACAAACAGCACATGCTTTCAGTAGAAACCGCAGCTAGCAACCAGCCAAAAGCTGAACCTTTACATGCTGTGAAAGGAAAATAAAGAATTAGAGACTGAACAAAAGGTAAGCAAATTAATTTAATTTACAAGGTGTAATGCGAATAGATACTCTTGATAGTTACCAAACCAGTTGCTAGAGCTTTATGAACTACTAAAATTCTGCTCAAATAAGATATTCCAGTAAAATGTGTAACCAGTGGCACATTGAAGGCAGTGATACTACAGAAACATAATAGCCTAAAGGCTCTAGTCAGATGGTAGAAAAATGATCAAACCAAAGGGGCCAATGCTTTTTAGAAGTATAAATTCTGCTAAATATGTTGTGCTCCTTGTAACATTCAAAGATACAACAGCTTCTTGGGCACATCTGGCACTGATGTGTAGCCATGGAGCAATGAAGTATTCATGTTGCCAAAAAAGAATGACTGAAGATTTGGGACAATAAATAAAGCATTCCAGCTCTTTGTCTCTTCAAATTTCACAAGTTAATAATTTGCTAAACTATTTTTGGCATACAACTGCACCTAAATTGCCAGAAGCTAAAAAGCAACATAGTTTCAGCACATTTAAGCTGAAATTTCAACAAATTACCACAGGCACATTGATATGTAACTGTACGGTAACATTGATAAAAAATTTATAACTTCAGGCAAAAAAAATGTACAGGAATTACTCTTCAGAAAACTTTCATGGTTACAAACAACCAAACAGCAACAATACAAACAAAATGGACAAATTTAGCTCTACGCTAACCTGGATCAAAGATGGCTTCACTTCACAATATACCAGCAGAGTCAAGTTTCTGCAAAAATAATATCAATTATAGATGTTAGCCTAATTAACCACATAGGGCCCATGACATGATGCACACAAATGAATTTTTCATTATACCCATCACAAAGGCAATACATAAGGATGCAAGCAAAGTCAAACCAAGATAGCTCTTAATGTAGTTTGTTCAGTTTTCAGGCAGAAACTAGAAACATTAGCACATAGCTTTGTAAAAATAATATCACACAGAAAGCAAAGATTCTTCCACAAAGTGCCCAAATATTAGTTATTTTTACACATAGTGAGGCCCATAACAAAGCGATACATAAGAAACTTCTTGATAAACTTGCTCTTGTTCCCACAGTCCACACAAACTGCAGTGGAGAGAAATATTGATAGCTCCAGTTCCATCAAGCGCTCAAAAGATGTGTAGTACTCCCACGAAGACCTTTCAATAGAATACGCTGGTGGGTACCATTATCATGAACATATCACTTCTGTAAGTAGTCCCACATCTCCTTAGCGGTCTTTTGATACTCAAGATTCATGATCAAGGACTGATTCATACTAGTGACAATTGCACTCATCACCCTTCCATCATCTGTTTCTCATGCCTTAACTGCTGCAGCACCAGAACCATCCATTGACTTATCAGTAGGTGGATATTCAATCAAATGGTCAGCAAGACCAGAGTCCCTCAAAACACAGTTTTGACAGAGGGCCCATTCTCGATAACTGCGACCATCCAACTTCACAGGAATGGCAATAGCAGTAGGTTGTGACATGATGAAAACAAATGTAGAAGGAAGAGCCAGACACCAGTAGTAGATGAGCACCAGAACCAAAGAGAGGAGCACGACAGAGTACAGCACAGCAGTTGAAGGTGCGACAGCTGCAACGACGGCTGGATGCGCAGCACGATGGTGCTTGACAGAGGGATGATGGCATGAACAAGAACAGGGAGGAATAAAAAAATCACTAGCTCTAACCGTAACCCTATCCATGGTTGTGATACCATGTTACATGGGGATTAGAGAAGATGGTTAGTCCCTTAGTGAGAATGAGTATAGATATGAAGTCCACTGTAGGCCATATGGGCCTTGATACACTTTAACAGTTATCACAGCATAATCAATGCTTAACTGCATAACCTACTACACTTAAAAAGAAATAAGGATTCATATCCCAAAAGATGATAAATTCATTGGGAAATACAATGCCATGTACAGCACATAATGTATGTAGTACAGAACACACTTTCAACTGAAGGCATACAGGATAAGGCCAAGTTGTCTTAGTATCCATAATCTCTTTATGCAGTTACTAGGCAGTTAATTACTGCATTTACTAGGTTGTTAAGTAAGAAGAATAATCAATGGTATGACCCCCACTGTTTCTGGTGAAACTAGACCACCCAAACGAAGAGGACATTGAAGCATAACGTTTTCAACAGCAAAAATGAGATGAATTGTGTGTCTACCATACCATCAATTATTTAGTACCTTTTCCCATGCATCATTATTGATAAGGTTCTATTTGGCATTGCTGTAGCTTTTCAAAAGGACTTGTTTTTGACCTTTTTGCTCTACTTTCTAGTTGAAAACATTCTACTTACAGCAATAAGAGCTAAAATTTGGTCAAATCTTCTAACTAGCTAACCTGCACAGCACAGCACAAGAACTGCAAGTTTGCCCTAAACAGGTAAAGAGTTAAAAGTATGTTCATCGACCTGTTATTTATTTTCTAAGAACATGCGAAGCAGCTTTTACTTTTCTCTAGCCTACCCTAACTTGCTTGGCACTATAAGGCTTCATTTTTGTTGTTGCTGTTGTTGATGATGATGATGATAATTTGGATTAATAAACTCAGATGAATCTTACTACTCAAAGATTTAATTAGGGGTGCAAATAGGTGCACCTAAGGTTAACCTCAGAACTTCTTTGGTTAAAAAAAATGAACTAAATTTTCCAAACCCCCACCACTTTTGAAAAACTAGTTCATATTTTTTTAACTAAAGAGTAATGGTGGCTGGTTTTCACCCCTAGATTTAAATCCTCTATTGATAATCAACTAATACAGGCAGGCTCTGAGTGGTAGTTACAATTTATCTCAATTTCAGCTCTAGTCAGGGCTAGATAGGAAAGCTCCTTTGGCAATTGGCACAAGCTTGGACCCACAGAAAGGATATATAGCAAGTTAATTCTAGCATCCTCATATGCTGCAGTGTGAGCTTACATCTTGTTTCATGGATAAAGGGAAACAGGCTACAAGTATAGTTAATTTCAGTTTCAGCCAAAGCCAGGACAAATAAAGAAGCTCATGTTGAATATAAGCTGAAGCCAATGACAGATAAAATGTGAGTAAGGCAGCTTCAAATATATAAGTTGGGCTTACAGCCCACTTATTCCTTAGGAGAGGACAAACTTATTACAACATTAGAGATCAACAAACAGACTGTCTTTCAAGGCCAGATGATGTCTTTTTCCATCAGCCATATATCCAACAAAACACAGCACCAATATGGGCATCCTGGCATAGATGATAATCAGGTAGTGGACAAGCTAGCACTCGTACATGCCAAAAAATGATGACCATGAAAGGTCAGCTTGATCACCAAAAGGCACAAACCATCTACTATGCCTTCGCGTCTGGACATTTGACAAATGAATCTGAAAGAGTAACAGTGCCCTCAAAGGATATGCTATCACTACAACGCAAAAAAATACTTTGCCCACAGTCTGATCTCACTAAGTTAACATACATAAGTCTAAGCCAACAACGCTCAAATTTGATCCAGATGATTCCTGCCAACTGTCCTATTAGGTAGAAGATGAATATAAAGTGCAGAGCGGAACAATAAAGGAAAACTGACCCACCAAAATAAGAACAAAACAAACCGTTCAGAATTAATTGGTTCCCACATGGACTATCTATGGAACAATGTTTCAACATTCATGGTCACAGACAATTGCACAAAACAAAATAAGCCACATGACCACTAAACCTAGATGTGAGGTGAACATGGAGCGACCTAACCAATTGCTTCTCTCAGGCTACTCCCAATAGGATTTTCATGTTTATCAAATACGGTGCCGTGATAGCAAATTTGACGCTGTGACAACGAACAAATGATTAATGAAGAAAGAGATGAAAGGGGTTTCATCTAGATGATACCATGTCTACACTTTTTACCAAGAAAACTTGTATCTTGCATGTGTTCCTATGAGACAACAAAGATGAAACAATGCATGGTGCGACCTATTTCATCAATCACATTAATGCTCTATTGCTTATGTGGCATACTTGGAAATACCACCCTATATATTCATGTGAAGTGAGCCCACTAAAACGTAACCTAAACAAAATATGGTCCATATGAATGAAGTAATGCTTTCAAGTTGGCTGCGCACAATTAAGTGGACTGACCCGATATGCTAGATTAATCATTTGGTCATCCAACTGATTGTCGGTTAATTGTGCTTAGTTGGACGATTCGTGGCTCAGTGGCTGGGATGACCAGGCATCGTGATGTTTTGGCCTACTAGGGTTAACAGCACTAAATAGCCTGCTGCCTTGCTACACTGCTCTCCTGTGTCACCACCGATGACCGCCGCCACCACCGCCAAGGTGGACGACTTCCCCTGGGGCCTTCTCTATCGCAGCTCGGTTCCATCCCCTCTGCTTCCGCTCGGATCCCTTAGTGTCAGCTCCAGCTGCCATTCGGATGACTCCCCAACGGCCAGCGTGCGCTCATTGAAGGCCCCTGCATTAGACTCGTGTTCCATGGGCGCCGCCGCCCTCCCTCCACCATAAAGATGGCTCCCCTCCCTGCGCTGTCCCCGAACCCCGCTGCCGCCTCCGGCAGGTACGCAATGTTCCATATCAAAGTTGCTCGATTAGTTGACCTAATCGATGACTAACCACAATTAGTTGTCTGGGTCCGTCCCAGGGAACAACCACACGACCAGGTGAGTTGAAAACATTGGAATGAAGTATAAAAGTTACCCACAGCTATCCTTGATACATCTGTCCATAGTCCATTCAGTTTCTTATTACTACTACTAAGTCAACCAGGTTGGATGGAAATTGAAAAAATACTCAGTTTTCCATTGCCAACTAATTGATTGTAACGCACATTATTGAATTCTGACAACCACTAATAACACATGCATGGACAACTATAAAAGGAACGGAATTAGTTACCCTTGTGCCCCTCAGTGGCATCGTGGTACTCAGCCTCCTCCTCCGGCACAGGGTGCAGGACCTCCTCAGCACCACCGGCAGCCTGCACACTAGCAGCCTCCCCGCCCTCTGCCACGCCATCGTCAGGGTAACGCACAACTACGACGGGGCAGACACAGTGGTGCACGCAGTAGTCACTAACGCTACCAAGCCTCCCCTTGCTGGTCCGCCTCGCGGCGCCAAAGCCTTTGCTCCCCATGATGACAGCACTGAGGCCGAGCCTCTCGACCTCAAGGCAGAGGCGCTCCTTCATGTCGTGGTCCTTGACGATGTGGACCTTGTAGGGGATCCCGGCGTCCTTGAGCGGTTTAGCGAGATCCTCAGCCTTGGACGCGGTGAAGGCGGCGAAGTCGTCCTCCATCCGGATCGCGGCGGCCTCAGCGTCGTCGTCCGCGGCGGTAGGGTTAGGGTTGGGGGGCGGGACGGAGAGGCCGCCCCAGTCCGCGCCGTAGAGGACGGAGGTGGGGCGGACGTGGAGCATGATGACGGCGTCCCCGGGGCGCAGGTAGTTGTCGACGGCCCAGCGCACGGTGTGTGCCGACTCGTCGGACAGGTCGACGGCGATGGCGAGGCGGCGGTGATGCGAGCCCGACGGCGCCGCCGCCGCCACAGCGCTGAAGAACACGCCCGGCGACTCGGGCTGCAGCGACGCCGGCGGCGGCGGGCGCGGCGTCGGCGCCTTCACCGGCGGCAGGTCAACGGACGGGCTCGCCGGGGCCTGCATCTCGGATGGCGGGATCTTCTGCGCCGCGGTGGAGCGGGTGCTTCGCTGTGGTTGGTGGCACGCTGCTGCAGTCGCTTGCTTGTTCGCTTGGTGGAGAGGGAGAGGAGGGGAAGGTACTGGAAGAAATGGAAGACTTGGACAAGCAGCGAGTCAAGCGGAGGTCGAAACGAAGGGGATAAACGTGTCACGAGTCATGACGGACGGCCGCGCGGCTTTGGATGCGGCGATCACACGTGGACGGCGGACAAGGACAGCCCTTGGACGGGTCCGATATCAACGGCCGGTTCCGGCTTCGCCGACGCGCTATGTACGTACGGAGACGAGGTTTTTGAATTTCCAAGTCACCATTTCGTTCCCGAATATTTTCATGGTAATAATCCAACTGCTCGTTGAATGACTTAGTACTAGGAAAAAGACTGAAACCCTAGCCAGATTTTTTTAGAAACATGCTCTTATGTTGGCTCCGGACCTTTTTACACTTTGGAACACTAAATTTTTCTGTTTTATATTTTTAAGAAGTTAAGCTGATTATTGTGAAATTCTGCGTGATTTCTATAAAATTATTGTCTCGTATGATTTTACTCGTAGAAAATACTACTACATTTGTTTCAAAATATAAGCATTTTTTAGATTGGTAAAACTTAAATTCTTTTGACTTTAAATTACATAGTTTTTATAATAAAATGATATTTTTTATGAAAGATTATTTCACAATGAATTAAAAAAATATATTTTTACATTATATGATAAAATATGATTAATTTTTCATTGTTAATGATCAAAATAATATAAGTTTGTTTTTCACTTAAATTTATAAATACTTTTGAAACAGAGGAAGTAGCTCAATATCCAACAACCACACGGTACTAATCTTCTTCTAGAAGAGAAGAAGACGTTTTCGCCAACACCATCAGGATGTGGACTCGTTCTCGAGGTCCGCTGAACTGTTCGCGTCAAGAAAGACTACTTATCGGCTTGCCCTGCTGTCCACGGCTCCTTCCTTCTCCCATCATGATCAGCTGCAACTTGCAAAGGTCGTTAGGATAAGGTGCCCAAAAGTCGTAAGCGAGCTCGATGGCCACCATTTTGAGTTTATCCCTTTTCTCGATTCCATTTAACTTATAGAAAAAAGGTCAAAAGGGAAGCGAGCCCAACAATTATCCAGCCAGCGGTGAGGTTTGGTTTATAGCTGAGGCATCAGACACCTCTACCAGTCGCAAGGAACATTCTGGTGCCCTGCAAAATAAAATACAGATAAGGGAACATTCTGTTGATCATCAGCAACTGGTAGTATTACAATAACATTGTTGATCTCCTTTTATTCTGAATCCGTTTTGTTGGTAGCTGGACCTGCAACGAACTAGAAAGATGCTTACTGAGGACTAATTATGCAAGAATGTTGGGGACAATGAATGTGAAGAAGGCAATGAAACAGCAATTTCAGGGTATGTACTAAACACATTTATACCGGAACCTTCGTTTCATTATTAAAAAAAAAACTAAACATATGCAAAGTTGTTTCAGACCTGAGACTGTCAGGAAGAAAGGCTTTGCAAATCAAATACTAACAGCTGCGTGATCTGTTCCAAAATAGGGTCAGCCCGGGGTTATTGCAGTTGGTCCATGAGCATTTGTGTCACTTAGAGAGAGAGAGATATAAGTGTATACATATGCTCACGGATCCAACAAGCTACTGCGTCATCCAGAGCGATGAACAGCCACATGTGCAAGTAACCCACGCGTGTTTTCGTCCTCGCTTCACACAGCAAGGCTGACCCGAGGCGATTGTTCTCACCCACTGCGATATATACACTTCCTGCACTTCCACAATTTACCAGGTGGGACTAATTACGAATTTTTAGTACTAAATCTAGCATTTCTGTGATGTGTCAATCAGTGAATAACAGAGTGGGTCATTTGGGCTGACCTCTTGCAGCATCCCAGCCGAGAGAAAAAAAAAGGCCCAGTATTGTTGGAAGTACTGTAGCTGGAAGCTATAGCATAGGAATTCAGACCATATCGTGAGTTGAAAGAGATGGAGAATAATTTAAAAATTTGACTTTAAAATACAGTAATAACTCAGATTAACTCTTCTACGCGAATTTTGCGAAGTAAAACCCGCACGAAGTGCGAGCGAAGCTGTGTATTCAGCCCCTTAGATGTTACACCTCTCAAACAGGCCAGCAGTGTCAACACCTGTCCAAAGCCCAGGCCCATCTAACAAAAGCTGTCCAGGGCTATGACTACGTTTCAACATTTTGCTAGCTAAATGTGATAAATAAAACTGTCTAATATAAGAACTAGTAAAATGCAAGCTGCATTTATCTAAAAAATGTAATCCAGCGACAAGACTAAGGCGGATTAGTGAAACAGCTTCGCCTTAGTCCGCCACGTCGCCTGAGAAACGCCGTCGAGTAGCCATTTCGCGGTCAGCCGGAACGGCGGCACAGTGCCGGGAGGGAGCGCGGCCAGTACCGCGACGTACACCGAAGCGATGGCGACGAGCGCAACCACGAGCAGGAGGAAGAGCAGGTACGGCCTCTTGCTCCATCGCCCCATGAGTCCGAGCGCGAACGGGTAGAGGAGGAGCAGCACCCACACGTTGAACAGCAGCCCGCCCGACGCGGCGGCCGCCTGCGCGAACGTCCACCCTAAGGCGAAGGCTTTTCCGGCCAGCGCGCCGATGGCGGCCGCGTTCACGGCCATCACCACCAACGTCGGCGCCAGCAGCGGCGCCCACTGCACGTCGTACAGCTCCGCGAACGGCTCCCTCGTGACCGTGGTGGAGGACGACTGCTGCGGCTTCGACGTCAGCTTGAACGGCAGGCCCTTGAGCCCGACGAGCCGGAGCAGGCTGTGCAGCACCGCGGCCGGGTACACCCCCGTCGCGCCGATCATGTAGAACTGCTCGTTGCGGCACCAGTCGAGCAGCGTGAGCCCCGCCCACCGGATCTCCAGCATGCCGCTCGCCTCCATCATGGCGATGCCGACGAACAGGTACAGCCCGTACGTCACGAACGGCTTCTGGACGTGGAACTGCCCGCCGAACAGCCACATCAGCGGCAGGAGGTCGTACGCGAAGATGAACGCGGCGCAGATCGGGTACACCGTCATGTTGGTGTACGCGACGCGGTGCATCAGGTGCAGCCGCCGCCCGGCGAGGAGCGGGCAGTTGCGCGACAGGAACATGTCGAGGGATCCGCCCGACCAGCGCAGGATCTGGTAGAGACGCTCCGTGAGGTTGAGCGGCGCCGTGCCGCGGAACGCGTCGGGCTCCATGGCGCAGTACATGGACCGCCACCCTTTCCTGTGGAGCCGGAACCCGGTGACCACGTCCTCCGTCGCAATGTTGTAAACCCACCCGACGCCGTGGCCCCAATCCGTGCCGTCCTCGTAGGCGCAGGTCGACACGTAGTCCAGCTCCGCTCTGAGCCGCGCGTCGACCGACGCCGGCGGCGAGATGGGACGTTCCTGGTTCGCGGCCAGCGGAACAGAGTTGATGAACGGCATGGAGGCGCCGAACTGTCTGCAGGCGTTATCCAGGGCCTTGGCGCCGTCGGGCTGCCACCGGGGCGGGTCGGCGCCGTAGAGCGCCGCGCGTCGGAACATGCAGCCGGTGCCCACGTACGACGGCCCCTGGAACCCGTTGAGCCCGAGCAAGGTGGCGTCGAAGAAGACGCGGTTGTGGTTGCAATACCGGTCTGTGGGGTCGACGTCGTCGAAGCGCTGCGGGAACTGCACGAAGGCCGTGTCGTCGCCGTGGCGCCGGTCGAGCATGAAGCACATGGCGGCGCGGAAGGCCGAGGAGTTGTTGATGTAGTGGTCGCCGTCGAAGTTGATGACGAAGGGCGCGTTGGTGAGCAGGGCCGACACGCGCAGCTGCACGTTCATGGCGCCCGCCTTCTTCTGGTGGTCGTACCCCGGCCGCTTCTCCCGCGCGATGTACACCAGCATTGGGAGGCGCACGTCCACCATGCTGAAGTCGAGTTGATCGTCGGAGCTTGCCGGCGTGCCGAGCTTAGGCTCGTCGCCTGGATGGTTCAACATAACCTGTGTCCCCGGTAAACAGAGCGCACTGTTCATTTTTAGTTTTTTTTTTCACTTGATTTGATTGGAATGAACTGAGCAAAATGAAAAAATCTTTGTGCCATAAACAGGTTTGGTCTGAGCGGCCACGTACCTGAACAACCGCAGCGTGCTGCCCTTTCCTGTGGTTCTCAGCCAGCTCGACCCAAGTGCCAGGCCAACAAGTCCCGTCCGCCAAGTACGTGGCCCGGCCACCGCCTCCTTTGACGTTGTTCTCGCGCTCGAATAGCTCCGACCTTTGCGGAATGGCAGTGAACAGCTTCGCCAGGCGCACCTTGAACTCCTCGTACTCCCGGCGCACTTGGCGCCGGTCGTCGATGAACTGGCCCGGCGCGTCACCGGCGTACGGCGCGTCCGCCGCCGCCTTCGCCGCGAAGTAGCTCTCGGGGGCCCTCGGCTCGACGCGGTGCTTCCGGCAGAACGGCGTCCAGAGCGCGGCGAACCTGGCCGTCTCGAGCAGCGCCTCGTAGTGGACCAGCGACGCGCCGTCGTCGGAGAAGTAGGTCGCGTGCTTGTCCGCGGGGTAGTCCGTGGCGAGGATGGACAGGACGGAGTTCATGGTGCAGAGCACCGGCTCGTCCACGGGGTCCACGGTGTTGATGAACACGTCGACGCCGGGGAGCAGGGCGGGATCGAAGTGCTGGTTGAGGAGGGAGAGGTCCGGGACGCGCCGGATCGGGTTCAACTTGCAGGCCTGGTTCAGCAGCCAGCTGAGGCCGAACCAGAAGTCGCCCACCATCGTGATCCACCAGAGCACCATGCAGTCCGAGTCCTTGTGCCTCGTGCGCCACACGAAAAAATTGATGATGAGAATCAATCTTGCCAAGTTCAGTAACCTGTTACAGATTAAGGGACAAAGAAGATCAATCAGTACTTCAGGAGGCGTCCAGCATCAAAAGTAATTTTTTTAAGTAAATTTCATAAAACTACATGTATTTTGTCAATATTATCACAAAATTTAAGATTTAATCTATACTTTTATAAAGCTACAGATTTTGTATCTAATTTATCATAAAACTACAGATTTTTTATCTAAATTATCACAAGAGTACAGATTTTATGTTCAATTTATCACAAAACTACATATTCTATACATATATTCCTGAAATTATTGTAGCAAATATACAGTTTTGTGTAACTATGGTTTAAATCTGTAGTTTTGTGATAATATAAATAAAATATCTGTAGTTTTGTGAAATTTACTCAATTTTTTTATCAGATTTAAAAACGTTTGCACATTGCATTGGTGGACAGGAATGGCTTTCATGATCCCATAATGAGTTTTCGTACAGTACCAAACTGATTAACTGTTTACAGTACAAGCTAAAGATCAGTTTGAAAAAAACTAGCAACCCATTTTGTTCCGTAGGACAACTCAGACGTTGTATATATCTTGCGATACAAAACTGATATATTAGGTTGGTGCTATAAAATACTTATGGCAATAGTACATTGCAAAAATAACATACAAAAAGAGTAAGGCTTTCTTTAAAATGCAAGATTTTTTTTTCTTTTCTTACGTTCTTACTGTAAAATTGAATTGATTTATGTAAAATTCCTGTGTGATTTCTGTGAAATTCCCGTGGATTCTTGTAAAATTCCTGCGTTCCAAAAGAAGCCTAATTTTTTAAACCAAGATTTATCCTGGCAAGATGAAATAATGAAATGCAAGTACTCCGTAGAACTGAGGAAGTATGCAACAAAACCCATTGGTTCCCAGCTAAAGTTGCGCCGAACAATTTGATTGGCTGACCCTAGACGAGCGTACGTAGCAGACGTTTGTGGCAAATGGTAGTTCGCCTAGTGCCAAAACAGGGCAAACTTTCCCATCAGCGACTCACGCGAAAAAGACGTTGTTAACCTTGCTGGCGACTCGTGAGCCATATGACGCAATCAACCATCTAACTTCATCAAATTTTCCTTTGCTCCGTTTGTGACCGAGTGACAAAGAGTCAGTACCATCCAAACACAAGCAGACTGCGACATGTGAATCGCCGCATGGGACAGGACGGCATACGGGAGGCTTCACTCGCCACCGCCAGCACCGCAAGCACAAGTCCGGAAAGCGCCGGTTGGGCCATCATTTTCTGGGTTACTTTGTTGGTGGATCGAACGACTGGCGCGGCCGCCACGTGCGGCGCGGCCCCTATTCCGCTGGGTGCTTTTACGGGAGCGGTACCTTTTTCTGCGATGAATAATAATGGCTTGGGCTTCACTCACCCTCTTTGTTTTTTTTTTTTTTTGAAATCTTCACTCACCCTCTTTGATAGGCCAAGGAGTGTGTACCGCTATGGTGTCACTCGTGACGGCGGCAAAGAAGTTTAGGACGCGCACAGGACAGGAGCAGTGCTTCGAGAGAGAGACTCGACATCGGAATTAATGACCCTGGTGTCTTTCTAGAAAGAAAAATGAAACCACAGGTACAGTTCTGCTCACTCTATCCCCAAAATCACTGCGAAAGAGAGGCGTTTTGGTGTTTGAGCAGGGACAACACTATCGTCTGATCAAACTGTGCCTTATAGCGGGTTGAGCGAAAACCGCGAAAATCATGAAATTGATTAGAAATTGCTGCAAATTTAAAAATTAAAATTTAGATAAAATTTGGTTGAAGTTTGCGGGAAATCATTCGATTTTTCTAGTTTATCAAATGGTTTATCGGTTTCGCCCGTTTTGTATTTTCGAATTTTAAACCCTCTCAGTTTGACCGATTTCCTATTTTTTAATTTTTTTAATTTTTAAAAAACGAAAAACAGCCTACTGGTTTCTATGGGTTTCATCAACCATTGTTTCAGTCAGCACATGGATCAAGCGAGAAGGAAAATGAGAGGGTGCATTGAAAATGAAGAAAGTAAAGAGAAGGTGGGAATGACACTTTTTGAATACATTTTGAAGACCCGATGGATTTTTTTACGAAGTGAATAGTATTACTAAACAGTACTCAAAATTTATTTCAAAAAAATCAAACCCTGTAGCGAAAAAAAAAGGCAGTAACAGTGACAGAGTCGACGTACCTGTAAGGAAGCAGGAGGCTGCCCCTGACCTTGAACGTCCGGTACAGCGGCGGCGTCGGGGACAGCCGGGCGTTCACGCCATCGTCGTCGTCGGCGCACTCCGCCACCGCCGCCGACAGCGCCTCCTCCTCCTCGCCGGTGGGCACCCAGTACCCCTCCCCTCCGCGCCCCGTGCCGTCGCGGTTGACCAGCAGCGGGTAGGCGAGGCCGGGCGCCGCCGGCGAGGACATGCCGCCCGCGCAGCCCCTCCCTCCCCTTCCTTCCTGGACTGCTGCTAAGGTAGCTGGAACGCGGAGAGGACGGAAAGAGAGGAAATACTGCGGAAAGTGAGGTGCACCTTTATACAGAGGGTCAGGACTCAGGACACGACGAGGGGGTGGGCGCGCGACGGGAAGAATCCAATCCGGTTCCTGTGCGACCCACGCCCCACCCAACGGGCGGCGTTCTTTCCTCTCTTGCCAAAAGGAAAAGTCTCCCGTCAGGCCGTCACATGCCTTGTGCTCGCTCAGAGTGAGGAGCGTGCGGCCATGCTCGGAGTGCTGGGCAGCGGCAGACGCATCGAGATCGACGCTGCCAACCAATTCCCCATGCAGGAAACGTGGCCGTGCTCATTGTTCGTTTACAATTGGCAGTAGAGAACAAAAGTAAACGATGGCATTTCTGAAAGGCTCATCGCCGACGGTGTTTGGGGGAATGAGATAGCGAAGAGGGGAGTACATGAGGTGAGGATAGGTAAGTAAATGATACGTGAGATTATATATAGAATTAAAATGAAAGATTAATCTTATTTGTAATCGATTCAACGACTCTGAATATGACACGTAGATAAAGTGGACGATAGAAAATCCGTTTATGGGGACACTGCTATGCTAGCCGCGTAAAAACGGTTCTCATCGGTGGCCAGGCTTTGTGCCAGGTGCGGCACCGCGACTCGTGGTGCCCTCCGGGGAGACGGCGACACCGGGTGACCAGCGTGGCGGCATTGGAATCTTTCGACGGATCGAAGCCAGAGATGCTTGCTAGTACTCCATAAGACAGTACTGCACATAGTTATGCTAGTAGGAGTACGAGGTGAGGTACGAGGGACCAGCAAGGTACAGAAGCGCTCTGCAGACGAGAAGAAACAATATGCACGACGTTTGGAGCACAAGATCCAGGCAAATTGCACATTCAGATGATTCTTTACACCGAAAAGATGTCTAGGATTTCCCATTCATTTGACCCAAGTAACTTTTCACAAGTAACAATAACTCACAATCACGTACAGATCGAAAAATTCTTAATAAACTGATACCTACAAGTTTCAAATGATTCACAACCATGTACTGAGACCCCACAATAACAGTGGAGGCAGAACTATCGACAAGGGGAGACTAGGTGTGCCACTAAACAAGAGAAGTAACACAAGCCTAGAAACCCCAACTAGTAGGGAAATTGGCACCACCTGAATGTCTGAAGTGGAACCGAACAAAACCGGTGCGCATGGCCTGGATGGCAATGTCCACCAATGCGATTAAAATGAAAGCAATCACCAGCAAGATGAACAGAACATAAGGTCTCTTGCTCCAGTGCCCCATGATCCCCAGAAGGAAGGGGTAGATCAGAAGCAGAATCCACGCGTTAAACACCAGACCGAGGGCAGCATCCGCCATCTGAAGGAGTGACCAACTTCCAATGACCGCCTTGCCGAACGCTGTGCCAATTGCACAGACATTCACGGCGATCACCACTATTGTTGGGATCAGCAGCGGAACCCACTGCACAGTGTACAGTTCAGCGAACTTCTCAGTCACGCTGCTTGTGGCCTGCTTTGATGTCAGCTTGAAAGATACACCATTTCCGCATAAAACCAGCTTCAGCACTATGTGCAGGACTGCTAGTGGGTACACGGCTGTTGCCCCAATGATGTAGAACTGCTCGTTGCGGATCCAATCAAGCAACGTGAGGCCTGCCCACTTGATTTCGACCATACCGATCAATTCCGTCATTGCTATAACAATGACGAGGTACAGCACATATGTGGGGAAGGGCTTCTGTATGTAGAACACACCACGGAAGATCCATATGACTGGGAAGAGGAGGTAGAAAACAAGGAAAATCGATGAGATTGGATAGGCTGTCATGTTGGTGTAAGCAATTCGTTGCATGAAGTGGAGTCGACGGCTAGCAATGAGTGGGCAGTGTGAGAAAAACATTTCAAGGGACCCGCCGGACCAGCGGAGAATTTGATAGAGGCGCTCAGTGAGGTTGATTGGTGCAGTGCCACGGAAAGCATCTGGTTCTATGCGGCAGTACATAGAGCGCCAACCTGTTCGGTGCAGGCGGAAGCCAGTCACCACATCCTCTGTAGCAATGTTGTAAACCCAGCCAACTTCCTTGCCAAACTCAGTCCCATCCTCATATGCACAACTCATGACACTGTTCAGTTCTGCCATGAACGTCTCATCGATTACTGGTGGTGATGTCCTGGACCACTCTTGGTTTGCGGCTGCCGGTATGGAGTTGATGAAGAGCCTTGAGTTGCCAAGCTTGCTAAGGTTGCCCACTATCTTGGCGTCTTCAGGTCTCCAACGAGGAGGGTCGATACCATAGATTGCAATCCGGCGGAACATGCAGCCAGTGCCAACATAAGAAGGCCCCTGGATGCCATTTAGACCAAGCAAGGTGGCATCAAAGAAGACACGGTTGTGATTGCAGTACCTGTCCGTTGGGTCGACATCATCGAAGCGTTGTGGGAACTGAACAAATGCAGTGTTGTCACCTTCACGCCTGTCGAGCATGAAGCACATTGCAGCACGGAAAGCCTGGGAGTTGTTGACGTAGTGGTCCCCATCAAAGTTGATGATGAACGGTGCGTTTGTCAGAAGGGCAGAGACTCGTAGCTGCACGTTCATGGCGCCTGCTTTCTTTTGATGGTCATAGCTTGGGCTCTTCTCACGGGAAATGTACACGAGCATTGGAAGCCGCACATCAACGCCACTGGAGTCTAGAGGGTTGTTCGCACTTGATGGTAGACCAACTTGAGGTTCGTCTCCTGGATGGTTCAACATAACCTATTGAAAGACATATCAGGTAAATAGATTAATATACGTTCTTAGCTTAATCATGATATGCATAAGTTAACACTATCTAAAACAAAGTTTTCTTCCTAGAAAAAGTTAGCCAAATTGGATACCTTAACAATTCCAGCATGCTGTCCTTTTTTGTGGTATTCAGCTGGTTCAAACCATGTGCCTGGCCACTGTGTTCCATCTTCCATCCAGGTTGCTTTTGTACCTTGTTTAGCCTCTGCGTTGTTGTATGACTCTGACCATTGGGGGATTTTGGTAAAAAGCGCGTCCAAACGCACCTTGAACTCATCATACTCCTTAGACATGAGCCTGTGGTCACTGACAAACTCATCTGGTGCATTTCCTGTGTACGGGCGGTTCTTTACTGAAAAATAACTTTCAGGGGCTCTAGGTTCAATGCAATGTTTTTGGCAAAAGGGAACCCAAATTGTAGCAAACCTTGCAGTCTCAAGCAAGCCCTCATAATGGATTATTGACCCGCCATCATCTGAGAGGTAGGTAGCATGCCTGTCAACTGGGTAGTCTACGGCAAGGATGGACAGGATAGCATTCATAGTGTATATCATAGGCTCATTTATGGGATCAACTGTGTTGATGAAAACATCGAGTCTAGGGAGATTAGAGTTGCCATCAGGGAGATCAAACTGTTGTTTTAGGAGGGCGAGGTCTGGGACACGCTTGATAGGATTGAGCTTTGCAACTTGGTTTAGCAACCAAGTGACACCAAACCAGAAATCCCCAACCATTGATATCCACCAGAACCACATGCCATCGGCATATGGGTGCCTGATACGCCATATGAAAAATAGAATGATAGCAACCAATCTGAGCAGGGTCAACAACCTGTTGAACATGAACAGAAACAAAATTAGAAGATCTACTTATGGAATATTGCTGAAAGTCCTGATACTACAAGTAAAATAACTAAAATGGAGTATTATAGTATGAATGACAAGGGTTAGTATGCTGTTCAGTTCAACAGGCATGCCAATTATAAAATATGCTTCTACAGTTTTCAGATGGCCAAATAAGCAGTGATGTAATCAGTAAGTTAAAAATGATGATGTAGAGATTTAAGGTGTCGCTAGCAGTCAAACCATTCGAAAAGTATCAATTGGGAATTCTCAAAATAATCAGATTATTTGGCCATTTGAGCTCAAGCTTCTTCTGGTTAGTAAAATCTAAACAATCAACCCTCATGTTAACTAATATGTGACAAAATTTTACCAGTTATTGCTTCTGTTGCATAGCTATATTAAGCCATCACGCTTTTGCAGTAGCAAGATAGCAAAACATACAAGCTTATCTGCAGTCCTACTATAGGGGACTCCTAACTATAACTATGTAGGTATTCCTGCACATCAGCGCTGAATTCCCCGACGCTTAATGCGCTTCAGTTTCAATCTCAAATGTTCAGTTTGACACGCGCAGATTCAAGATTGCACAACGAACAGGAGTCATTTCAGTTCCACAACTCACAAACAGCGCAAGTCTAGGAATGTGAACAGAACAAGCAAAGCGTCAAGGGAACCTAGCCGCGGGATGGGTCGAGAAGACGTCGCGTGATGGGATTCACCGGCGATGCAGGGCGACACGGCTCGGCACCCATGCTGCGCTGCAACCCGGCGCTCTCTGGCGAGCCGTCCGATGCGGTGCCGCGGAGCCGGGTTGGCCGGAGAACTGAGGCTTGGATGGCTTGTTGGTTGAACGGCGGTGGCTGGGACCTGGAAGCGCAAGCCATGGAGTGAAGGCGCGGCATCACCGGACCGCCGTCAAGGTCCGCGGCAGCCGGCACCCGGCAGGTTGGGTGGCGCGGACGGTCGGCGCAGTAATCGGTCATCGCGGATGCGTGGGCACCGCTGCCGTGCTCTACTGTGGGTAGGGCCGAACTCTGGGCCCAAGCCTATTTCTAGCCCATTGGACTTTCGGCCCTTTGGAGGTATGCGCTTTTTCTGCAGCCCGCTAACTCACTCGGCCCTGTGAAATGGACGCGGTCAACCCGGTCCACTCCTGGATTCGTGGTCACCGCCGCCGTGTGTGCTGTACTGTGAGGTCGAACTCTGGGCTCTAGCCCATTGGACTTTCGGCCTCTCAGTGGTATGCGATTGGGATTTTTCGACAGCCTGCTAACTCACTCGGCCCGGTGAAATGGACAAGATCGACACGGCCCAGTTACTTCCCTGTCGATTTTGACTTTGCCGTATGGGTGCACGAAGAATGCACTTTGACTCGCAGCGGCAGCTGCTTCTTCCTCTAATCAAACTAACAGAAGAGTCTTGCAGCTGCATCCGATCTACGGAATCTCACAGTTCACCAATTACGACGCTAGTGTTTCATAAAAAAAATCACCCGTGTTTCCAAAAACAGCACTAGCTCTAGGAGACACGCGAGCTCATCACCAGATTCACCAGCTAGCTAAAACCAGAAGGCGACCATCTTTGGACAGGGTGGATAGAATCGATGCCCAGTTGCTCACAGCTCACCTGTAGGGAAGCAGGAGGATGGCCTTGACCTTGTACGTCCGGAACAGCAGCGGCCGGCGCCCGTCCTCGCCGCCGTCCTCCACGGCCGCGGCGACCTCGTCCTCGTCGACGGGCGTCCAGTACCTGTCCCTCAGGTGGACCTCTGGCTTCGTTCGCGTTGCGCCGTGGCGGCGCTGCTTGCCGTTGCCGTTCGCCACCGCCGCAACGACGGAGCCGTTGCTGCTGCCTCCGTGACCGTGGCCGGCTCCATTCGCCGCCGCGCCCGCCCGAGGAGCCATATATGCCGGCCGCCTCGTGACAAGTATAGCAGGGTTAGCCCGAGTGGAGTGAGGAGGCTGATCGCGCTCTCAGTGTGCCCTGGAGCGTGCGCGGTGCAGCTGTATGCACTGGCGAGTGGCAACCTAAATTTATAGAGAAAATAATGAGACATCGACACTGATTGATCAATTGCTCGAGCTCGAAGTGGTCAGATGAGCGAAGGGCGAGCTGTCAGCGCGTCACTCGGCACCACGAGGGTGCAAATCAAGTCATTGTTTTTGGTGCTGCATCAAAAGATGGCATCGATCTGTTAATTAGTAGTAATACCAAATGCAAGGGACAATAAACTATTACGTGTACCGTATTACGCCATGCATTCAGTTTCACGAAAAATGATCCGTGAACAGCAAACAATATACTATTACGTGAACCCTATTACTTTTAACATCAACTTTAACCTTTTGTTTTATTAAAAAATTAGTTCGAATGTGCAAAATTTTAAGTTGTAATTTAAATAACTCTAATGATAAATAAAATTATAACAAAATATATAATATTTATAAATTTTTTTAATAAAACGAATGATCAAAATTGATGTTAGATGTCAATAGCGACATCAATTTAAAAATAGAGAGCGTATATGATACGCGCCAAAATATTTATTTTACAGCCATCGATTATTACACCCATGAACGTGCAACTACGAGTCTGATCTGCCCTTCTGATTTACTAGAAAACGCAATTGAGCATACGGTACGCGTTCGTGCAATCATCCCGGCCGTTGATCGCGATCTCGCGTCGCGCCGTCCAAATAGATCATGCACCCGGTTTATTTAGATTCTGGGACGGGCACGATGACAAGGGAGGACGATGGCCAGATCAGATGCGTGCGTGCTAATGACCGACGCGGATCGATCGGCAGACGGCAGGTGGTCGCTAAAAACGCATTTCGCATGCGGAGAGCTAGCGTGGACCGATCTGCGCAAGATTAGTAAGCGTCCATGCATGTGGTGGGTCGTGCGCGTTCACTTGAGCGCTACAATAACAAAATGAACAATACAACTTTCAGTAAACAGTACTAAATTCGTACACCAGCTACACGAAGGTGCCGCTTCCTGACGTGGCTTCTTACGAACAAAAAAAAAAGATTACTCTATCTACAGTTCTTCCATGAACGTACTTCGCTTCCCTTCGGAGTATATATATGGCGTCGTGTGCGAAACGCAGAGAAAATGAGAAACGATTATTTTATTGTGCGTAGCGAATGTAGAAGAGGAGCACCCGTTGCAATTCAACGTGGTTCTGTCGGCAGCTGATCTCAACGTAATTCGATGATGTTGGATAAAAAAAAAAGATCCAATTTTGCGGTGTCTCAAACAGAGGTCCGAAATTTGAATTGGGCTTCAAAACAAAGGAAGCTACGCGATTACCCCCTAAAGGCCTAAACAATTACTCCCTCCAGGCTTAAAAAAAAAATACCCCCTCTGTCTTTAAATCATTATCATTATTGACTTTTAACATTATATTTTATATTTCATGGCAAAATGACCACGCTGCCCGCCGAGACCGTGGAGTCTGCGCATCACTTGGGCAGGGGAGACTAGGGGCAGCATGGTTATTTTACCGTGAAATATTCCCGAAATATTTCTTGCGGTGTCTGAAGACAAATACTCGAAAACCGCAGTGTCCTGTAGACAAAATGCGATCGAGCGATGTTTCTCAGACCAACAGCACAATTGCGATATCCTTAAAGCTATTTAAATTATGACATATAATTTTACACTCTATTACTATTTTTTTAATAAGATCGAATGCACACTCCCAATGTGGATTATATGTGCAAACGTTCCATGGCCTTTGCATTTCCCATTTTCTGATCAACATGCATGTGAAGTTTCCTGTTCCAAGAACGCCCCACCCCTTGGAGTTCTGGTCGTAGATGCATCTATCTCTCCCATGTTAGAAATTGATCTCCACCCGATTTTGGCCCAACGGTTTAAATGGCCCTTTGACATAATCGCGTCCTGATCGGGGGCGCCCAGCCCATTATAACTGGTGGGCCTCTGTCGTCAGCGCCACAATAAATAGAGATGGGGGCCGACCGGAACGCATACCGAGTTCGTCCGTACCGCCACACCCCACCAACAAACCCTAATCCGATCTGTGAGGGGGCGCTGTGCCGACGAGAAGCACCACCGCCGTCACCGCCACGACGACCGCCATCACCGGGAGATCAACGACGTCGCCGCGACTTCTACACCACTGCCCTCGCCTCCGACCGACGCTGCCCTAGCGCAGAAGGACCGCATCGACAAAGGGCAGATGGCCGGATCGTCTTCCACGACTCTGGCGACCGGATTCGAAGGTATTGACCACCTCCGAATCACAGACTATATTCCCGACACGAGACTCTCGGATCTGCACTCCTAGACACCGGAAAAAGAATCTACATTGGTATTAGAGAAAGGTTTAGGGGTGGATCCCGACGAGTCATGGAAAAGAGCTCGTCGGAACCCTACCCGCGAGCACATCACAAAATAGACCCGAAAGAAGAAAATGTAGCTGACGGCGTACACCGGTCGGCCTTCACTGTGGCCGAGCCCCTAGGACTTCGCGAAAGATCTGTAAAAAGAACGAGGAGAAACCGCACGACTCGCGGCGCCCCCACGACAGCACGGCGCGAGGCCGGCGCACAGACAAACGGCGCGTGAGGCACGAGGCCAGAAAGGCGGCGTGCGGAACCCGGAGAGGCGGCACGCACGGC
>BCLF01000008.1:5124077-5165322 GCA_001602275.1 Zoysia japonica | reverse complement strand
CTCCCCCCCCCCCCCCCCCCCCCCCGACCCTCCAAAAAAATCCCGCTTACATAATCTACCTTGAAATTTCATGCCTGCACATGTGGTTCTGCAGACACCCATAAGTTGTGTAGTTTCCCTTTTTTTTTGGCTCACCAAAACAACAAGTTTCCTAAAGGCATAGTTTTGCAAATGTACTGAAAATACATTGGAATCTATATGCTTCCATGTCCGATGATATTGTAGAGATGCTGTTAGAATTTATATTTCCTCTAATCTGATCCTCATATACTACTAAAGCATATAGAAGATCTTACACAACTTTATCTTGTGTGGTCAGTGTTCTCCTTCACTTTCTGTTTTACTCTGCGGTCATTGATTTATGTGTCACTATGTGACTGTTTCACTTGATGTTTTCTGGTGCTTAATTTTGTTTGTCCTGCAGGTCTCCAAAACAGCTGCTGCTAATGCCATTTTATTGGTGAATCCCTTTCTTCGTTGCTTGTTTGAAAGTACCGAACAGTTAAACTTACATTTAATCTCAGATAAGCTGTCCAGTTAATCGGGTGAGCATTTAGAAGATGGAACTTTAGGGTTTAAAGGATGGTACTGGATGATGCCTTAGGTGGGCAGCTAGATTTGACCACACATACATGAGTTAAAATACAGTAAGAGTGACAACAAAAATCTTGAATATTTTCCTGTCAACGTTTTGTTGGATGAATACAACCCTTCCTTGGGCTGACACAAGAGATAAAAAGGCATCCAAATTATTGTACTGAATGTGCAACAGCTTTATAAAAATGGACTATATCTACCCAGAAGACCCCACCATTGACTCTGCGTTACTAACAGACCTTGCAATATCTGACCATGCGGTCTGGTATGCTGCATGAAAGGTGACATATGTGACTGCGACAGCACCACTAGCCATCACTAGGATAATAAATAGGATTACAGGTTTCTTGCCCCACTGTCCCATGATCCCAAGTGCAAACGGGTAGAGGAGCACTAGAATCCATACGTTGAACACCATTCCGAGGATAGCGTGTTGTGCTTGCTCTGTAAAGAACCCCCAAGTTGCTGCCTTGCCTATTGCTACTCCAACAGCTGCAACATTCACAACCAGAACTACAATGGTTGGAATTAGCAATGGAGCCCACCTTACCAAGTACAAATCGGCGAACTTGTCATTGGAACAAGCCTCTGTCTGCTTTGAGGTGAGCCTGAAGTGTATCCCCTTCCCTGTAATAAGCTTCATTACCATGTATAACACTGCTGTTGGGTACACACCAGTTGAACCGATCATGTAGAACTGCTCGTTGCGGCACCAGTCCAGCAAGGTGATGCTCGCCCATTTCACTTCGAACATACCAATCAAGTGGATCATGGCAATGATTGTGATGAGGTAGAGGATGTATGTGCCAAATGGTCTTTGTATATAAAATTGCTCAGAGATAAGCCACATCACTGGAAAGAGGTTGTAGGCTAGGATGAATACCGTGACGATTGGATAGGTTGACATGTTCAGGTACGCAATCCGCTGCAGGGGGTGCATCCTGCGACCTGCAAGGAATGCGTTACTGTGGGAGAAGAACATCTCAAGGGAGCCTCCTGACCATCTTAATATTTGGAGGAGACGTTCGGTGAGGTTGATCGGGGCTGTGCCACGGAATGCAGCTGGTTCCATTGAGCAATACATGGAGCGCCATCCTTGACGGTGCATGCGAAATCCTGTTACCACATCCTCTGTTGCGATGTTGTACACCCACCCAACATCTCTCCCCCAAGAAGTTCCTTCCTCATAAGCACAAGTCATCAAGGTACTCAGCTCATCGCTGATTGTGTCATCAAACAACATGGGTGTGATAGACTGCTCTTGATTTGCAGCATCTAGCACTGAGTTTATGAATAATGTTGATTTACCAAATTCTTTTATCTTCCCTGTTACCTTGACGCCGTCGGCTCTCCATCGGGGTGGCTCCATGCCATATAGTGCGACACGACGGAACAAGGAACCAGTACCAAGGTAGGAAGGGCCTTGTAGGCCATTGAGGGACAGCATTGTACCATCAAAGAAGACTCGGTTATGATTGGCGTACCGATCTGATGGATCGACATCATCAAAGCGTTGTGGAAATTGGACAAAGGCGGTATTTTGGCCAAAATTTGGGTCGAGCATAAAGCACATGCTACCATGGAAGGCTTGTGAGTTGTTAATGTAGTGATCACAATCAAAGTTGATGACAAAAGGTGCATTGGAGAGCAAGGCAGAGACACGAAGCATCGCATTCATGGCACCAGCCTTCTTTTGGTGGTTATAACCAGGGCGCTTCTCACGGGACAAGTAGACAAGCATGGGAAGGCGCATGTCAATGTTGCTAAAGTCAAAAGGATTGTCAATGCTTGCTGGCAATCCGTACTGTGCTTTATGGCTCGGATGATTTAGTATTACCTGTCAAAGAGCTTGTCAGGGACCAACTTCTTGTTGAAAAATCAGTTACAAGAGAATAGGGCAATACCTGAACGATTCCAGCATGCTGTCCTTTTCTATGGTTCTCTGCTGGCTCAAACCACGTGCCAGGCCATTGTGTTCCATCAGCCATCCAAGTTGCATTGTGACCATCTTCTTTTCCATTCTTGCCATTGTAAACCTCAGACCTTTGGTGAATAGTTGTGAAAAGGGATTCTATCCTAACCTTGAATTCTTCATATTCTCTGCGTACTCTTCTGTGGTCACTCATGAACTCTTCTTGCATGTTTCCCATGTAAGGATGCCTTTTCACCCCAAAGTAGTTCTCTGGTGCTCTTGGCTCAATCATGTGCTTTCGGCAAAATGGGACCCATAACTCTGCAAATTTTGCAACTTCAAACATCGCCTCATAGTGGATCAATGACCCACCATCGTCTGAGAGGTAACAGGCAGACTTCTCCACTGGGTAGTCAGTGGCAAGGATAGAGAGAATTGAGTTCACTGTGTACAGTATAGGCTCATCCACTGGGTCGACGGTGGTGACAAAGACATCGACTCCAGGCAGCTTGGATTCAGTGGAGGTGGAGGAATCATACTGTTCTCTGATGGCGGCGAGGTCTGGAACACGCTTGATGGGGTTGAGCTTTGGGAGCTGGTTGAGGAGCCATGAGAAGCCGAACCAGACATCCCCAGCCATGGACATGACCCAAAGCCACACGCCGTCATGGTTTTTGTGATTGATGCGCCATATGAAAAATGCGATGATGGCGATCAATCGCACCAAAATCAGGAACCTGATGCATAAAGGATAGATAAACCCATTAGCATTTATGGAGACAGGGAAAACCTACACACAATACACAATGACACTCACACAACTATGATGATCCCACAACTGTCAAACTTTCATTAACTATCAATATGTGGTAAGCTAGGATCAGCTGCAGGCGCAGACCTGTAAGGATGCAGGATGCTGCCCTTGACCTTCATGGTCGAGAACAGCACCGCATGGCTGCTGTTCCCGGCGCCAGTCCCTGATACGTCCCCTTCGTCGACGGCCACCCAGACATCACTGTCTTTGGCATCGCTGATTCGCTTGGCCGCTGGCGAGTCAGCTGCGGTACTGCCGCCCCGTCTCTCTATGTCGCCATTGGCGCTGCTAGGATCGACATGGAGGCTGGCATTGACCCTGCGAGTCACGGCTGCTGCGGCCATGGCTAGCCTCCTTTGTGTCGAGGTGGTGCTTCCAAACGTGAACCATGCCATTATATAGGGCACGTAACCCAAACATACTGATGAGAGGCGGAAAGGAGAGGAGAGTGGAGGCTGGGGGGAAGGCATCGGTATTCGTTTTCAGTGTTAACTGCATGGTCAAAATACAACAACTGGTAGCCGCCGCACTTTCTTAGTTCCGGCTGGTGGTGCGCTTCAGCGATACATCATCGCTAAACTTCTGTACTGGTATCAAATACAAGGGGCCAAAAGGCACCTGGTGGAAAAATAAAAGGATAGGGAGTACCAACTTGTAATTTTCAACTGGGATGACATCGATATGTTTGTAAAAACTTGTACGCTATATACTTCAAATGATAGTGCCTGCGTACCTCCAGGTCATATCAGAATCACAGCGGCACAGAAAGGCACAGGTAAACATACTACATAGTGATGTCTTTCCTTACCTCGGCTGGGTTCATATTCCTGGAAGATGAAGAGGCCGGAACCTTTGTTCCATTATCTTAAAAAAAATGTATTTCCTTACCTGTTCCAACACCAGATGGGATGACATCTTTGTAAAAACTTGCACGCTAAACTTTACATGACAGCGCCCTGATATTTGATGTTACTGCATACCTCCAGGTCATATCGGAATCACAGCTGGACGGAAAGGCACAGACGAACGCGTTACCTGTTCCAGAACCGAACGGCGATTGACAAGTTCTCAAGGTAATGGCAAGAGTCTACGGATGCGGTTATGTGTACCTTTTTACTGCTGTTCCTTGCTTCCTGTGGCTCCGAGAACAGCTTCAGGAGAATACCACCACGAGACTTTCCGCTACGAGATGCTAACGGAAATGGGCGAGCGTCAAATGATGGCGATCCCAGTGCTGGACTACCCAACTCTTGGTGGTGGTTAAGGTTTACAAAACCGTTTAAAACTGGTCGGTTTTTGCGGTTCTCGATGAAACTGATTCGGTTTGGTTTTACTGGACGACCGATTTTTGTTTTAAAATTTTATAAAAAATTTAAAATACTGAAAACTGGTAAAACTAATCGATAAACTGGTAAAATCGGTCGGCTAACCGATGAAATCGGTGGGTTTCAAATTTTGAAATCTGAAACCGTAAAAACCGAAGAAACCGATCGATTTACTGTAGCAGTTTGTTCAAATTTTAAATTTTCGATTTAGAACAGTTTTCGATCGGTTTTTTTGGTTTTCGCGATTTTTGTTAAACTGGTTCCGATCAATTTTAGGGGCTTAAAAGAAAATAATAAACCCTCCTGGTGGCACCGGCACTCGTGAGATCAGCGGGCCGAGGCTGCCGCCCGCCTTTGGAAAGCAAGCAGCTAGCTAGAGCCAATTGATACTTCATTTCATTGGGCGCACTTTTATGCTTCGTTTCTTTAAACACCAAAAAAATAGTGGGAAGTACTATATATATTTTGGCGAGGAAAATAGTTTGAAAAAGAAGCGTGTAACTCGTGCACTCGTGTTTTCGATGAAACTATTGCTAGTCTGTATTCCACTCCATCCAGTTTTAAAACCGGAGGCAGCATATGTTTGACCAGTCAGTATCTGTTGAACATTCAAGCAGTGCGGTCAGATAACAGCACCAGTGCAATATTTTTTCACGAATAAACGAGAGCTGTATTTTCCAAATCAGCAGACGGATTAAAAACATTGTTGATGAGATCGGTGACGCACGCAGGCGCGTTTCTGGACCAAACACAGCCGTGTCAAACAAACTTATTAAGGTCTTCACCGGCTCACTGCGTCAGATTATTTTCCCAGAACAATGGGACGTGGATCCGTTCAGTTGCAAGGCGAAGTCCGGGTCCCTCCATGCACCTCGATCTGGCTTCAGCTTCTGTTGCATTGCCGCATCTGGAAAGAGCTCCTCCAGCTCCAGGATGTAAAGCTTGCAGCTCCATTTTGATCCCGGGCATGCAACAATCCTCCCCACCATAGACTTTGATTTTTATTTTTACCCAGCCTGCCCATCCCCTTTCCACATTGCAAAGAACAATTACTCACTCTATTTTTAAATTGTACTCCATTCGTTATTAAATTAATGTCGTCGTTGACTTGTAACATTAATTTTAACTATTCGTCTTATTCAAAATATTTTGATAAATATCATATATTTGTTATAATTTGATTTATTATTAGAGTTATTTGAATCACAACTTAAAATTTTAAACGTTTGAACTAATTTTTTTAATAAGATGAATGATCAAAGTTGATATTAGAAATCAACAGCGTAATCGATTTAAGAATGGAGAAAGTAATAGTAAAAAATTTAGTTTTTTTCAGTTAAAATTGCTCTCGTAATGATCATAACTAAAAAGCAGAGAGAATATAATTTAGATTTTCGCCCAGAGTAGCATTTGGCATTGTTCTTTACGCATTTATAGATGTGATATTTGTGGATCCATCGTAGTTTTTTCTCTTAAATTTTCAACCTTTTATAGCTTCGCAGAATGTTCTGTTTGGGCCCATGGTGGTCAGGATCTTTGACCAGTCGGCCCATTTATATACGTGCCCCATTCTGTGGTCGCTTATGCCCAATAAGCCGTTGTCTGAGATCAAAATTGCCCATGGGACTTCCGAACTCTGTTGCACGCGGAAGGGGTCCCCGGCGATCGTCTCCGGCAAACTCGCCGCCACCGTCAGCGTCTGAGCCTTGTATGGCTTCCGCGCCTACGTGAACCTGTCCTTTCCCACACGTAAGCTTCCATTTTCCTATGCGTCTAGCTGTTCGACTAAATTAATTTGTTTGTCTAGGGAGTGTGTTGCTTCGTATGTTTTTCAAGTGTTGGATGAAATGCGAGTGAGACAGCATGTGTGTTTATTCCATGAACCGTGGAAGGACTTGTGCCGCAATGATTCTGGTTTTACCAAAAAAGAGAAAATGGACTAATTTCTATTTTATTGGATGTCAAAAATTTTGTGACAGACCGTCCCGCGAAGAGACGATCCATCGACCTCCAGATCTTATTAGGTGTCACTCGACGAAGAGAGGATCAACAGCACAATTCAAACATAATAAAATATGATACAAACTGATGTTTCATTTACAAACCAGAGTTTCTAAAAGCGCGGAAGCGTTAACTTATTTAAAATACTACTAAGGTCTCCTAGAGACAAAGCATAAGACATCATCGATACTCACACGATGCATCTTCTACCAACACACAAATAGCTCAGCACGACGAGCAGGGCTTCCAACGGATATAGCCACCCTCGAGGTTGCTTCTGCCGGTTGGTCTAAAAGAGGGAAAAAGAGATCACTGCACACAAAAACAACAGAGACACGCCCTGAGCATTTAAATGCTCAGCAAGTCTTATCCGTCAAAATAACCAACTACAACAAACTCCATAAGATATGATAAGACTGACTACTCATATGGGATAGCTGTTTGCAAAAACCAACGCTAGAAATCGATCTTTACTTTCAAGTTTTAGCAGTAAATTAAGTGTAAGAGAATATAAATTTAATTTGCACTATCAACTACCACAATCATAGTTGCCAAACAATTTAATAAATATATTAGACAAATCATATTCTTTCCCTTACTCACTTCTTCTTCTAGTTCTTACTATGATGTGACACAGTGAGACAACTAGTACTCGTTACTGTGAGAGGCATCGATTATAATCGATTTACATTCAGCTGGAGAAACCTAATCACACGACATGTATGCGCTTCTAAGAAGCTGCACATGGCAACCTTTCACGCCAATGATACGTAGAACCGGTCCGATGCTCACCTCTCCCGAGCAGTGCTCCTCCATGCGATAATCACATCGGGTCTATCCATGGTTAGCCTCAAAACTCTCCCTTCTAATCATCTTCAGAAAAGAGGTTCGGTTATGTCCAGTCACTACGCATATTGGGCTACATCTGTTTTCTAAGGCCCAGATATTCAGTATGTAATCAGTACTGTTCAAACTTGCTCAGCAGGGCCGACAACGGTACGGTTCTTAACCCACACAGACAAGGATATCGCACACAGAACTCCTCTCCTGTTGCAATCTTATATTTCTCTGTCCGGTCTCAACTTATTATCTCATATGTTCACATAACCAAACTCATCTAATCCAGCAATACTTTTGAACTAGGAGATAAAGCCTATAGGTCGCGAGTGAAGTTCCCAATCATTCGACTTCTACCGGTAATTAAAACTGAGAGCCTAGCTCTATATTGAGATACCCGTACTAAAATACTTAACATAGATAAGAGTTCTATTATGCAGTCTACGGTTTCAATCAACTCCTATAAACCTAATGCACAATACATTAATCATATCATATACAGTGGTAAAATAAAATCTTAAAACAAAGTTAATGCACCGGGGCTTGCCTTGGTCTTGCTCAAAGTTAGCTTCTTCGGCTGAAGGATAGTCACCAAAGTCCTCCTCGTACACTTCTGGTCCTATATATGAAATGATATGCGAAATAATGAATTATGCGGATTTTTTTAAAGTTTAAACCAAATTACATGTGATAGTTTCTTATTTTCAAAAGAACATTGGTAAATATAGTTACAAAATTCTTTGGACATGATTTTTGAAACAAAGTATAATTTAATTTGTCCAAAACATCAGCGAAGTTAAAAAACTGATTTTGACAAATTTTCAGAATTTATTGAAATCAAATGGATTTATAATAAATTAAACACTATCTAAATACAATAAATTGCATTTAAAATTATTTTTGATGTAAATAATTATGAAACCTGTCTGAAACATACGGTTTAACTAAAGAAACATGAAAGTGAATTTTATAACATTTTAACATGACAAGGAATGAAGATAATGAATTAATGAGCTATTATGTGATCTGAGTTATTCAAATTATTTTCATGCATAAACTGAAAATTTGTTAGCTTCAGAACATTGTTCTAGTTGAGAGGATCCTAACAAAATTTATTTCACAAGTTTCCAGGTTAAGATGCATTTTCTACTAATTTTAGAAGTTAGAAATTATTTCTGGACTATCAATTCGAAAATAATAAAATTCCACAGCCTTGTTGGGCCCTGCCGCGCATTGGGCCGCAAAAAGGCCTGGCCCATTTAGGGCAGCCACACGGTGGCCATAGACCCGGCCGCATCGGATCCGCGGGGCGCAGAGGATCCCAGGAGGGGAGCGCAGCCCCTGCCGGCCATGGCGGCACGGCAGCCGGTCGGCGGCGGCGGCCTCACCGGCAAAGTGCTTTCGGCTGCCTGGACTATTGCCCCATGCACCAAAATGATCGTGACAGCGTGGGGAATGACATGGAAGGGTTGCCGGACCGGGGTCCTCACTGGAAAAAGGGCGCCGGCGACGGATGGCTCGGAGTGGCTTTGGAGGCGGACTGCACTTGGCACAGATGACGAGACGCCAAACGGCTTGCACCTATAGCTTTCGCGTGGCGCGAGGAAGGACGGCACGGGTGATGTCGGCGTCGAGGGAGGCCGAAACTGGGGCGTTGATGGAGGAATTTAAAACGAACTTGCTTCTTTATTCAAAACACAAAGTGTTACAGCCCTCCTCCCTTAAAGAAATATCGTCCGGAGATTTAAAATAAGGAAAAATTACATTAGAGACTCAAAGAACTCTGGAAAATTCTTCTGCAAGTATTCTTCGGTCTCCTATGTCGCTTCATCTATAGTGTGGTTGCTCCACTAAACCTTGTAAAACTTCTGAGTCTTGTTTCTTGTCACACGGTCTTTCTGATCAACCACACGTATCGGCTTCTCAGCGTAAGTCAGGTCGGGTTGAAGTTGTTCTATGTCGGTGATCTCGATATCTTGTGGTGCCTTCAAACATTTCTTCAACTGGGACACATGGAAGATGTTGTGTACTCTGAATAATCTTGTAGGTAGCTCCAAACGATATGCCACTGGTCCACATCTCTCAATGATGGTAAATGGGCCAATGTAACGTGGTGCTAATTTCCCTCGGACTCCAAAGCGTTGCACTCCTTTCATTGGTGAGACTCGAGGATACACAAGATCACCCACTTCAAAGGTCAGAGGTCGGCGTCGCTTGTCTGCATAACTCTTTTGCCTTGATTGTGCTGCTCGAAGATTTGCTTGAATGACACGGACTCGTTCTTCGGCTTCTGTGACAAGCTTGGGTCCAAATATCACTCTTTCTCCAGCTTCAGATCAATTCAAGGGTGTTCGACATGAACGCCCATATAAAGCTTTAAATGGTGACATCTTGATGCTTTCTTGATAGTTGTTATTATATGAAAACTCTGCTAGTGGCAAACCTTCATCCCAGTTTTTGCTCTGATGTAGCACAAACGCGCGTAACATGTCTTCAAGGATCTGAATAATTCGCTCTGTCTGACCGTCAGTCTGAGGATGGTAAGCAGAGCTCCTAATCAGAGTGGTTCCTAACATAGCATGAAGCTGCTCCCAAAAGCGAGCAACAAACTGCGGACCTCTATTAGAGACTATGGTCTTCAGAACCCCATGCAAGCAAGCTATACGAGAGATGTATAGCTCAGCATACTTTTTAGTATTATAATTAGTATGCACAGGAATGAAATGAGATGTCTTCGTCAGACAGTCGGTGATCACCCAGATAGAATTGTGCTTCTTTGATGACATTGGAAGGCCTACTATGAAATCTATTGAGATGTCCTCCCACTTTCATGCAGGGATACTCAACGGTTGTAGCTGTCCAGCTGACTTCAAATGATTTGATTTAACCTTTCGGCAAGTATCACATTCTGCTACATACCGTGCAATTTCTCTCTTCATCCTTGTCCACCAAAACTTTTTACATAGATTCTGGTACATCTTGTTGCTTTCAGGATGGATGAAATACTTGGACAAGTGATCTTCATCAAGAATCTTCTTCCGTAGCTTGAGATTCTTCGGCACCACTAGTCTTCCCTTGAACCACAAAACACCTTCTTCATCCTGGTGAAAGCACTCCGTTGTCTTTTCTTTCACTTTATCTCGAATATGCGCCATACCTTTATCTTTCTTCTGGGCTGCAACTATTTCTTCTCGAATGGTAGGAATAAGGGCGAGATTGAATAGTGATAGATGTGGCAATACCCGCAAAGTAGGTTCTTCATCCACTGTATTTGCAAGTCTGATGAAATTGCAATGAACCTTTGGACTCAGCAAATCCGCTACCACATTAGCCTTCCCTGGATTATAATGAATCTCCAACTCATAATCTTTGATCAGCTCTAACCAACTTCTCTGTCTCATATTCAGCTCAGTCTGAGTGAATAGATACTTCAGACTCTTGTGATCTGTATAGAGGTGCACTAAATTACCCATTAGGTAATGTCTCCATATCTTCAGTGCAAGAACTACCGCTGCTAGCTCCAAATCATGGGTAGGGTAATTCTGTTCATGCCTACGGACTTGACGTAATGCATAAGCGATGACCCTATCTTCTTGCATTAGAACACAACCAAGAACTGTGCTTGAAGCATCGCAATACACATCAAAAGGTTTTTCAATATCCGGCTGAGCTAATACTGGAGCGGTAGTAAGATGCTTCTTCAACATCTGGAATGCCTCTTCACATGCTTCACTCCATACAAACTTAGTATCTTTCTTCAATAACTCTGTCATCGGCTTGGCTATCTTAGAGAAATTTGAGATGAATCTTCTATAATATCCCGCCAAACCCAAAAAATTTCAAATCTCTGAAACAGAGGTATGAGACTTCTACTTCACCACATCGTCAATCTTGCTTGGGTCCACAGAGATTCCTTCTGAAGATATCACGTGGCCCAAAAATGGTACTTCTTTCAGCCAGAACTCGCACTTGCTAAACTTGGCATAAAGCTGATGCTCTCTTAATCTTTGTAAAACAACTCAGAAATGATCGGCGTGCTCTTCTTCTGACTTTGAGTAGACTAGAATGTCATCAATAAATGCGACAACAAACTTGTCTAGCTCCGGCATGAAAATTGAATTCATGAGATACATGAAATGTGCTGGCGCATTGGTTGAGCCAAAAGACATGACCAAGAACTTATAAAGACCGTATCTAGTAGAAAAGGCGGTCTTCAGGATGTCTTCTCTAATCTTGATTTGATGATAACCAGAACGAAGATCAATCTTGGAGAACACTCTTGCACCAACGATCGATCGAATAGAATGTCAATGCGGAGAAGAGGATACTTGTTCTTGATAGTAACGGCGTTCAGAGGTCGATAATCTACACAAAGCCTCATCGACCCATCTTTTTTCTTCACAAATAAGATTGGACAACCCCATGATGAAGAACTAGGCCGAATAAATCCTTTCTCCAAAAGCTCATTAAGTTGCACTTTTAATTCGGCTAATTCTCTAGGTGCCATCTTATAAGGTTGCTTGAATATTGGAACCGTACCTGGTTGAAGTTCGATCTTGAACTCTACTCCTCTGTTTGGTGGCATCCCAGGTAGATCTTCTAAAAATACACCCGGGAACTCACGTACCACCGGGATGTCTTCTAGTTTCTTCTCGACAAGTTGATAAACTATTGCTTCAGGAGTTTTTGAATTTGCCAACATTAGGCGGTGATCGCCATGGGTAGGGGATCGAACCTGAACAACACTAGCAGCTATATCCAAAATAGCCCCGTGATATTTTATCCATCTTGTACCCAAGGTAACATCTATCCCCTGTCCTTCCAATACTATGAACTTAATTGGATATATTTTTCCTCCGAGGTTTACAAGTGCATCTTTCACTTCTAGCTTAGCTATTATGTTCTCTCCGGGAGAGTGGATAAAATAAGGCGACTTCATCTCGCCACTTACTATACTATGCTTCTCCACATAAGTATGACTGATTAAGTTATGCGATGCACCGGAATCAAACAAAATAAACGCAGGGTTGCCGTCGAGTGAGAACATACCAGCAAGCACAAATGCGTCTTCAGGAATCTCCTCGGTCGTAGTATAGTTAACTTGACCAGTCTTGACTGCAGGCTTCTACTGATCTTGCTTCTGATGAGCACAGTAAGCTTGAGGATGAGGTGCATTCCCTTGTTGCTTCGGCATACAGCAATCCTTGGCAAAATGACGTGTACGGCCACAATTATAGCATGGGAAGGATCCTGGTCGCACCTGTTGTTGTGGCGGTCATACACCCACTAAAACCTGAGGGGCTGGAGCAGGGGCGCGATACATGGTCTGCTGTTGTGGCTGCTGCTGCTGTTGAGGAGGGCGATACGGAGGACACTGAACAGGAGTAGAACGGTATTGTTGTCCAGATGGAGCGGCGTACACCATGCAGTACTTCTGTGGGGCTCCACTAGATGGCCCTGGAGTGAAGCATCTCATCTTCTTCTCTTCATGAGTCTGCCATAGATCTTCTGTGGTGATGGCAGTGCTCACTAGCTCACTGAAGCTCCCACTCACATTAGTACCCATTCTGGCACGAAGCTTGGAGTTCAGACCCTCCAGGAAACAGTCCTTCTTCTTCTCCTCAGTGTCCACGTGCTGAGGAGCATACAATACAAGCTGGTTGTAGATATGAGAATACTCATGAATGCTGTGGTTCCCTTACTTCAAGGCCATGAATTTCCAATCTTCTTTTTTCATAAGCCTTTCGGGGATGTGTTGAGCCCTAAAAGTAGCCTTGAACTCATTTCAAGTCACTTGATGGTCCTGAGGCAAAGCAGCTATGAAGTTGGCCCACCATGCATGTGCGGAGCCCAAAAGTTGTTGTGCTGCAAAGTCAGTCTTTTGATCATCTGCACAACGGATCAGCCTAAACTTGGATTCTATGATGCGAAGCCAATTGTCCGCATCCAGGGGCTCGGTGGTGACGGTATAGGTTGGTGGGTGGGTGGCCAGAAAATCTGCATAGGAGCTATGCTGACGACGCTCTTGATGCCCTTGGCAATTTCCATCTCTGACATTCTGCTAAACTAGAGTCCTGAGCAGGTGGGTCTCTTCAACAATGGCTTCAGCAAGTGTAGGTGCTTGCGGAGGTGTATTGTTCCGCTGATCACTGGGACCACCTTCTTCATACAACTCATCAAGTTCACAGGTACGAACCATCTTATCATCAAGATGTATATTGTATTAGTTGACGCGAAAAGAATGTTAAAACAAGTGGTTAAAACTTCTCTCCACTCCATATATGATATTCCTTTCTAAAACACATACAGTAAAGCCAAGGTTCCAGTGATAAGCGCACGCAGAATGGCATTTTCTGATCAGACAAAGCAAGGAAAACAGAACAACACTCGTTCTGTCCTAGGCTGGTAGCAAGTAGAAAAACTAATTTCTGGCACTCATACAGGCCGAATCAGATCTGGTGTTGAGCATCAAAGTCGTAGACGACTTTCGTAGCTTTCCAACGCGTATTTACTTGTCCTCATATGATAAACAGAACAGAAGTTATGAATTTTTGAAACTCGGAGCAGGGTGCTGATTTCAGGAATAACGACAGTGATCAGGTCCATTTCGAACTCGAGGTTGAGGGATTGATTGGCCAAGACTAGAGAAGACTTTCTACCCAAGTTGGCTGGATAAAACTCTTTAAATCTCTTTTTTTAACAAGTCAGAAGATTTCTTCTAAGTGGATTTGGTTATTTACGATTTTTAAATGCAAACACAAAAATAAAATTGGCCAATATAGCAGCCATACGTGACCTCGGTGGCAAACACGTTCTCTCTAAGACATAGTTAATCATTTTCTACACGTATTAATTTTCGCGGTTAGCGTACCTACAGAAAGGCACACAAACACGACAGGCAGGCAACAATATACATAACAGAACAAAAGCTTTACGGGGCGTCCTCAAGTAGGCCACGTCTTGAGGGATGCGACCGTGATTCGCGTCACACGGCAAGAGGTCCACGCTTACCATTAGGTGGCGAATGGCCGCACTCTCCATTAGGTGGCAAATGTTTCATATGTCCTAAAGAACATATTCACTTCTCGTACTGATCGCTATACATGACACTTCATACCCCGAGCCTCGTATGGATGAGCCCTCGAATTTCACCGCATTCGAGTGTGTACCTTACCTTCTTACCTGAACGTAGCCATGTCATTGCTAGAATAATTAAAGACTAAAAGTAATATGCATGAATGCAAAAAGTTAGCATTGCCACCTGATAGACACTAATATAGTCCTTAATTGAGCTTTAACTAAGGGTTCTCAACGTAGTTAGCTTTTCAAAAATAGTTTTAAAGTCGTACTGTTCTCAATATTGCTTCGATACTAGCTGTGACAGACCGCCCCGCGAAGAGACGATCCATCGACCTCCAGAATCTTATTGGGTGTCACTCGGCGAAGCGAGGACCAACAATACAACTCAAGCATAATAAAATATGATACAAACTGATGTTTAAATTACAAAACAGAGTTTTTAAAAGCGCGGAAGCGTTCACTTATTTAAATACTACTAAGGTCTCCTAGAGACAAAGCACAAAATGCCATCGATGCTCACACGATGCATCTTCTAGCAACACACAAACAGCTCAGCGCGGCGAGCAGGGCTCCCAACGGACATAGCCACCCTCGGGGCTTGCTCCTGCCGGTTGGTCCAAAGGAGGGAAAGAGAGATCACCTGCACACTAAAACAACAGAGACACACCCGGGGCATTCAAATGCTCAGCAAGTCTTACCCGTCAAAGTGGCCAACTACAGTCGACTCCAAAAGATACGATAAGGTTAACTCACGTGGGATAGCTGTTTGTGAAAACCAGCGCTAGAAGTGGATTCTTACTTTCAAGTTTTGGCAGTAGATTAAGTGTAAGAGAATATAAATTTAATTTACACTATCAACTACAACAATCATGGTTGCCAAACAATTTAATAAATATATCAGACAAATCATATTCCTTCCCTAATCCACTTCTTCTTCCAGTTCTTACTACGATGTGACACAGTGAGACAAGTGGTACTCGTTACTGTGGGGGGCAGCGATTATAATCTATTTACAATCAGCTGGAGAAACCTGATCACACGACATGTACGCGCTTCTAAAAAGCCGCACATGGTAACCTTTCACGCCAATGATACGTACTACCAGTCCGATGCTCACCTCTCTCGAGCAGTGGTCCTCCATGCGATAACCACATCGGATCTATCCATAGTTAGCCTCAAAGCTCTCTCTTCTAATCATCTTCAGAAGAGAGGTTCAGTTACATCCAGTCACTACGCACATTGGGCTACATTAGTTTCCTAGGGCCCAGATATCTAGTATGTAATCAGTACTGTTCAAACTTGCTCAACAAGGTCGACAACGGTACGGTCCTTAACCGACACAGACAAGGCTATCGCAGACAGGACTCCTCTCCTGTTGCAATCCTATATTTCTCTACCCGGTCTCAACTTATTATCTCATATGTTCACATAACCAAACTCATCTAATCCAGTAATACTTGTGAACCAGGGGGTAAAGCCTATAGCTCGCGAGTGAAGTTTCCAATAACTCGACTTCTACCGTTAATTAAAACTAATAGGCTAGCTCTACATCGAGATGCCTTTACCAAAATACTTAACATAGATAAAGGTTTTATTATGCAGTCTACGGTTTCAATCAACTCCTATAAATCTAATGCACAATACATTAATCATAGCATATACAGTGGTAAAATAAAATCTTAAAACATGGTTAATGCATCGAGGCTTGCCTTGGCCTTACTCAAAGTTAGCTTCTTAGCTGAAGGATCGTCACCAAAGTCCTATGGGAAATAATGAATTATGCTGATCTGTTTTTAAAGTTGAAACCAAATTACATGTGATAGTTTCTTATTTTTAAAAGAACTGGTAAATACAGTTATAAAATTCTTTGGACATGATTTTTGAAACTTAATTTAATTTGTCCAAAACATCAGAGAAGGTTATAAACTAATTTTTGATAAATTTTCAGAATTTATTGAAATCAAATAGATTTATAATAAATTAAACACTATCTAAACACAATAAATTAAATTTAAAATTATTTTTGATGTAAATAATTATGAAACCTGTCTGAAACATACGGTTTAACTAAAGAAACATGAAATTGAATTTTATAACATTTTAACATGACAAGGAATGAAGATAATGAATTAATGAGCTATTATGTGATCTGAGTTATTCAAATTATTTTCATGCATAAACTGAAAATTTGTTAGATTCAGAACATTGCTCTAGTTGAGAGGATCCTGACAAAATTTATTTCACAAGTTTCTGGGTTAGGATGCATTTTCAACTTATTTTAGAAGTTGGAAATTATTTCTGGACTATCAATTTGAAAATAAAAAAATTCCACAGCCTTGTTGCGCTCTGCCGCGCATTGGGCCACAAAAAGGCTTGGCCCATTTAGGGCAGCCACACGGCGGCCACATACCCAGCCGCATCAGATCGGCGGGGCGCAGAGGATCCCGGGAGGGGAGCGCAGCCCCAGCCGGCCGGCGGCGGCGGCCTCACCGGCAAAGTGGTTCCGGCAGCCTGGACTATTGCCCCTTGCACCAAAATGATCGCGACAGCATGGGGAACGATGTGGAAGGGTTGCCGGACTGGGGTCCTCACCGGAACAGGGGCGCCGACGATGGGTGGCTCGGAAGTGGCTTTGGCGGCGGACTGCACTTGACACGGATGACGATAGGCCAAACGGCTCGCACCTACAGCTTTCGGGCGGCGCGAGGAAGGACAGCACGGGTGATGTCGGCATCGAGGGAGGCCGGAACAGGGGCGTCGACGGTGAGGTCGCGGGTTCAGGCGGCCGATCGTTGGAGCTTCAAAAATCCTGCGAAACAACTAAGGCTCCCGCCGATTTTGCAGCTCAGCAGGTATGCCTGGTGTTTAGGAAGCCAGAACCGAAGGAAAAACGGAGGCGGGGGTCTCACCGGCTGCCGGATTTGGAGGAGACGGCCGGCTGTCCCTGCAGACCCAAAATTTGGGAAGAACTCGAATTGGTGCAGCTCAGGGCAGGGAAGAAGAGAATGAGCTCGTGGGCAGCTTAAGGGTGTTCGGGCGCAGCTCCTAATCGAAGGAAGGAGGCCGGGGATGGCTCGGAGAGGGTGCTCCACGGCGGCGTGGTCGTGCGTCCGAGCTCGGGCACGAGAGAGAGACGGCGCAGGCCGGGAGAGGGAGGGGAGTTCGAGCGCACTCACTCGGTCGATCCTCGCGGGATACGCTCGGCCACATACCCGGCGTCGTGTCATCCATGCACAGGAGGCTCCAATGGAAAGGCACCAGCTGTGCTGCACGGTGGCGTCTGGAGGTTGGGGAAACAGACCTGGGCGGCTGACAGGTGGGTCCCGTAGCCTTCTCATTTTCGTGATTTTGCTGATTTCCTAGAAACACCTTCTGTATTAATCCAAAATCCGTACTTCCCGAGCTCTAAAAATTGTGAAACTTTTCAAAAGGAACAACTTTCACTTTTGTCCGAAGTTCAAATTCGAAAAGGATTTTATTTTATAAAATTCGGAAATTAGGCAACCATTTAAGAGAAATAATTCTTTTGGGGCCTTTTAGTCCTTGAATAAATTTCACAAAAATTCCAGTATTTGTAGGACCTTTCAAAAGAAATTTTTATTTCAAAACCAAACATTTAAATCAATATTTTGAATTTGTGTTGAAATTCAAGTTCAAATTTGAGATTTGAGTTTTTGTTTCAATCATTTTAACTCTTTTTGAGTTGGGTTCGAAATTTCGAATTTAAAACGAACTTGCTTCTTTATTCAAAACACAAAGTGTTACAATTTTGACTCCTGGACGAGGCATTTTTAGAATTCCAAGATCCATTAGTAGACAAAAAAAATAAAAAAGTAATTGTTAATCGGTTAATACCATATACGTGTAGTCAAATATTTCATAAAGAGCATCCCTTCTAACTTGGAAATAATTATTTGCCTGGTATGCATTCAGAAAACCATTATTTATGGCTTTATTGCCCAATTGATTTTACAGGAACGAAATCTGAATTTCCTGAACTTTGTAACATTTTTTGTCAGAATACAATACATTGTTTTGATCAATACATTGGAACATAATTGGTTCCATGATTACGGCAGAAGCTAAAAGGTATTACAGTTTTTGTATTGTGTCACCTAGATTTTAATAACTTTAGCTAGCAAGATATGAAGAGCCACATAAATCATACCCACAGCTAAGACAATAAGGATGATTGGTCTTTTTGCCAGCCTACCGATGACTGCCAGCGCAAATGGGTGAAGAAGCACCATGATCCACACGTTGAACAGGAGGCCAAGCCCTGCATGCGTCTTCTGTGCCATCGTCCATACTCCCATGTACACCACTGCCTTGCCCATAGCCACGCCAATAGCACCAACGTTAGCAACCAAAACAAACAATGTTGGGATCAGCATCGGCACCCATCGCATCTCATACAAGTCAGCAAACTTGTCATGGGCGTCAGAAGTTGTTTGTTTAGAAGTGACCCTAAAGTGGATACCCTTTTTGGTGAGAAGTTTCTTTGCCATGTGCAGCACTGCTGCTGGGTACGCGCTTGTTGAACCGATCATGAAGAACTGTTCATTGCGCCAGTAGTCCATCCATTTGACACCCGCCCACTTTATCTCAAGCCAGCCTATCATGTGGATCATCATGATAATTATGAGAGGGTACACCACATAAATGGTGAATGGTCTCTGGATGTGTACTTCATTGGGGAGGAGCCACATAACCGGGCAGAGAGCATAGAGCAGAATGAAGACTGATGTGACTGGGTAAATCGTCATGTTGAGGTAGGAGACACGCTGAAGGAGTCGAATCCGCCGGCCACCGATGAGTGGGTTGTTGTGAGAAAAGAACATCTCTAAGGACCCACCAGACCAACGAACAATTTGGTGCAGGCGCTCGGTTAGATTGATTGGTGCGGTGCCACAGAATACTTCATGCTCCATTGTACAATACATGGAGCGCCATCCTCGCCCATGAATGCGAAATCCTGTCACTATGTCTTCTGTTGCTATATTATAGATGTACCCAACACCCTTGCCCCAGTCGGTGCCTTTATCATATGATGCTGTCACAACCATCTCCATCTCCGTAATAAACGTGTCATCAACTGGTTATGGTATTTTCTTGCTTTATGGCTTGTGACAATGAGTCTATGAAGAGTTGACTTTCCATACTTACTAGATTTGGCTATAATTTTGTCTGTTCTTCAATGAGGTGGTTCAATCCCATAAAGTGCTATGCGAAGGAACATGCATCCAGTGCCAAGGTAAGATGGCCCTTGCAAGACATTAAGGGCAAGCATTGTTCCGTCAAAGAAGACACGATTGTGGTTGCCATACCGGTCTGAGGGATCAACATTGTCAAAGCGCTGGGGGAACTGAACAAAGGCAGTATTGTCACCTTCCCGTCGGTCTAGCATAAAGCAGACAGCTGCACGCAAAGCTTCAGAATTTTTGATGTAGTGGTCACAGTCGAAGTTGATGATGAATTGCGCATTGGAGAGTAGTGCAGAGACTCTCAGTTGTGCGTTCGGGGCACCTGCCTTCTTATTGTGGTCGTAGTTTGGATTCTTTTCACGAGAAACATACACAAGCATAGGTAGGCGAACATCTGTGGAGCCAATGATGTGGTTGTTTCTGGCATTCACTTCTGGACAATGATGCTGCCCACGGCTTGGATGGTCCAACACAACCAGTTAACGGAATTAAGATATCAGTGGGAAAGTTTGTTGTAGTGACACTAACATATATAGGACTAAATACTCCAAAGCTAAATATCCGTGAAAAAGTAGTCAGAGTATTGCGTTAGTATGCATTCTATGCTTATCAGAGATATATAACCCTACATTGAACTTTTAGTACCTTAACGATTCCAAGATGATGTCCTTTCCTGTGATTTTCAGTTGGATCAATCCATGTGCCTGGCCATTGTGTCCCATTGGCCATCCAAGTCGCCTCTGCATCACTTTCTGAATTTTTTATACTGTTGTACATATCTGATCGCTTGCGGATAGTATCAGAGAGATTATCCAAGCGCATCTTGAAATTGACATACTCCATCTGCACCCTCTTGTACTCATTTATGAACCCCTCTGGTACTTGTCCAGTCTGTGGCTTCACTTCTAGCTCAAAATAGCTCTCTGGTGCTCTTGGTTCAATGCAATATTTTCTCCAGAATGGAACCCACAGAGTTGCAAAGTTTACAGCCTCAACCAACGCTTCATAAAGGATCAATGAACCGCTATCATCCGAGACATAGCAAGCATATCTGTCAACTGGGTAGTCAGCAGGAAGGATGGAGAGGACTGAGTTCGTTGCGCAGAGTATCGGCTCATTGTCAGGGTCAGCCGTAGTGACGAAGACATCGATACCAGGAAGCTTTGAGGTTCCGTCAGGGAGGTCATAATGGCGCTTGAGGGCAGCAGGGTCAGGTATGCTCTTGACGGGGTTGAATTTTGGAAGCTGGTTGAGGAGCCAGGAGAAACTGAACCAGGCGTCCCCAACCACAGATATCGTCCGAAACCACATGACATTGGAGTTGTTGTGCCTTATGCGCCAAATGAAGAACAGAACAACAGCGATTAGGCGTACCAAGATCAGTGCCCTGTAAAAATAAAATTTGCTGTCAGATGTCATAGAACTTCAAATGCTGATAAAGGGTGAAGCTGCCATGCCATCAGGTTTTATAGTAGAAATAAAGCGAATAAATAAATGCCAATAATTATATGATAGGATTAGAATATTTAACTGCTGTAGGAAGCTTTGTGCTATTAGAATATACTGTCAAGTTTCCAATATCCAAGGACGAATTTGGCTGATACATTGTTACAAATTTTGTAGAAGATATACTAATGCCTCTGGGATCCAGATGAACTAGAAACTTACGAATATACATTTGTCAAATAAATACAACTTTACAATTCTGTTAGTTTTGCATAAATTTGGAGCTACCTAACTACCAATGCATCCTGTACGATGATTGATATTAAACTAAAAACTCTAGTTTCAAGATGAAGGCTTACGTTTACCTGTATGGGTGCAGGATGGCGCCCTTGAGTTTGTACGTCTGGAACAGCTGCGGCCGCCGTCCGTCCTCTCCGTCGCATTCGTTTGCCGCCCGCCTCTCGGCCTCATCGGCAGCCACCCAGTACTTCTCCTCGGTTCCAGCCTTCGTCGTAGTGCCGCCACTGGCGTTCACTAGAAGTGGACTGGTGAGGCCGCCGCCACTGATCGTGGCCGGCGCCAGCGAAGTCATCTCCAGGAGACTGTACGAGCGTAAGTCCAAGCTCTAGCTTATTATCTGTATGCTTTTCCTCAGTCCCTCTCAACTGAGACAGTGAGGCCTGAGGAACGCCACAGCCCGCAGTGATTAGCCACCAAGACGTGAGCAGTCGTGACGAAGCACAGATATAAAGAAAGGAGACGCACGCCACGGGAGGGAAGGAACGATCCTGTCCATCCATGATTCCATGTACTAGGTCGTCGCCAACTCGCCGTCGACCAGGACATGTGCAGGCTGTACACCCTGCATGCCAGGAAAAGAAAAGGCAGTTTCATGTTGAATCCAAGATCCATGGGAGATCACCAGACTACCAACGTTCCGGCCACCGGTCGATCGAACATAGACGGCGCACTGACGCTCTAAACAGCCTGCTGCTTGCCGTGCCGGAACATGGAGCGGAACGAAGAACGCCCCGGGACGGGATCCGCGGGATCGCGCTGCACGTCGTCGTGTGCGGATCGATGCGGTGACGCGAGAGTGTTTTTTCTTTGCCGTGCCAGGTGCGATGGATAATTTGAGCTGTGTTGACTTAGAGGTTCTGCTATATTCACTTCGTTTTAAAATTATTATTGTTAGGATAAAAATACTCAATTTATTTTAAATTAAAATTCACATCCTAACAATAACAGTAAAGATGGTGACGGCTCCTGGCTCCATGCCGTGTGCTGTGGAAGGCCTCATCGCGCCCATCACCTGTTCACCTGCTGCACGTGTGCACTCAGGGTCGGTTTAGTTGCATGTATAAGTGGGTCTGATTGGTATTGGTGAGATGGTCTCATTGCAGTCAAGCTGACGATATATAGAGTAATTTATTTAGTTGGTTGGTTGTATATAGACAGACTGAGAAGAGACGATGTTTGTTTCTCTGTAGAAATTTGATTTGAATGGGATAAAAATAAAAAAATAAATTATTTTAATATTTAAATTATGTAATCATACTATAATAATATCTATTTTAACTTTATATATCTTAATCTATTTTTATATATACTAATATTATTTAAATACTCTTATTTAATCATTAGTACTTCTCTTTGATCCATATGCAACGTGATCAACTAGCATGAACAGCAAACCTCTGTGCATGCGAGAATTATGGGAGAGAGGCACATTACTGCTGTGGCGGGAGATAAGCGACCAGATTAATAGCGGAAGTGGCGCCAAGCTTCCCGCGCGTCAGAACGTGCACGCGCCAAGCAAATCAATTCATCGGGCAGAGCGCACGCGTGGGACGAGGCCAGCCAGGCTCGCGGGAAACGGAGAAAGTTTTCGTTTCCGCTGACTCGCTGAGTCAGGTCAGGCGACGGAATTTGCATCTACCGAGCTAGGCTGGGAGACTTGTACAATTAACCAAATCAACTGATTCTTGCATACAATGAGCTTGGCTGACCTAAATGTATGCAATCAAACATCTCCTCAGGTACTTCAAAATAAAACGCTTTATAAAATAGCCGTGTTCCTATCTCGTTCCAATCATACTGTGTACTCTTACATTTTTAAATTGATGTCCCTGTTGACTTTAAACATTAATTTTTTAAATAAGACAAGTGATCAAAATTGATATATAAAATTAACAACGACATCAATTTAAATAAAGTGAGTATAACACAAAGTGTTTTATAAAGTCTCTTCGTGCATGGTATGGTATTGCCAAATACTAGATCATATACAGTGAAATGGAGCAAGTGATAACAGGTGCATTTTAATTGGTGGGGGAGGGGTACGGGTATTGAGCTGATCTGAATGTGGTGTCATGTTTTTTGACTTAAAAAAATGATGGTTCAATTGCAAAGAATTGTCGAGCTTTATTACCTTTCAAAATGGTAATTCCTCCGTTCTAAAACTATCGTCGCCGGCTACTTTCAATTTGAACTAGTTGACAATAATAATTTGAAAACAGTAGAGCACGATCTGCTGAGAAAACTAGTTTTTAAAAAATGTTGCATTTCAAATATTTTGAGAAGGAAACACTGAAAAAAAATTAAATGGATGTGTACCAGCAAAAGAATGGTCTCTTGTTGGCTAAGCAAACCTGAATGCCTTTTTGTATAGGGGGAAAATAATAGAATGCAGTTCATCGTAATCGGGCCTAATATTTACCAAATCAGCCCATTAATGTTACAGGATATGGCGATCACCAAAACCCAGGCCCACAAAGTTGCCGAGACCAAAGCCGCCGAGCATTCAGACTTCAGAGCTTTCTGGCGCGGAGAGGTGGCTTGCTGCGTTCGTCTCCGACAAGGTCCCCAACTCCCCCTCACCGCCGCCAGCTTACTGGAATCCTTGTCTTTGTCGACCCCGCCTCTCACGATTACAAGTAAGCCTCTGTCTCCCCTGCCTCAAGTAGTTTTAATGATTAGCACTGACCGCTTGGCGAGCTCCTGCTGTTCCTTGTCGCGCTCGCCAGATGTTCGATCAAATGCTTGCGAGAAGCAGTCACGTTTTTTTTATCCCTTAGAACATCTGACACCTGGTGATGCCTTATGTTTTGTTGTTGAAACACCATTTTTAGTATCTGTTTTGTTTTTTCTTTTAAAATCAATCTCTAGCTGGCTCCAGCTTGTTAGCTGTCCTTGGCTCTGTTCCACAGTTGTGGATGATGCATTCTTGGCATTAGGAGTGATCCGTACTAGAATAAAGGGCATAATCAACTTGATATACAAAATTGCATCATCAATAAGAGCCCTCATTTACACCAATATGTTGATTTACTGTACATAAATTTATTTGTCTGGTATATGGAAGCAAATATGTTATGTCATACTAGCATGTCAGAGTTGAAAAGAAGTTAATGTGCCTAATTGAACTGGACTAGTCTGCAAACAGTATGAACACAATTAGAATCATTCTTCTCATTATGAAATAAGAATAGAATGTTTTATTTGATACAATGGAACAGAATTGGTTCCTTTGCCAATTACTGCACAAGAAATTACAATGTGCTTTTTTTTTCTATATGACCTAGAATGGTATAATACCACCAAGTAAGATATGAAGGCCTACATACAACAGGGCAACTAGTACAAAAATGACCGGCAACAAGACTACAAGGATGATAGGCCTCTTCGCCCACCTCCCCATGATGGCTAGTGCAAATGGGTAGAGGAGAAACATGACCCATATGTTGAACAGCAGACCCATCGCTGCATGCTTCTTCTGTGCTGTTGTCCATATTCCAAAGTATACTGCAGTTTTGCCTAGTGCTACTCCAATGGCACCAACATTGAAAATCAGAACCACCACTGACGGGAATAGCATTGGCACCCATCTAAAATCATACAAGTCAGCAAACTTGTCGTTGTCATCAGCAGCAATTTGCTTGGAAGTGACCCTGAAGTGTATGCCCTTCTTTGTGAGGAGGTTCACAGCCATGTGCAGTACTGCTGCTGGGTATGCACTTGTTGAGCCGATCATGAAGAACTGTTCATTGCGCCAGTAGTCCAGCCATGTAATCCCCGCCCACTTGATCTCGAGCCAACCAATCATGTGAATCATCACAATGATTACAAGAAGGTACTCAATATACCTTGTAAATGGTCTCTGGATGTATACCTCATCCGGGATGAGCCACATCACCGGGCTAAGAGCATAGATCAGGATGAAGATAGATGTGACTGGGTAGATTGTCATGTTGAGGTATGAGACACGCTGTAAGAGTTGGACCCGCATGCCTCCAATGAGTGGATTGTTGTGGGAGAAGAACATCTCTAGAGACCCACCAGACCAACGTACAATCTGATGGAGGCGCTCGGTGAGGTTGATTGGTGCAGTGCCACAGAACGCGTCATGCTCCATTGTACAATACATAGAGCGCCACCCCTGTCCGTGGATGCGAAAACCTGTCACTATGTCTTCTGTTGCTATGTCATAGATGTACCCAACTCCCTTGCCCCAGTCAGTCCCTTTATCAAAAGTACATGACACAACCCTCTCTAACTCAGCCAAAAATGTGTCATCAAGTGGTGGTGGTGTGGTTGACCTTTCTTGCTTAAGAGCTTTTGACACTGAGTCTAGGAAGAGTGTTGAGTTACCGAACTTACTTGCTTCGGCTGTAATGTCATCTGCTCTGAAGCGGGGTGGATCAATTCCATACAGTGCTAAGCGACGGAACATGCAACCAGTGCCAAGGTAAGAGGGCCCCTGCATGCCATTAAGGGCAAGCATGGTCCCATCAAAAAAGACACGATTGTGGTTGCCATATCGGTCCGTCGGGTCAACATTGTCGAAGCGCTGTGGGAACTGAACAAAGGCAGTGTTATCACCATCCCGTTGATCCAGCATGAAGCAGACAGCTGCACGCAGGGCTTGAGAATTGTTGATGTAGTGGTCGCAGTCAAAGTTGATGATGAGTTGGCCATTTGAGATGAGACCAGAGGCACGCAATTGCGCGTTCAAGGCACCTGCCTTCTTATTGTGGTCATAACTTGGGTTCTTCTCACGAGAGACATAGACGAGCATTGGGAGGCGCTCATCTGTGCCACCAATGTTTGGACTGCTTTCAGCATTTGTTTCTGAACCATGATGATGCCCACGGCTTGGATGGTCCAACACAACCTGTTAAAGAAGGGATCGAACCATCAGGGCACAAAGTACTTGTAATGACACTTTATTGTGCAATATTAAATATTCCATAACTGAAGTTTTATATCACAAATAAAGTAGATTGCACGAGTGTGTGTCAGTTATCTATTTATTAAAAAAAGACATCATCAACCAACCAGTAATCTGAAGCTTAGTACCTTAGCAATTCCAGCATGGTGTCCCTTTCTATGGTTTTCTGTTGGATCAATCCATGTTCCTGCCCATTGCGTCCCATTTGCCATCCAAGTAGCTTTGTGATCTTCATCTGCAGCTCTCATGCTGTTGTGCAGATCGGACCTCTTGCGGATGGTATCAGCGAGCTTGTCCAAGCGCGCCTTGAACTCGTCATACTCCAACTGCACCCTCCTGTAATCATTCAAGAAGTCCTGCGTTGCTCTTCCAGGCTGCGGCGGCGCGACATGCTCGAAATAGCTTTCTGGTGCTCTCGGCTCAATGCTGTACTTGCGGCAGAACGGAACCCACAGTGGCGCGAACTTGCCGACCTCGACCAGCGCCTCGTAGAGCATCAGGGCCCCGCTATCGTCGGAGAGGTAGCAGGAAAGCCTGTCGACCGGGTAGTCGACGGCGAGGATGGAGAGGACGCAGTTCATGGTGTAGAGGATGGGCTCGTCGATGGGATCGGCGGTGGTGACGAAGACGTCGATACCGGGGAGCCTGGAGGTGCCGTCGGGGAGGTCGTAGTGCCGCGTGAGGGCGGCGAGGTCGGGGATGGTCTTGACGGGGTTGAACTTTGGCAGCTGGTTGAGGAGCCACGAGAAGCCGAACCAGACGTCGCCGACGACGGAGATCGTCCAGAACCACATCACGTCTGACTTGTTGTGCTTGATGCGCCATATGAAGAACAGGATCACGGCGATTACGCGCATGCAGATCAGCGCCCTGTAAATCAGAGGAACATAAGCCGATCAGGTCTTGCTCGTTGGGTATGTTACCAAGAAAGGAAAGAACAACACTGCTCCAGGATCCAGTCGTATGATGGAACTTGATCATCAGGTCAACGGCTAATGAAAACTTCGCTGAAGAATTTATTAAGTTACAGGATCTATTCAAGCAAAAGTCTTGCAAGCAATGCGAGGAAAGTATCTACAATACTTGTATTCATGTACAAGAAAAATAGCAAAAGAATATTTTTTAAAAGAAAAGGAATATATATATTTTTTTTAAATATGTACAATACTTGTACGTATGTACAAGCGAAATACTAGCAAATCTAATTGATGGATGCTGTCGTACCTATATGGGTACAGGAGGGATCCCTTGACCTTGTAGCTCCGGAACAGCAGGGCGCGGCCGTCCTCGCCGCCGGACTCCTTCGCCGCCCTCCGTTCCGCCTTGTCGGCCGCCGCCCAGTGCTTGCCCTTGGCACCGGGGCCGGCCTTCTTCGCCGTGCCGACGGGGCCGTCCGCGCTCACCAGAAGCGGGTCGAGGAGGCCGCCATTGGCCACATAGGCGGCACCGGCTGCCGGCGCCGGCGAAGCCATGCCTAGCTGGTGGCAGCTTTGTTTTCCCTCTCGGATCGAGCTTGGAAGACTGGAGGAGGAAGGTGGTGAGGGCACTGACACTCAAGCCAGCGCAGTGGCACACGAGGGGCGCCGGCGGGGAGCTGCGTTATATAGGAGACACGGAAGGGTGTGGCCGACGACTTGAAGTATGAGGCGAGGTCGGGTTGCTGAGCGAGCAGAGTACTGCTTGCTCTCGACACCGGGCTGCACTAACCACCAGGGGAAAACGCATCCGGATCTGCGTGCGGTCGAGTGATCGAGCGATGGTATCCGGCGTTGCTGAGACAAGACAACAAGACCAACTAAACAACAGCCGTGCATGTAGAAAACGTGGGGCGTGGAAGGGCTCGGGAGGGACGCGCATGTGCGGCGGCGTGGTGGCTGGTTTACCGGCGACGCGCAGCGGGTGGCCGGGATTCACGGCCGGCGCACGTCGTGCCCGGTGGTGCAGCCGGGCGCCGGAGCGCCGATTTCTTAATCTGCACCTGGGTCAGGCTTTCGTTTTCGTGAGCTTAGCTGCTGCGTCGAACAGCTCGCAACCAATTAGATCACTGTAAGTTCTCGTGGCAGCCTGGGCATGCATGTCGAAGTCAGCTTCTGCTGGCCTTGTTGCCTCCTCATCACTGTTCACATGCTGGAACTTGGAACACAGTAGATTTTTTTAACATTTGTTTTGCATGTTGATCATGTCTCTCCTCGGTTCTTTTCAACTGGACCAACAACCGCGCAAGTGGTGGGTACGGTCGCCATGACTGGATCTGTCTTGAGCAACTCGCTAGGGCCGGGCTAACTAAAACCAGATCTTGTCACCGCGAGGCACATGGGGTAACGGGTACCCTGTGCGTCTGTTCGCTAGCTTCTCCCGCTCTCAGATCTGAGATGTTTGGCGACCGGTGAGCAAGCGAGCGCAAGTTGATGCTGCATTACTTTACGCCGATCATGATCGTGCGCCATGTGCTTGCCTGCCACTGTTTTCCATCCTGGACATTGGACCTTGCCAAATATTATAATCCGGCTTCGATTCGATATCTCGAAGTGGTTGAGAGATCGGATCTCATTGATGCTAAGTGCATATACCAGGCTCCAGGGAAATTCGTTTGAGTGATTTCAGTAAAGGGGCTGAAAATTCATGTGTGCTGATTGTTAACGAGAGAATCTAACGTGACTTTTATTGAGCAGTGGGATCTAAGTACATATATAGTGCAGATTTATTATTAAAGAGTCTTAGATTAGGAATCTACGTTTTTGCAAAAAAAAAAGGAAAAAAGATTTGGACTCTCTCACACGGGAGATTTTTCAATTTTTACCACCAAATATGTTAACCTTTTAATCTTTATCACTCAATTTGTAAGCTTTTCAATCTTTATCACTAAATACATTTTTCACTTCAAAACATATCATTTCTTTTAAATTTTAATATTTTTATTGTTTTATATTATGTTATTATATTGTGTAATAATGCATTATATTTATTATATTATGTTTATTATACTATTAAGCATCACTTAAGCTTTATTTTTGTTTATTTTAACACAATATAAAACAGTAAAATTAATTAAAATTTTGAAGACATGGTATGTTTTGAAGTGAAAAACGTATTTAATAATAAAGATTAAAAGACTTACGAATTAAGTGGTAAAGATTAAAATGTTAACATATTTGGTGGTAAAAATTGAAAATTCTCATCACACAGCCAAACGGTAGCACAAATGTAGGACTCATCACTGATTGCGGTGAGAAGTACAAGCTGAGATCCTCTGTTCAATCATGGTAGGCCCGTAGGAGCAAAATGGATTTCGGCTGCAAATGTTTGAGGATGCGAAATTAATTACGCCACTTAAAGTGCATATATAGTGTGGATTTATCTGTGCAAAATCTAAGTACATAGTAGTGACTTGGGTACTAATTCAGAGAACTTGAATCCTGCGGTGAGTAGCATGATCTGGTACAGGGTTCCTCTGACGCTCCTGCCCCCCTCCTGATCCACCTGCTAAGCGTCCCTTGGATGAAGATCATTGGAATGGCTTCCCACAATCTGATATCCTCCGTTCAATCATGGCAGGAGAAAATTGTATTTCAGCTGCAAATGTTTGCGAATGTGAAATTAATTACGCCACCTGCAGTGCTATAGTAAAAGCTATGCTTTGGTTGTTGAATTTTTGTTTGGGATTAACAAGATATCAATAAAGTATAAAACGATGCCTAGCTCAGCTCCATTAATAGAAGGAATAAAACTGGTGAAGGCTTCTGGACTGCCTACAGCTTTTTTAAAAAAAATAAACAAAGTTTGAAACCGTATGAGTATATGACAACATTCAATCTATTGTAGATCTGCCATTATTGGGACTTTTTCCCTTAGATCTGTGCTGTGTCTGGCCATTAAAGTATCCTTCTACAGCTCTTGCACAGTGGCACCCTTCCATGTTGAAGTATTTCAGTTGCTTAAAGGTGCTTCCAATAATGTCTACGAGAACACAGGCCATGGACCCATATGTAGTCTCATCTACATTCAGTCCTTGCACAGCTCTTCTTTGATTATCTTGACTCCTATCCACAACTCACACTGGAAAGCAATGCCAATCCTAGTTTTCCTTAAAGCACTCCCAACTCATTGAGAAAGAAAAATGAGTACCAGGGTTGAGTGGGAATCGAACCCTGATGGGTTTAGAGGCATGGTGCCGCCCTCACCAACTGAGCTATCGCTCAGGCCTCGTGCTGCATCGTATTATTATTTATTTTTGCCATCTCTACAAAGCCCGGCAAGAGCTCTTGAGCTTCCACCGTGGCTATGGAAGTGGACACCACGCGCACATCTGTCCGCAGAACGTCGATATCGCCTGACGACAATCATAGCAGCATTTGAAAAATTAAGCTAAAGCTTTCACACACTGCCGGGACGAGAGAAAAACAGAGTTAGTATGAGAGAGGAGATTAGGATTTGAGAGATAAAAAGTAAGGTACTTTGATAATGATGATTGGGTCCTTCTTAATCGGTCCTGTGCCTCTTTATATAGTGATGAGATGGTCTTATCCTGTGGAGTTATAGATTCTATTAATTAAGAAATGTATTAGATATTATCACCATAGTATATAAATTATGTACTGTGCATTAGGTGTATAGGAGTTGATTGAAACTGTAGATTATATAATAGTACCTATTACCTATGTTAGTCTCCTTGGTATGGGTATCGCGATGTAGAGCTAGGCTATGAGTTTTAATTAACGGTAAAAGTCGAGTGATTGGTAACTTCACTCGCGAGAGATATAGGTTTTACCTCCGGTTCAAAAGTATCACATGATTTGATGAGGTTGAATTATAAGAGCCTAAAAGGTTGAGGTTGGTTATGAGATTACAAAAAATGATAAGTTGAGACCGGACAGGGAAGTATAGATTGGCAACAGGAAGGGAGTTCTATGTGCCGTAGCTTTGTCTGTGTCGATTAAGGACCGTACTGTTGTCGGCTCTATTGAGCAAGTTTGAACAGTACTGATTACATACTGGCTATATGAGCCTCAGAAAACGGATGTGCCCCAATGTGCGTAGTGACTGGACGTAACCAAACTTCTCTTCTGGAGACGATTAGAAGGGAGAACTTTGAGGCTAACCATGGATAGACCTGGTGTGGTTATCGCATGGAGGACCACTGCTCAGGAGAGGTGAGCATCGGACCGGCACTGTGTATCATTGACGTGAAAGGTTGCCATGTGCGGCTTTCTAGAAGCGCGTACATGTCGTGTAATCAGGTTTTTCCAGCTAGATGTAAATCGATTCGAATCGCTGCCCCTCACAGTAACGAGTACTACTTGTTTCAATGTGCCACATCGTAGTTAAGAAGTGGAATAATAGTAAAATGAGAAAGTATTATGATTTGCTGGTTATGTTTATTATAAATTGTTTGGCAACTATGATTGTGGTAGTTGATAGTGCAAATTAAATTTATTTTTTCTTTACACTTAATCTACCGCTAAAACTTGAAAGTAAGGATCTACTTTTAGCGCTAGTTTTTGCAAACAGCTATCTCATATGAGTCAGCCTTATCATATCTTTTAGAGTCGACTGTAGTTGGCCATGTTGACGGGTAAGACTTGCTGAGCATTTGAATGCTCAGGGTGTGGCTTTTTGTGGTTTTGTTTTGCAGGTAACCTTTCTTTCCCTCCTCTGGACCAACCTACAGGAGCGACCCCCGAGGGTGGTTATGTCCGTTGGGAGCCTTGCTCGCGGCGCTGAGCTTGTTGTCTGCCGCTAGAAGATGCATCGTATGGGCTCAATGTCATCTTGTGCCTAGTATATAAGAGACCCTAGTAGTCTTTAAATAAGGTGAATGTTTTCGCGCTTTTAAAAACTTTGGTTTGTAACTTAAACAACTGTTTGTACTATATTTCATCGTGTTTGAGTTGTACTATTGGTCCTCGCTTCGTCGAGGGACACCCGATAAGATCCTGTGGTCGATGGATCGTCTTTTTCGAGGAGCTATTTGTCACAATTGGTGTGTACCACAAATACTTTCATGGACTTTTCCCATAGCCACCTTAGCCTCTTCATCACCTAAACACTTGTCTTTGCATCTATTAACCTTCGGCTTATATATGTAATCACATACTCCTTCCATTCAGTTTATTGTGTCAAAAGCACCAATCACATTGTCCTCTGCTGCAACATAAAGACGAAAAGGAGCCCCCTCCTAGGTGCCCTAAGAACCGGTGGTGAGGACAAGTATTTCTTGATCTTATCAAAAGTTTCTTGCTGCTTTGCCCCCCAAGTGAATTCGGTTTCGTTCTTCAACTGAAGAATAGGAGTGAATGCGTTGATCTTTCTCCACAAGTTGGACATGAATCTCCTTAAACAATTTACCTTGTCCAAGAACTTTCGTACATCTTTCTTTCATGTGGGCGCTTGCACTTTTTGGATTGCTTCTATTTTCTTAGAATCTATTTCTATGCCCTTCTCCTGAATAATAAAACCTAAGAACTTCCCAGCCGAAACACCAAAAGCACATTTGAGTGAATTCATTTTCAAACCAAAGCGGCTCATCCGATCTAGAGCAAGATACAAATTAGCCAAGTGTGGGTCTAGAGGTAGCCGATTTGGTCTAGAGGTAGCTGATTTGGTCACCACATCATCTATATAAACCTCTTTGATAACACTAAGCAAGTCATGAAAGATAATAGCTCTTTGATATGTGACACCCGCATTCTTTAACCCAAAAGTCATAACAACCCACTCAAATAGACCAACAAAACCTGGACATCTAAAAGTAGTCTTAGACATGTCATCTTCTGCCATAAAAATCTGATCATAACCCGCATTCCCTTCAAGGATACTAATCACTTTATGGCCAGAAGTATCATTGATTGACATATCGGCTATAGACATAGGATATTCATCTTTAGGAATGGCTCTATTCAAATTTCTAAAATCAATGCAAACTCTTATCTTAACATTATTCTTCTTCTCGATAGGTACAATGTTGGATATCTACTCCGCATATCTGCAAGGTATTATAAAATTCGCATTGGGTAATAGGTTAACCTCCTCTTTAATCCCATCATACATGTTCGGATTAAACCTTCTCATTGATTGTTTAAAAGGTCTAATACCAGATTTGATAAGAAGCCGGTGCTCAATAAGCTCGCGACTTAATCCAGTCATTTTATTATAAGACCATGCAAAACAGTCCACATACTCTCTTAATAGCCTGATTAATTTCTCTCTATAATTGGTTTTCAAATTTTTATTTATAAATGTCAGCTTTGGATTATCATCATTACCAAGATTTATCTTTTCTAGAGGATCGGTCGATGTAAATCTTTGTCCCAATTTATCTATGTCCTCTACTTCTACTATTGCTTCACACGTATCGTTCTTGTTGGACCGATAGTGTTCTACTCTCTTTTGTAACCATCTAAATTAGACTCCATTTAATCACATGATATGGTTGAGCCGCTTCTCCATCGGCTTTACATTGACGGGTATAAATCCATCTCTAGATACACTAAAAAAATCGTAATCTATCAAGTCTAAGCCCGTCAAACATTTAACATTGTCATGTAGTAACAAAGATGAATCGGCCATAGCAACATAAGCAGATATATCTGCATGAACGACTTCTACATCATCGCCAACCCATTGTATCAAAAATTGATGTAAGTAGATGGAACACATCTATTAACATGAATCCAATCACATCTATTAGCATGAATCCAGATCAGCACACCACGCTCATGTCCATGTGCGGAACGTCGATATCACCTGACCACAATCACAACAGTACCTGAAAAATCAAGCTCGAGAGGAACCCCGTCGGAACAAGACATTCCTATGGTTGATCCAGGCTTGGCAAGCCAACCGGATCGCCTTCACGCGTTGCCGGGACGATAGAAGAACAGAGTTAGGGTGAGAGAGGGGATTAGGATTTGAGAGATAAAAAGTACGGTACTTTGATGATGACGATTGAGTCCCTCTTCAATCGGTCTTGGACCTCTTTATATAGAGGTGAGATGGTCTTATCCCGTAGAGTCACGGATCCTATTAATTAGAAAACGTATTAGATCTAATCTTCTATTAAAACTACCTCACCGGAGTGTCTAGTAACATACCGGATACTCCGGTAATGTGCTGGATACTCTGGTATGTAAGATGCCGGTTCTAGAGATGGCTTGCCGGACACTCCAGTAAAGTGCCGGATACTCCAGCACCGGATACTCCGGTGTGCAAGATTTCGATTTCAGAGAGGTCTTGCCGGAGACTTCGGTGATGTGCTGGACACTCATGTGACGACTCATACATTTTTGCTAAGGATATAATTTCCTCGTTCGGTTTCTGAATTAGGTGATCTATATATCCCTTTCGGTCGTTTCGGCGAAGGCTACGTCTTGGAACCTTCAGATCATGAATTTAGGTTTATTTTTATGACTTTTAAAGCACTTCTTTTATTTTTTTAGTAGAATTTAGCCAAACTCTTCAAAAATATCTGCCACGTCCTGAAAGATATGCTAAAAAATAATTCTTGCAAAATAACCATTATTGGACGGAACTTAGATATTTTCTACCATATTTGATTAACCAAACCGGATCTTCTAGTCTTCCCAGAATGCAAATGTAAGGTGTCAACAATATGTCTCTGATTTTTGCCCCCTCTTAGCTCCAATCCATGGCACTGGTCGATATCCCCTCTTTGGAGGAAAGTGACGTCCACCTTGCACGTACGTATCTATAGGGTTCTGCTGGCTGACTATCACACAAAGCTAAGGTCTCAGCATGCCACGACAAACTCCAATAATTCTTGCTCTCTTTTTTGTCAAGTTTTCTATTGATTTTATATTTTTAATGAATTGATTTTGACTTGTACGGCATTGTTTTGCGTCATTTCGTACGCACGTTTGAAACATTTGAAATTTGACTGGTGCCTCGTGTAGCGCATCAGCTTAAAGAAGTGAACCACAACGGCGGCAAATGCAAAACAGTTTGCAGTGCCACTTCAAGGACAGGCAGTGACAACAACTCGTGCTAGCCTTTCGCGCGAGCGGTGTTCCTAGCTTGGACGCCGGAATCCAGTCTCGCGTGAGATTGGCCCTCGCACTGGCCACGACACGCGCGCGCGCAAGCAGAGCGCATCTCCATTTCGTCTTCGTTCTGCAGCGCCATGTGCTCGGCGACCATGTCGACAATGGCGCATGAAAGCGGCGTCTGTTCATGTCCCCGTGCTTACAGCTACGTCTGGGGAGAAGAAACGCAGATGCATGCGTGTGAACGCTGCTGACGAAGAATCAAGTGCCCAGTTGGCATATGTATGCTCCACTTGGAATCTATACTCCACTTGGAAATTGAAATGTAGGGGGAATCTTGCGATTGGTGATGAGAGGTCAAATGATTGAGCTTGATCGATGGCAATGGCACACATCTGAAAGAAACTGTCGACACTCGGGCCTCGGGGCCGGCAAATGGAGACGTAAATGTACTGCATGGATAGACAGTGCTAGGCCGACTGGCAGAGCAGTCATGGACTCGGAGCCAAACAGACGACGCTCTCCCCTGCTTTGGCATGACTCTTCCAGCACATTTGAAACAGTCATACTGGCAATGGAAATTCAGAAAATGGAGATATACTGTGTAAGAATTTGGCTTCTACAATACTCCCTCTGTCCCGTAATAAGCCTTCGTCCCATAATAAATGACATTTTTAATTTTTAAAATCAACATTTAACTATTAATCTTATTTAAAAATTAAAAAAAAATCAATTTTAAAGTACTTTTAACAATGAATCATTTCGTAATAAAATAAATAATATTTTCATAAATTTTTTGAATAAAATAAATAATCAAAAATAGATGTTTAAAAATTTAAAAGACACTTGTTTTAAAACGGAGAGTGCTGTATACTGTATATACTGTTCGCACTTGTGAACGGTGCACGCCCTCTAGATCTGCGCGCGTGCGTACGTGCACCGCAGCTAAGACAAGCAATACACCACGTACTTCACGCGGGTTTGGCCTTTAGTACAGCAGTCGGCTTCAGCCCGCCTCTGTCTTTTTTGTTCATATTTGTGTAGCCACCACACGCTTGAAGCTACAGAGTCAATTCTGTTCAGCTTGTTCATCGTAAGGTGCCAAGTTTGTGTTAAAGTGCGTTAAAATTATCCCATATGCACACGTGACTGTCGAGCTGATCTCACGTTGTTGAAATTTCCGTGTGAATGTGTATATATTATGCCCCCGTGGCATCCTACTGTCATGCGTTGTTGAAACCTTTCCTCTCTAGTTGGCTCCGTACGTGCGGCGCATCGATCTTTTCACGAGCCACGTCCGTAACGCTGCACTGAGTCCCATCTTCATTTGAGAAGTCTAGTGGCACAGCCACACTGTTCCCCTGATCGGTCGGTAAGCAGGACTCGTAAAGCAAGTCAACAATCTTGTGCACGCTTGCAGGCCCCATGCCTTTCATAAAAATTATGTAATTCATCATGAAGTTTTTTTATATTAAAAATTATGTAATTTTTTAAATATTATTAAATAAAAATTAAATGAATTTAACTTTAACAAAACATAGAAATGCTTATACTCTCTTTGTTTTTTAATTGATGTCGTCGTTGATTTTTAAATTCAACTTTGACTATTCGTCTTATTGAAATTTTTTTGATAAATTTGATAAATTTTGATATAATTTAATTTATCATTAGAGTGATTTTAATTACAACTTAAAATTTTACACATTGAGGCAAAAATTTTTAATAAAATAAATGATTAAAGTTGAATTTAAAACTTAACGGCAACATCAATTAAAGAACGGAAGGAGTATTTTGAAACGGAGATAGTAATATACAAATTTTTGTATGTAACTGAGGAATATAGAGGAAAAAAGCATAATTAGTACTACCACTGTTGAGATGCGACCTTGCCGTCGTGAGACACGTGTGCCTCTGTAGTACCTTGTCGCTTTTGAGCAAAAGGGGTGTCTGTGAAGTACGTGTGTGCCGCATCCTCTTTTTTTTTGCCGTGTCTGTGATGAGTTTCTCGTTGGTGGGGCCCGGATTAACACTGTGATTCGTTTCTTCACACTCTCGTCGGCACCTCTTTTTTCTTCGCCGCGGAGAAGAAATGAGAGCTTCAGTGCAGAGATGTTCAGAATCCAACAGATGCACGTGCTGCGAAGATGACAGATCTCTAAAGTCTCTGCAGTTTACATATAACGGCTTACTGCTCCATTTAAAACTTACGAAGTACTATTTACGTTGGCTAGTTTAAATTTAAATGTTATAACGAATGGAGCAGTTTTTTAGATAATGCCCACACAATTTTCCAAGGGTTTAAGACATTCGAAGCGGGATTAATTAATTAAACTTGTGTCGCGATCTCATCCAAGCTACTAGGGTCCAGCGCAACCATCGATCCCAGCCTTGTGTTGACCATCGCAACATCTGCAGGCCACGAGATGTTTGACAGACGCGCGTTGGTTACAAAAAATGTTTCAGACATCCTGAGAGGTCTTAGTAACAATAAGCATTATACTTTTATGCCCATGCAGAATCTGGTGGTGTGAACACGGTGATCACTATACATTTAACAATGAAATATTCAATTTGATTTTGACAATATATTAATTGTAAGCTGTCATCTTTGACTAATAAAAAATTTATATGAGACTTTAATTAAAAGTCTCAAGAGCACACTGAAAAAGTGTACCCTCTGCAGCAGCTATAAAAGGAGGCCATACCTCTTATTGTATGATGATGAGAGGAATGCCATAATCTTTGCTCTAAAGAGAATCCAATCCCTCGTACTGCTGTAGCATTAGGAAGTACCATCCTATGCCCTAAATGGCAAAGCAGAAGCACTAAAAACAGAGCAGAAAAAAGAAAAAAGTGATGAGAACTCAAGAACTAAGATATGCTCCCAATTCTAATCTCCATTCCTAGGCTAAAATATACTGAAGTCCTTACAGAATCATCTTTCCACCAAGAGGATCTCATCAAATTAAGCCGGGGTCATCTGCGGCACGCCACGGAAGGAGTGAGATACCAAGAGCGAAAGCGAGAGCGATATGAGAGGCGGTAGAGTAGAACCAACCAACCGGCTGATCATAAACACCCGTTTCCATCGCCGGCGGCAACGCAGCGAATACAGCACAGTCTAGTTCGTACGCCGAGGCGGGGCGACGTACGGCGAGCCTGCCCCTGCCCGTGCGCGCGTCGCTTGCAGCCGGTTGGAGGAGAGGGAGCCGGCTGCAAACGATTGGAAGCTCCCGGCCTCTCCTGATTGGAAGCTCGACCGCGTTTCGGCCACGCGCGCGCACGGAGAGGGAGCACCGACGGCACGGCGCGTCCGGGAGGGAGAGAATGCCTGTCGCCTTCGTTCCGCTGTGATGCTCTACGGCCGCGCCATTACTATATGACACGTGAAAGAAGCACATGCTCATGTCCTTCGATCGTGCTCACACAGCGGCGTTTGTGCGGACGTCGGTGAGGGGACGGGCAGCCGAGAGACAGGCTTAGGCCTAAGGTTTTGTTTTTGTCATACCTCATTTCTGAGGTATTCTCGTGTACACCGTACCAATCTCTGAATCAGCAGTCAGCACGCACGAAACATTATGGATACATGACACATATCATATTATTACATATATTGTCCCAGATACTTGAGATACACAATCAAGATTTACATTACAAATCCTCGAGAGTGTGAAACATCTTCGGTCAATCATTACATAAATAACGGAAGCATGAGACCAAAAGCTACGTCACAGACAACTTGCGCGAAGAACGAGTTCTACTCATCGCCTTCAAGCGGGACGTCATCTTCTTCTTCATCTGAACGATTGTCGCAAGGGTGAGTACAAAGTACTCAACAAGTTCCAACCCGGAGGGGTTATATTCATGCTCATAGCCATCAAGGATAGGCTAGGGTTTTTGTTTAGCGAAAGCCAATTTTTATGCAAGATAAACTATAAACCAAAATTTTCCAAAAAACAGAGGGTAAGGTAATTTCTATACTAGTCAATATTTTAGTAGTGGCCCTGCGGGAGAAAGTCACCTTTCTCGTCAGTTCTCAAATTTTATCTGGACGGGCCTCCAATATCTCAACCAGGCACTTCTTCCAAAACACGGGCGCTTACACCCACTCACAAGCACATCAAGGAGATAGACAAAAACTAATCAAAGTGAGCCCAAGCTGTAGTGTGCCAATACCGTGACAACAGCCAGTCCGGATGGATTTATACACTCTGCAAAGGTTGTACACTGTACCCACAGGCTATGCTTATCTTGATCAACAGAGTCACATAACGCACACTTTTCACGCACTAAGGTATCCACAAGGTCTCCTCAAGATGCTAACAGGGGTTATCACTCGAGAGCAAGCCCGATGACGCGATAGCACATTCTCGTGACCCCCTGGATGCCCGCACGGTTCGGGTTGTTACTAAGTACCCAGGGGCTATGCCATGGGTTGTTCAATTCCCATGGCGCGGACCATTGCTGTAATCGTAGACCAGGCAGCGAGTTATCTCACGCCCACTTCCCGCGACTTGTGTACCAACCAACCGCCTTAAGGGGGGCCACATGGATACCAAAGGGTGAAGGTGAGTCCTTCCCAAAACAAAGGTTCTATGGTTGCATGTAGACACTACGTTGAGGTCCGATGAACCGGTTCTTGTATGGCAGAGGCGGCGCTCATCCACGACAGGTGGACTAGTCCGAAGTCTATCACCAATACACAGGCACATACTACTAGGAGCCCACCCCACGGCCGAGTTTCCAAAATCCCATCTCCCCACCTAGCACAGTTTCCACTAGTCACACAGTCCCACATATTTTACTCACACCACCAATCCCTATTTAACACGTTTGACAGAAAATGGTGAATATATATATATATATAGCATAGCGAAGCATAGCTTCACGTAGAGAGAGGGAGATCCTAAGCGTTTTAGTAATCAAGGTAACCATCCGACCCTTAAAGAATTAAGGACGGGGTTTCTATGGTTAACAAGGTATAGTAAACAACCATGGTAGCAAGGTAGTATTCACACTTAGTAACAGTTTAGAACTATTCTAAACGTAAATACTCTAGTAGCAAGTAGGTTGACTTCTACACAATGGTTTTAACATAAATAACATAATTATGCAAACACGAATGGTCCTATAGGAGCATTGCAAATATTAGGTTCGATATGGTCAAAGGTTTAGAACTTGCTTTCGTAGACGTCCTCGAGCTCCTCCTCGTATTCCGGGTCGTCGGCCTCCTCGCTTCCGAACTCTTCGTTGTCTACACGGTAAAAGAGAAATAAAACGTAACTATGACGAAGATGGAAGCGATCAAATAAAGAAACGAATAAATCTCGGAGTAAAAGAAAGGGCTCGGAGTCTTGGTTCTAATGGCGCAGAAAATTCAACGAACGGAGGTGTCACGTGAGAATGGCGTTAAATACAAGTGTGGGGACCTTTTTGCAATTTCCTATGAAGTGGAGGGGTCTAAGTGCAAAATTGCAGTGGTGATGGGTTTGGTAGATAATTTCCATAATGTAGGGGTGTTTCTAGAAAAAAAATATAAATTTTCCGGGATTTTTGGAGATTTATTTGGAATTAAAATGGGTTGTGGGTAAATTCTTGTGTACATAGACTAGGTGCCCCTAGCATTTAACTACGTGAGATTGACAAGTGGGCCCGGGGCCCACTGTCAGTGTGTATGTGTGGCTTTGGCTGCCAGGCGGGCCCACCTGGCAGCCGGGTTGGTGAGGCGGCCGGCCTGACCTGGCCCATCCGGCCAGAGACCTTGGCGGCCCATGTGGCAGCCGGCGGGCCCAGTGGCCTG
>BCLF01000008.1:5084917-5111064 GCA_001602275.1 Zoysia japonica | reverse complement strand
TTCCTAAAATAACTTTACACTTTTTTACTTATTTAATAAGATAAATGATCAAAGATAATATAGAAGTAAACGGCAATAATAATTTAGTAACGGATAGAATACACCTTATTTGTGATAAATAAATATATACAACAAAAAATAATATGTCATGATCTATAAATATTTTTAAACTAATTTTCATAACTTGTTTTTATTAGGGTCGAATTTTAAAGGCACCAAATCCCTTTGTCGCAGATTGAGGATATTCCCTCCGTTTCAAAAATATAAGTATTTTTAGGTTTATTCAAAGTTAAATTTATCCTTTGATCACTAATAATATATAATTAATCAAGTTTTATTATATAAAAAATATATTTTTGAATTCATCACTAAATAAATTTTCATAAAAATTATATTTTTATATTAAAAATTATGTAATTTTTTAGATATTATTAGTAAAAGTTAAAATATTTTGAACTTATTCAAACTTATAAATACTTATATTTTGAAATGGAGGTTGTACGAAATTAAGTTTTTGTGTGTTTGTCGTACATCCAGAGCACGACATCAGAAATGTCGCATATCCAGGATTCGAGATTAGCACTGTCGAACATCCAGCAGACGACATTAGCTATTGTCGCACGTCCAAGATTCGATTTTGATGAAGTCGTACCTCTATCGTGCGACTTAGCTTAAATCGTGTATTGGTTGCACGACATGATTTTTTTTTTTGAAATTTCTCTATTTCGAATATTATTTCTGTAATTCTTGGAAAAATAGATAATATTTAAAATAAAAATCCGAGCATCCTCTAGCTAGCTCAGTAGTGCGTTGAGGCGTGAAGAACGTGGGTGCTGTGGATCGCTCGCTCCTCATCTCCAGAGAATCGGTGACCTGGCTTTGCTTTGCCACTTTTTGTGACAGGTTTGTTGTTTCCAGTTAAAACATTGAGCGTGACGTAGGGTGCGATCGTGCGGGCGCCGGTGCTCCCTATCATCCCAAATAGGGTATTCTCTATCCTATTTTAGCTCCTTACTTTTTCATGTATTCCAACCGGTCCTCTAAACTACGATCCCTATCGTCATTGTGAGCAACCGTTGCGACGACCACACCGGCGAGCTGCGGCGCGGCAGCCTGGAAATCACCGTGTTCCACACTACCTCAGCCTGAAGACGTTCCCCATGCCATGAGTCCCCCAACGAAGATGCTGCCGGCCCTGCGTCGTGCGTCCGTGTCTCAAACAACGCTATTCCGAGGAGCGCCGAGTACGCCGACGATTCCAGCGCCGCAGATCCTGAAGAGCGTCGGAGAGACTGTCATCCTGCTACGTGGCACCCTAGATTGCAATCCAAGAGGATGCAGTTTCTGATGAAGAACTGGCCAAGTTCGCTACATCTAGAGCGTGAGGAGAAAGGAATAGATATTTGAACAGGGATGAAGGAATCGGTTGGGGCTGGTTTGTGATGCTATTCTAAAAAAAAATACAGATAAAGAATCGGTTGAAGATGCTCTTAAGCAATAACAAAACGCAGCTCCAGCTCCGTTTTCAGTCCCAGACTTCCTGCTACCTTCAAATTGAACCTGTGACACCGTCGGAAAGCTGGGAATCCCGTGGTCCGCTGAACAGATGGGCAAGGCGGCAGCGACACCGTTGTCTCGTATGGATTGGACGTGGCGAAGTGTGCGACGCTTCGACAGATTCTACTGTGGCTGCTATAGGACAACAGCTTCACCGGTTGCAGCAGGAGGTCCCGACGTCACGTCACTCGTGCCTGGGGTAAGCAGTAGCAGCATCGACCTTGGAGCGAATCCACATTGTTCGAGCAGCTGGAGGGAGGACCACGGTGGAATCGGAATCTGGTGAGTGAGATAAATACTTTGGACCCCTTGCGCAATTTATGACGTGGTGGCGCCCAGAGCGACGGCGACGAGTTCCGAGGAGCAGGTCACGTTCCATCCGAACTTTGTGCTGTACGTTTGGGCCTATCAACTCTGAAGCGAGGTCTTCCACAAGAAGGCCTTCCCCAGAACAAACAATCCCAAACGGCCCATCGAAAGCGAGGAGATGAAACCCAAATACAGGCCCATCTACCCGACAGCTGCTCCAATGCCAGCCTCGGGGCCGGGCGCTGCGTCGCTCGCCGGAGCCTCTCCGTCTCGCGGTCTCGCCTCCCGCCGGCGTCCCCGTTCCCAGCGCCCAGGTTCGTTTCCTTCCCCGCGCCTCGCGAACCGTTCTTCCTCGCCTCTTCCCACTCGGTGCTGTCTTCTAGTCTGAGGTCCGGAGTCTGTCCTACCTACCTGGCGCGCCGTCGCCGGCGGAACCCGTACGTCCCCGCGTCAACGAGACTTTTGAAGTAGCGGATTAACGGCGCATGACTGGATCCCGGAATTCGCCGGGGCTTGTATTTCTCATTCGTAGTTGCTTCGTTGACCTCGACACCGTGCGTTGCTTAGATGATGCGCGGGGTTCCGCTGCCGTGCGGCCGCGTCGCTGCCGCGTGGGGCCGGGGCCTAGATGATTGGGGCGGTTGGAGTTTCAAAATGCGTATTCGCACTGTAGTGCTGAGTGCTCCTTTGTCGAGACGTGTGTATGCTGGTAGCTGCAGCTGGTTTTGCTCTCAGGTCTATCGTGCTGTTGAATTTTCAAACATATTCTTCATCTATACATTGAGCCTTTTTTTTTTTTTGGAAATTCTTAGAATACACGCTCAGAGTTGGTGCTTGCTCTCGCTAACGATTTGGGGGCCACTGGGGCAGGTATAGCAGAAATATGCCTTGCTCGTTCATTGCAGCAATTTCACCAATTTCAGGGGATACGACTAGCTCTTGATTCAACTAGATTTAAATACCAGTAGCACAGTGATGAACCTGAGATGGTCTGCTATTATGCTTTGAACATAAAGTTGGTACAGGAATTCTAAAGCTTTTTGAACATAAGGTTCATGAACAAAGACTGATAAGGATTGGTAGAATTGAGGAGTCCTAAATGGTTAGCATAACAGCAGCCTTATTTCTTTACATTGTTTATTCCATGCTGCTGTAGTACTCAAATGTAAAATATTACAAGCATATTTGCTTCTAAATATATCTACAACTTCATTAACTCCTATTCCCTTCAAAAAACTTCAGTGCCTCATAGCACAAATCAGCTTGACTTTATAAATTGCAGGACCATCTGAATTATGTATTTCAAATTACAGACCCCCCTGACGTAGAACTCTGTGTCTGGGATGTTGTCGTGCTGTTCTGTGTTTGAGAAGCCTGACTTGAAGATATATCTGAGAAGAAGTTTATGGTGTCAGGGCTTTCACCAAGAACTCGCAGTGCCCTTGGAACTGGAGGCATGTTAACATCAAGGAATCCCTCGAGGATTTGAACGACTTGGCCAGTTGTGGGTCTAGTACTTTCATCATCTTGGATGCACCAACAGGCAACCTTACAAGCTCTTGTGAGTTCATCAGCATTTGCATCTCCATTCAACCTAGGGTCCAACAAGCTCCGCACATCTCCCTCATGAAGCTTGCTTGCAGCCAAGGTAGGGAAGAAGGAGGATTTGCCATCTTCTCCATGGTCAGCATTTCTTCTGCCTGATATGAGTTCTAAGAGCATCATGCCATAACTGAAGACGTCTGCCTTTGCTGTTATCGGCACACCAGTGATCCATTCTGGTGCGAGGTAGCCCCTTGTTCCTCTCATTGTTGTCAATACACGGCTGAAATCCCTGCCTAAGAGCTTTGCTAGACCGAAGTCGGCCACTTTTGGCACAAATGATTCATCTAATAGTATGTTCTCTGGCTTTACATCACAGTGTATAATGCAGTCCCTACATTTTTCATGCAGGTAGTTTAGGCCTCTTGCGGTTCCAAGTGCTATTTGATACCTAGTAGCCCAGCTCAATGCTGTAGTCTCTCCAGGGAATAGCTGCAGTTCCAGCGAGCCCTTCGGCATGAACTCATACACAAGCAGCCTCCTTGATCCTTCAGAGCAGAATCCTAGTAGACGGACCAAATTCACATGTTGTATTGTTCCAATTGTGCTCACTTCAGCACGAAATTGCTTCTCACCCTGGTGAACACCGTCAAGTCTCTTCACTGCAATTGCAGTCGAATCTGGGAGCTTGCCTTTGAACACAGATCCAAAGGCACCTCCGCCTAACCTCTCTGAGAAATTGTTAGTGACATGCTGCAGATCACTGTACCTGAAGGCAATCAGTGTGCCCCCAGTTGTCTTTGATATCCGAAGAGTCCTCTCTCGGCAATATTTTTGAAAGAGGAAGAACAATACAGTGCACAGGATAATCAAAACTGCAGAAACTCCTCCAACAACAGCACCAATGATCACATTCTTGTTCTTTTTGGAATTTTGCAGCTCAGAGGCTGCAAGCCTGAGGAAGAGTGTGCCTCCATTTCCATTGTAATTTTCCTGGAGGTTAATCAGGTCCCCGTGCCAAACAAAACAGCCACTACTATTGTAAGTGTAAGCATTACAAGAGCAGTTGCTCAGACAAGCCAACTGACAGTCCTGAGAGCTTCCAGCCACAGTACTCTGAGCATTATCTGGTAGCCTCACACTTGTCATGATATAGAACTTATCTTGTTTGGATTGTGCAGCGCTCGAATTTGTCTGACACTGCAATGGTATGTTCCTCCTGCATCCACCACTATAATCCTGGAGGTCCCAATCACTCTGAAATTTCTGACTGAATCCCTTGATGCAGCTGCAGAATGGCAGATTGTTGATGTTGCAGCTGCCATACGCCCCACACACCGCATACACCTCGCACTGAGTCCTTGGCTGAGACCAGAACAAGATCCACGACTGTGAAGCTTCCACCCACGTTAGCTGCTTGATCTGCCCATTCACGTCGATGATGAACCGTGAGATGACATTGTCATCCTTCATCGAGTACTTGAAGTAGCTCTCTGTGGCATTGTTGACGAAGCTGAAGTCGTAACGGTAACCAGCAGTCATCTCTGGCACAAGGCTAAAGATATTGCCGTTCCAAGGGCCACTGGACCAGTATGTTATGGATTCATTCCACTGAATGAAGTACTGTGTTGTGCCTTTCGGGTCCAGCTCCAACGAGAACAGCCCAGGGGATGGGTTTCCATTGTTTTTCCATGGAACAAGCCGCTGGCTGACATTAGTGATCTTATTCAACCCGAGCTTGCCCCCAGGGAGCCATGTATTTGTTGGATTGTCTATGCTTCGCCAGTAAACTATTGATGAATTGGTGGCATCAATGAGGTCGAGGCTACCACTATCCTGAAGGACAGCCATGTTGGAGTTCGAAGCTGTTCTAACGTTGGTCGACCATAGCTGCCGGTTCTTGGATCGATCAAGGAGGACAAGGTTGCCATCGCTTCCGATGGTTAAGACTGCGGTGGTCGGGTCCGACACCGGGGCAGCGGAATTTGCCGTCCACACGGTGGTCATCTGCGGTATGTTGCTGTACCATATGGCTATGTAGTAGTTGCTGGAGCTGGAAAGGGAAGCGGTGGTGTTACCTTGGGGTGGAGTATAGAAGCCCAAAGTGAACTTGTTGCCCCTCGATACAATCCTCTGCCCCCCGGACAACGGTGTGGAGGAGTTGATAGAGTCGACGGCGGTGCAGAGAAGGATTTGGCTGAGGAGCAGGAGCTGTAGGAGGACGAAACCAGCCATGGATGGGAGCCTCGAAGAGCAGCCAGGGCTTGAAGTAAAGGGGAGCCTGGACTTCTTGGGAGTAACTGGCGGTGGTTGAACTTGCTGGAGACAGAGTTTTGATGGAGAAGCCGGCTCCAAGCCTCTGCCTGATGGACTAATCACAGAAGGAAGGCGTGTTTGACCTGGTATTTGACAGGAACACGCACAACGCCCTTCGGTGTGGGATAATGGAGCAATTGACATGATTGCCACCTTGTAGTACAATTACTACACATGATGCAGTCCTGGCATTTCTTTGCTAAATGAACCCACGAAATGATATATCCAGCAGCATCTTTTATATTGACTGAAAACAGTGCTTTCCATGCTGATTAATATCTGCAGCATATCCATATCCTAATATTTCCAATGATTCATACTGCTGAACAGAAACGCCAACAACAATTCTGACTTGTGATGCTTACTGCCGGTGGAAATTATTGTTTTCAAAATAAAATAAAAGGAGAAACGGTGTGAAGCCAGGTGAGAGTTGCTGACTGCTGCAGCGGGTAAAAGCTCCATACGCCATCTTTGACTGGGTTTGGGACTAATTAACGAGGCCAGCCGTTGACGGGCAATCTTATAAGACTTGACGTTCGGCTTTGTTCAGGTTATTTGAACATTCGCTGATCAATCAATCTCATCTGGAATGATCACCTCTTCTTTGAACAGTTCTGATGTTATAGTATTTTATTTTCCAGGGCTTCTAGATGGTGACCTTATTATTAGGAGCAAACAAGACACGTTGGAAGAATACTGCAGTTTCTTGCTTCAGAATCGTGATTTTGCTCATCGCTGTTGATTTAGTTAGGAACGCTGCCGTGCGGCTCAGGTTAATTTGATGGTACCTTATTTTATTTGATTTTTGGCCGTGATCTCAAGGGGCCCTTTTTTTTGTGAGATCTAGTCTTTTGAACCGAGGAAACGGAGATATTTTGGTGGTGGGAGTCTACCTACCTGTCCCTTTTATCCGCTATAATTGGAGAAGCAGAGGTGAAGATGATCAGCGGACCCGGTCACATGCCAGGACTTGGACTTGTTGAAGAACAGAGTGGCCGAGCTTGACGATTGTGACTTTTGTGAGTGAGCCTCAGTCCCCCGTGATTCTCCTGTCAAAGCATATTTTCAGGACTTGGTCTGTTCATCATTCAAGAGACGTTTATCAGTGCGGAGACCCAGCATTAATTCACCATCAATAGAGGGGTAGATGTATGTTGGGATGGCACAGTGAATTCCCGGAAAGCGAATGGAGGCGGGGGAGTAGGACAGGGTCGGCCTCGGCCAGATGGTTCACGGAACCATGAAAATCGTTTAGTTTTCGGAAAAACTGATAAAAATCGTTCCGATCCAATTCCATCAAATAATTGATCAAATTTATAGGTTTTATAGCAAAATAGTAAATTGGTCACTTTCGCGGGTAACCGACTGATTTTCTACACCGTTGAAAACCTGCTAGCTAATGGTTTTATCATCCTTAAACCTGACCTTTTGATGCCAAGCATTCATGTCTCGTTGTACAGCGGTGACCGGGTGCATCGCACAATGAAGTCGAGTTGGTGGGGTTTGTCCTGGTTCAGCTCAGATGGCTGGCTCTATCCGCAGATGGTGCTCCACGGATGGTTCCATGTTCTTGCTCCTGCGGCAACTTTACCGCACCACGCCTCTTAATTTTCATTCACCACGCGTTGGTAATGGTCTCATGGACTCATGCCAATATGCCAATATGGACCAGCGGCTTAGGTCGTGTTTGTTATCCCTACCGATTTCTGCAATCGATAGCAAAATTCACTAGTTGTGGAGGAGGCGATTCTGAAATTGGAAGAATCTGAGAGGAAGATTGTGGGAATGGAAGAAAATCGATAACTTGTTTGTATGCACTATCGATTCTGCTCGCCGCAAGCGGTAACAAACATGGCATCTATCGCTCGCGCGGTGGCGTTCACGCCCCCTGGCCGTCCGACGGTCCGAGTGGCCGCAAGTCCAGGGCACTCCCTCGTGAGCTTCCACTTCCAGTTTGTGGGACCACCTATCGACGCGAAAGAAGCAATGCGTCGTGGGTGACGTCGCTGTTGTTTCAGTGGCCCAATTCATCTCTCTTGTAAGTGCATATTTGCAGTGGGCCGATTCTTATCTTGGACCTATTTCCAGTTAGACGTTTCAGTTTGGGTGTCTGGCCCAGTAGGAAGTCGCACCGGCCCGTTACCTTGGTCTTTCGCTGCCATTCCATTCCTCTTGTAATAGTACGGAGTATTTTATTTTAGCTCCAGAGATTCGGCGATCCTCCATCCTGCTCTACCTGCCGCCTGCTCTGCTCGGTCGTCTCCGGCGACTCCTCACGCCGGCGCCGCCTCGACTGGATTCGCCTCCCGCCGCTGCGTTCGTGGTTTCTCCCGTGATTGGTGAGCGCCTCCTCCGCCTCGTCCTTCAGCCTTCCTCTGAGTCAGAGGTCCCCGTCGGCGTGCGTTCCTCACCTGCAGTTAGTCGCTTACGTCGTCAGCCGCATCTCGTCCACGTCGCCGGTGTCCTATTTAGCATCACCCGTATGTCTGGATCCTTATGCTTGCAGCGCTGCGCCATTCTCATTTATAAGGTCGCGTGATACTGGGGTTGTTGAGATTGTGTCTGAATTGTTTTGAGGAATTTCAATCGGAATGACACGGCAGGAGCCGCACTTATCATGAGGAGAGCAGCAACGTGATACCGAAGCTCCTGTTGCTTGTAGATGAACAACCTGCCAAATTGATCCGCTTATTGCGTTACTTAGAGGATTAGTTTGGTAGTCCTGGAATGGGCCTTTTTCCTCATAATGTAATTCTGATTTTCTACGTCATTCTATTGTATCAGAAAGATTCTGGATCTTGCGGCTACTGTCACTGAAAAAAAATTCAGTTATGTACTTAATGGAGTTAATGTTTGCCAAGTTGTCGTGGCAGTTTATTATTATGACTACATTGTTTTCCTTATATATGTCCTACTACAATAGGGTGTTCATACTGTATATTATTATGGGCTCTTGACTTCCTGTATTATGACTAACACATACTGTATGCTTCAATTTGATCTCCTTTTGCTAATGCTCCATCTATACGTTCGTATGATACTCTAGCTGCTGCCTTCACTATTTTGCTTGAGTTTTGTCTATATGTTGTACAATTGTACTTAATGTGTACTTCAAAAATTGACCGTATTCTCCTTTTTATTCCTTGATTAACAGAATGGCTTCAAAGTTCCAAGCCTTGTGGAACCATCCTGCTGGCCCCAAAACCAGTTGAGTGTTATAATTATTCTTTTCTGATTTTGTTTACGTGATCAGGGACACTTTTATTAACTTTAATCCTCTATTTGACATTTCTGATCATGATAGTCATCTTTTGTTTTATTACACAAACTTAGAGGCTATAGTGGTCCTCTGATGTGTGCTAGCCTGTGCATATTTCAAGATTTGAAACACTGAGCTGTATTTTTCGGTGTGTTTTTTAGTTTAGTCTTACACAAGTCTGGACAGTGTAAAATATCAATCCAACAGTATAATATGGTTGGTTATGGTGAAGAATATAAAAAATTTATGTGCTTCGTCCCTAGGAAATGGGATGTGACATATTATATCGGTCTCTGCATATGACCAGCTATTGTACCTGAAACTTTAATCAAGCCTCAAGCCTTCTCTGTTACAGTTCATTTCTGGGCTCCAACATTCAAATGGGGCATCAGCATTGCCAACATTGCTGACTTTGCTAAACCACCTGAAAAGATATCCTATCCTCAGCAAGTTGGTATGTTGTTATCCAATTAATTCAACCTATTTATGAATTTAGGCCTGTAATTTTACTTGCTGCATCATGCAATTTTTGATATGCTTAGTCTGTTACATTACATATAGCTGTGGCTTGCACTGGAGTCATTTGGTCACGTTACAGCACGGTTATCACACCGGTAAGCTCTCTTTTCTAATTACACAATCCTTTGTCACTACTTGCACTTGATTTGTATTGTTTATTATTCTTTCGGAGCTTTTACCTTTTAACTTTGACCTTTCATGCTGCAACTATATTAAGTTTGTGTGTCTACCTTTTAACTGTCCTTTTGATATGAAGTTGCTTGTTGAGTCTATTTTTCCTATAAATTTCAGTCAACATGTCCGAAAAGAATAATATCTTTACAATTATGAACAGAAAGATGAATAGCTTCACTGTATCTAGTCTTTCACTACCTCATATAATATCTATCCTTGATTTGAAATCCACAGGTACCGTGCCTTAAAGTTATATGGGCTTTCATTATGATGATATTTATCTTTCTCACTGTCTGTACATTCCCTTGCTCATCTGGTTTCTTGCTAATGTTTGCCATATTGCAGAAAAACTGGAATCTTTTCAGCGTCAATGTTGCCATGGCTGGGACAGGCTTATACCAACTTTCACGTAAAATAAGGTTTGTAAAAATACAAGCCTGTTCACATATACTGCTTGACTCATAAGTGTAAGGTATTCATGGTTCATGTTGATTGCCTTTGCAGAGAAGACTACTTTTCTGATGAAAAAGAAGCCACTCCAGCACTTGAAGGATGATGACGACAAACAACACTAGTTTGAGAAGACAGATTGCGCTGCTTTGGAGTCTGGGTTGTAGGCATATGTCAGCTGATCCAAAGATAGGAAGCCGTTCATTTCCCAGTTTCTTCTGCACTCAGGACCAGACCGGTGTGAAAATTCCCAGGAAACAAAAGAATATGCCATAATGATTGTTTTTGCATTACTTACTGAAATATCATGCAAACACGCAAAAGAATCATCTGTTTCTTCAGTCAATGTACGATTTGGTAACTCTCCATATTCTGCCAACAAAAGTGTCAAGGGTCGATTTTTTCAACCAGAATCTATTCCTTCTAGTGAAGCGCAAACTACAGTTTCTGATCAATGCAGGTGGGAGACATTTTCCTGGATAATACAGCAGCATCTCAGATTTTTGGCCTACATAATTCGCCATTTCTCCACTACTCAATCGGCTTTTATGCAATTCAATCAGCTTGGTCAATCGTTCATTGCGTTCGACTGGTGCCATTCAATCAGTTCATTCAGTCGGTCGTGTGGGTTGTTGTGTATTGTTACAGACCCAGCAGCTAACAATGGCTAGGATAGAAAAGTGTATTCTTCTCCTTGGAAAAGTAAAAAAATAAGCTTGGGACAGCGGGAGGGACGTTGCTGATTTGGTTCAGATGCTGGAAAGACAAGAATCTGTGCCTTCTAGTAAAGCGCAAACTGCAGTTTCTGATCAATGCAGGTGTGAGACATTTTCCAGGGTAATGCAGCAGCATCTCAGCTTTTTGTGACCTCTACATAGCTATTTCTCCAGTATCCAGTCGGCTTTTATGCCATTCAATCAGTTTGGCTAATCGTTCATTGCGATCGATCGACTGGTGCCATTCAATCACTTTGGTCAGTTGTTACAAGGGCTATGATAGAAACTGTAGTTTGCGCTTTACTGTTAGCAGTAGATTATTGTCTCTCCGGCATCTGAACCCAATCAGCAACGTCTCTCCCCGGCGCTGTGCCAAGCTTATTTTTCACTTTTCCAAGAAGAATACACTTTTCTATCCTAGCCATTGTTAGCTGCTGGGTCTGTAACAACTAGTAGTACACAACAACTCACGCGACCGACTGACCGAACTGAATGAATGGCACCAGCCGAATGCAATGAACGATTGACGAAGCTGATTGAATGGCATAAAAGCCGATTGAGTAGGGGAGAAATGGCGAACTATGTACTCCTAGGTCAAAAAACAGAGATGCTGCTGCATTATCCAGGAAAATCTGTCATCTGTGCATTCTTCTGGAAAAGTTAAAAAAAAAAAAAAGCTTGGAACGGTCGCGGGGAGGGATATTGCTGATTAGGTTCAGATGTCGAAACAGAGCCAACAATCAACTGCTAATGATCTCATGTGTTTCTGGGAAACATAAGGCTTGCTGCCGCTGCTCTCTCTCTCATATGTGTCACGCTTCCTTACCTTGTGCCTATAGGTGAACAAAAGTTCGGTTTGAGGATCTTTTCATAAACTAATTTAATTTTTATTAAATTCTAATTTAAAAATAAATAAAAATTTGATTCGATCTTAATTTGATCTGACTCTGACAATGTTTAGTTCATTTTCTTCGATCAGATTTTGAAAAAAAAACTGCCATAGCTACTAACAAGCGAGCACGGACAGTGGGACTGTCGCTCCTACCAACTCTGGTTTTCGTTATCGTCGTTAGATAGACGCGTTTGTTTAAACATGCGAATACGGTGTGATAATCTGGTCCGCTGAAGACGGGATCACAAATCACAATAGAAGCACTGTTCGAGTGAGGAGCGACCTTCGTCCGATCTTCCACTGCCTCCGCGAGAGCTGAGCTTCCCCGGACCATGGCGAAAGGAAAGGCAACAACCACCAGAAGCGAAGCCTGAACGCGAGGAAGGCGCGGAACAAGTGACGAGTTCAGTTCACCGCCGGGCGCCGGCGTGATCGCGACACTCGAGGCCCCGGGCCAGCGAACACGAGGGGAACGCGTGACCCGCTGTTGCCGTTGCGGCGGCCTGGAGCCCCAGTTGCATGAGATGCTGTTGTGTTGGGCCCGGTCGGGAATACAAGCGCCTCCTGCCTGCGCTGCAGGACGAGCGCATGGCCGCCGCGTCGACCCCCCGCGCGGCAGGACGTACGGGCTCGGGGGAACGAATCATGGACATGGCCGCGCGCATGCGCGAAGGGACGTACATGTTCCGGACCTTCCGGTCGTCGCGGCGCGCGCCTTCGCTTCCACCCGTCCCCGAGGCCGCTGCTTGGGTGCTCGGTCGACGGACACGTCCCCTCTCTCGCGACGAGCCCCCCATTTCTGGTTTCTCATCGACGCCCGACGCCCATCTCTCCTTTGCGAATTCGTCTCCGCGACCTGATCTCGTCATCAGCGCGCCGGTGCCCGTGATCATTCGGCATCGACGGGTGCCCCGTGCCCTTTCCACGGTGCGGAGTCTAAAGAACGGCGGCGATGCAGAGTCTAGAAGAGGCTGCAACAACACAGCTGGTGAAAAGGCCTGGGAAACTTGGGAGACACACCAACACCAAGACGGGCGAGCGTCCTTTTGGAAGAATCGGAGATCGATCGCGGGCGTAACCGTCAAACACGAAACGACGGAGCTTGTTCGTCGAACGTGACTGCACCTGCTCTGCTCCCAGTCTCCCAGCTCCTTTGCCGAACCTCAGAATATATTTGACTGCGACATCGATCGATTCAATGGAGAAGAATATGTTCAACAGAGATGACATGCATTTTATTACGGCCGTTATTTGTACTTTGCGTGTGCTTCCCTCTGCTTTGCGGTAGCCGAATTTCCTAAAGCTTGGCAGCAGCAAATTGCAACCAAAAGCAGTTCCTATGCAATTTTTAAAGTGGACGACGAGAGCGTGATAAACGAGAACCGAGTAACGAAAAGCGCCGTGGCCGAACGAGTAGAGCCGGGGGTCCCACGTAAGGTAGACGAGACGAGTCGAGGAGCGCCGAGTATCCAAGTCGGTCAACCGCTCACCGTGCCCAGACGACGCGATATAAAACGCAGCCGAGCCGTCGTCCTCCCCGCACTACCGCCCGAGCGTCTCTCCCGCTACCGAGTACCGCCTCCCCCGGTTTCCTTTTCCGTTTCCCGCACCACCAAATCAATCACCTGCGCCCTCGCCGCGCGCCAAACGGACGCAGACGCCTGCTCAACACTCCGACTCCGAGGCAGAGGTTGGTGATTGATATCGGTCGCCTGGACTGAAGAAGAGACGCCAAGCGAAGCGAGAGGCCGCGACCCGTACCGGCGGGCCCGTCGGTATCGATCGATCGATCGAAGAGTCCTTAATTTGGTTTCCCCGTGCACGCGCACGTCTCCGATCTCCCTGCCGATCGACAGGAAGATGAGGCTCATCGCGTGCTTCGGCGGTGCCGCGGCCGTCGCCGACGACTGCGACGAGGCTATGGCGGCGGCGGTGAAAGCAGCGGCTCGCCACCAACGCCAGCGCCGGACCCTGTCCCTGTCGTCGTTACGGAAGAAGTTCTCGTCGTCCGGCGGCAAGAAGACGAAGAAACCGTCACCCGCCGAGAAGTCGATGCGGGTCGACGTGGACCTGGAGCACTCCGTCTACTCCGGCGCGTCCACGGCGTCGTCCTCGGCCCCACTGAGCTCGGCGTCGTCGGCGCGGTCTTCGTCGTCCTCGTCCTCTCGCTCCTCATCCGTGTCCTCGTCCCCTCTCCCGCGGGCGCGTCCTCGGTCTCAGGCCGCGGGGGCCGCGGCCGTCGTGCTGTGCCTGCTGATGGTGGTGCTGTGCGGCCGGGTCGGGGCCACGCTGGTCACGTCCACGGCGCTCTACCTTGTGCCCCGACGGTGGCCAGCTTCGGTTTCCTCGGCGCGGAAGGCGCGTCGCGGAGTGGAGTCACCGGCTGAGTGCGATTCCGTCTCCGTTTCATCGTCGGCGAGTGAGACGGAGGACGAGACGCCGATGAGGAAGGTGGTGGTTAGGGAATGGTTATTCGGGAGGAACCGCAAGCATTGAAGTTTTTTTCTCCTCCTTTCTTGTTGTCCGGATGAGAAGGAAGAGTTTTTCCTTGGTGTAAGTAACAAAATTAACAGGGAGATGTCGAGATAGTTTGTAGATATTTTTACTGAAAAAGAGTTGAAAGGTTAAAAAGATTGTTACTTCTACTCCCATCGATGTACCGCAACATGCATAAACTGTTGTGTTGTTGGAGGAAATAAGAAGGGACGAATTTGATACATGACATTATAATTTTGTAAATTTTAAAATATGTCATTTATGTGTTAATTGACAGTGAATAACACGTAGGACCGAATGTCATATTTCAAATTTCACAAAATTATAATGGTATGTATCAAATTAATCCAATAAGAAATGGTGAAAAGAAAACTGAAGTGCATGCGCACAATCAATCGTCAATTATTCATGGTTCATTGCTGGAGGAAAACAATTTTATGGCACAGGTCAGAGAAATTCTGCGGTACCACCTCTACATATTTGACACGTAAAAAAAAATTGCATACAGAGAGGTTGCGGATATTTATGTACATGCAGAGAGAGTTTTACCATGTGGTAATCATGCAGAGACAGTGCCATAACATTTCAGTGGCACCTTTGCTATGAAATGTTTTTATTCCATTGCAAAGGGCCAACAAATTCCACAATGCATACGTGTCGCACTCACACGAAGAACACAGATAGTGCAACTTGAGCCAGTTTTGCAATGCGATAATGGAAGCCTGAAAATCACTAGTACTACCTTTCCAAGAGCTCGCAGATGAATGGGTGAGTGAAAAAGAAGAGACCGAAACCTCTTTTTTTTTTTGTAAAGGTTGATGGCTGTGTGGCTCTTTGGCATGTTAAATTGGAAAGTACTCACTCTACATCAAGCACCCTCGACTATGAAATGACTGCTGCTTTTATCTTAATAAAAAAAATGAAATGGCTGCTGCTATGCCACTTGTGTACCACGAATCATTGGTAATTACAGAGCACTGCCCACTGCATACAGTAACTGAAGGAAGGGCAGAAGGTGTACGTTAAGAGAGAAAAGCGAAGCGACAGGGGTGACAAAAGCACTAGTACTGATGTGACGAAAGTGATTAAAACAACTCATGATTAACAGTCAAATCATCGCGCTAATGGAGCGTCCACTGCCCTGTATCCTGACTTGATGTACAACAAACTCACATGATTAATTAATGCGGAGTATAGAGAAGGAAGAAGAGGTCAACCGTACTGGAGAAACATGTTGAGAGAGGGCGGGGAAAAAAGGGACATCACAAGCTAGGCAAAGTGTACAAAGCCAAAGATCTGTTTCATCTGTACGAAAGAAGATCATGTTGTTGACGAATGTCCAGTGAAGAATTCACTCAGGACGCACGTCTGCTGAGTGCTATGTATATCGGTAGTGCTGCTAGTGGCTTGGGTCTCTACCATGCAGAGGTGCCCGAGTCCAGTGAGAAGCCAGGCATGGATTTGATTTAATTTAATTCACCAACTGTGGTAAAGTTTAAATTCACCACACGGTTCTGAAATTATCGCAACCGGCTAATTTAAATTATTATTGCTGGCTAATTCCAATCTAAACTAGCCGGTGATGACAGTTAACCTGGAGAAAGGAGTGTCAGTTAAACTGGAAATCGAAGATATGGCGGGTGAAGCTGAAGCAGATCGCGCAGTGCTCAGATTTGCCTTCATCACGTGCCAGCCAAGTTTTCACACTAGCAGAAGAAGTTCTAGGACTGCTAATTTTGCCTCTCAGGACACGCAAAACGTCTACAAAACCATTACGATTCGGGAAGTCCGATCCTTATGTCCTATTGTCATGTTTACACAGCAATGTAAGAGCCTTTTGATCCACTAAAAGAGTGAGCTGACACAGCGATACGGTCATACAGACTGCCCAAAAACATTTGATCTCGCCTCCTAGATAGCTTAGTTAGTCCAACATGATACTGGCACTCATCATTGGCCTATCCATATCTCAAAGAAAGTTCCAAAGTCTACACGCCTGCGTCCTCGCTGGAATGGTAATGATCTACGGGATTCGAACACTGAGCACCCATCCTCATCCACAATGCGCTTTCTCCACTTTAGGAACCCAACGTACCCCCTGAATGGATCATGTGATGCCGAGCACAGCCTCTAACCGTAGCTTCGTTACTAAGAAACGGAGCAGCCGGAGTTTGATACCTGTTGGGGTCCTCCGGTCCACCATGCATGATATCCAATTGATAAACCTCAAAAGCTAGCTAGCCGTACGTGGAGACTTCTCTGTGGGCTAAACTAATCCAACGCACTCGCGTCCTTTTCTTCTTTCAGAATCCGCCACTGTACGTGATCAGTTAGTTATATATTTTAGTTTACTAAAACTGGAATATGCCCGGCAACTGGGGCCTGGCATGATTGATCAGCCTAGAATCTAGATAAAGCATCATGGTTCGTATGGACCTCGTGCAGCGCATGCTTGTGCACGCGCTACGCGTTAACAGATTAACGGGGTAACTAATTAGTATGATCAGATTTGTATTTGAGACCGAGCCTTAGCTCGTGTGGCAAAGCAGCCAGGTGGGAGCAATGCCCGCCGTAGTTCGATCCCTGAGATTAACTCAGTGTCTCACTGGAGAGTTATTAGTGTTTATTTCGCAGGTACCTCCACAATACGTGTTCCTACAAAGGAACTGCGATGCTTCTCGTCGTCGGCAGAATCTGTGGGTCTTCGTCGTTCAAATTCAAAGACGACAACTTAGCGAATGAAATAGTATAAAATAAAATCATGTCAATATTGAAACAAATAATGAAAAATACACATGTCGGGCAGTCGTTATTCAGACGTGCTGCTATCAGCGTATCTGCAGTGAAGGAAAAAAAAAAGGCGAGAAACTGAAGCTTTGATCGTGTGAAAGCGGCTGCAGGCAGGAATGATACATGGTTGATGCAGAGAAATACGAGTAGTGCACAAAAAGTAAAGTGCCCGCCTTTCAATCAACCACAATATAATAAGATATCAATCCGCGGACACACGCAGGACACGCATTCTAGTTCGGTTAGTGAGAGGTGAGCCCGCCCGTACCGAGGTGTCGTTCGTTATCCCACATATATAGAACTCAAAAGGCCATCACACTTGTTGGAAAAAGGCAAGAAAGAAACACACTGCATTATTGCAACTTTGCAAAATGCTTTATAGGCTTATTTATTAATCTTTTTGGATGATTGTATTGTGACACTTCTCCTTGTCCTTTTGACAAACACACACGCGCGCGCGCGCGCGCCTGTCTGAATAGGAATAAAATATCAGATTGTTTCTAGTGCTATCCAACGATTATGCTGCAGGTTAGTAAGTTTCAGAAGCATGAGCCTTCTATTAATATTTGCAGGTATGTTTCTCTGGAATATTTTGCGCATGTACTTGACATGTATTCTCCTCTATTCTTTATCTTATTGTACTTGATAGCTTTTCCTAATGGCATGGGAAAAAAAGAATGAAGGGAGCAGTCAATTATAATTCTGAAGATTTTTGGAACAGAAAAATGATATGAACAAGGTATTAACAGAAAATTTCAAATGAACAACATCGGTAAGATAAGGTACAAACAGAGCCGGTGCAAAGAACATTCCCATCTCTCATTCATCCAATATACCTCTGGGATTGCTAAGTTACATAAGAAATTTACAGTTGGATTCAGGAGAGGCCGAGGCCTGCATCATGGCAATATGTATTCAGTCGTGAACCTAATTAATCAATTGTGTGATAAAAAGTTTCACTGAATTTTACAACAACACAGGCCAATTGCGGCCATCATCATGATGTTTGATTGCTTAAACCTCAGTTCTTCAGCCTGGGAGGAAATAAGCAACAAACAGGCGAACAGTTGCAGTACAATGATTTTCTTGCAGTTAATTGAAACCCTTTCTGGATGTTCAGAGTTTAAGGCGGAACAGAATATCACTGCTGTTTCTCCCTACACTTGCTCTGGTTGGGCTGGTGGGACAAGTGGCTCATGCTCGTCAGCCCCATTTGACGTTCTGTCCATGCCACACAACCCTGGGGACTTAATAGGCGCAAATGAAGGCTTGTTCAAGGAAGCAAAAGCCTTGTTTCCTTCACCATTGCTCCCTAAACAAATGGCGTCACCCCGTCCATGCCAGACACCGCACTGGACATTATTCATCTCCAATGTTCTGGCCTCCTGTTAATTCAAAGTTGTGTAAATGTGAGCTTCAGACACCAATGGCCAAAAGAAAAGGAATAAAATTGGCGCTATGGGCTTATGCAGATATAACCTGGCACAGTGTGCAGCAAGGACATATGAGATGGAGAACACAATCATCCACACTGCTCTCTGTACCCTGCAACCACAAATGAAGATGAAGGGTCAGCTGAATTTGAATGAAGACTACCAACCAATGATGAAATGAATCTGTATTCTTTCAGATGTATAATTCATCAACTTACGTGCATGCACACATATCTACTTGCATCTTGACAACAATGTTATGGATATAGGTAAAAACCTAGTTACGTCCAAAATTTCAGCTATTTTTGGTTTAGAGTTGCAAAATGATGTAACAAGATTCTGACTGTTTCCCGTTACAAGCAATTGCACTATTAGTAGGCTCTACTAAACAAGGAAACTATAGCTAGTCAACTTACTCGGATGTTGAATTGTTTCCTGATTCTTCTTCGGAAGTAACCAGTATAGATTGCTATCAAGAGGACAGAACCAAGCCCCATGTATAGATATATATGATGCCTTGTTACCAAAAAGGCAATTAGGCTGATCAAAACAGCCACTAACAGAATGAAGTAAACCATTCCCTGAAAGAATTTCATCAAGCATCAACATGGTGCATAAGAGAAAACTACTAAAATTAAAATGCACAGGACGGTGAAGCACTCAAGCAAAGTGGAATACTCAAAATAAAGTGCTGTACAACACCACAATTCTGAATTTGGCACAGCATGCAACTTTTGCAGATATACAAGATAAAGCCATCCAATTTCGAAAAGGCAAGAGACACCTTCAGTGCATATAGCAGAAGAAGTGTTGAAGAAGGGTTTAAATAGAATCTAGCATCATGAATTTCTTTAAGGGTAAAATAATGGCCAAAACTAACTAGGAAAAAAAAATCTGAAGCTGAGTGATATGAGAAATTAAAATAGCATTATAATAAGAAAAAGGATTAAGTTATTAACAATATATAATTAAGTTGTTATTTCAAGACTGATAGGTTGGTAAAACTGAGTAAAATATACTAAAACTGATCCGCCTAGAAAGTCCACGTGCAGTCAGATATCCACAAAGAAAGATTTAGTGGAACTTATCCTCTGCGATGCGTGAAATATACAAAGGCATGAGGCTATGTAGACAGACGAGGTCTAAGACATTCCACAAAAATACTGGATTATCAATGCGAATGCAGTTCACATTGCAAAGTCAAATGAATTGGACATAAGCAACATCATTATATACGCACAAGGCTGGGAAAAATACAGCATTCACAACAGCTTAGTTTCGCAATTTGTCAGAACATAACAAGAAACTACAGTTACATGCGGCCTATACAAGGCCTACATGATACCTTTTACACATTAAAGTAGTAACAATCAGGAATGGTTGGAAACTGGAGCATGGTTGTAACAAGGTGAGTGGATTATCTGTACCTGAAGAAAGCAAGAACCAAGATTGGCTCTACGCATATTCTTGCCAAAGCGATAGCAGGGGCAGCTGCACACAGTTGGAAGCAAACAAAGACCTTTAAACGAGGCTCAGCAAAGTGTAACCACAATTTGACCAAGAAAACGTTGTGCAACAGAGGAAAGCTGGTCTTTTGCCTGGATACGAGAATAGTTAATTAATAATACCAGAGCGGAGGAGGGAGGACATCACTTTGGGGAATGTTCCCTGTTCTTAAAATATGTCTCTCTTTCTTATAGAGATGCATCATGGAGAATTGGGAATTTTCAGAATTGCTAGCCGCAATCCAGCATTCGGGTGGATGCTATTCAATATGAGATTTTAAAGCAAAAACGAACTAATTTCTCTCCTTGAGACTTGCTGCTCCGAACAAAAATCTATCCCCAATTGCTTAATAGGGATGTCGATTCAAAATTACACGCTTCGTATTATAAACTTCGCTCCAACAACAATCCCCTCCGTTCCCAAATCCGCACACGACAAATCCATCGCTAAGCACAAGGAATCAGCGTCTACGCGAACACCAAATCTGGAGCAACACAGCGCAGCTCCGTACGAATTAGCGAAGCGAGGAATACGGGTTAGTTCCACCTACCAGGCTGCCTCGACCGCGATCCGCCGGTCCTCCAAGCAATCCAGCACCACATCCCCCTCCCACATCCTCTGCACCCCGCCGCCACCGCCACCGCCACTGCCGCCCGCCTCCGCCGCCGTCGCGGTGGTGGACGCGACGCCCTTCCTCCTCTCTGCCGCCAGCGCCACCGACGCGCACAGCATGTCGAAGTCCAGCACCGCCGCCATCGCCTCCTCGCCCTGCTCCTCCTCTGGCAGCCCCGCCGTTGACAACTCTTCCTCCTCCCGCCCGGCCATTCGTCTCTCTCCCTCTCTCTCGGCTGGGCACTTTCCGTATGGCGACGGGTTTTTACGTCTAAATCGCAGACGATTAGGAGAGGTATGGAGGGAGGGAAGCGCACATTTGATTGGGGTAATGTGTTTGGCAAAGCTTATTTCAACAGCTAGCACCATCTAAGATGTCGGCCAGCCATCCGACACATGGGTCCAGAACAGGCTTAGGGTCGAGAGCGCGTCGGCATGGACATGACGCGGCGTCCTGGTTAAAGTTAAACCATGGGGAAGCTAAAATAATGACGCCCGTGATTGGACTGAATAGGTTAGTGGTGGTTGGGTTGGGTTGGGACTGGTGGTGGACCGTCCGGGCCCGAGTGTCAGCGGGTAGGTGATACGTGGGCCCCATGGCGTCCCTGTCTCCTGTTGGTCAGCCGCCGTTTCGGGCGCAACGAAAACGTTACCTGAAATTTTGCGTAAAATCATAAGCATATGTTGAACATATTTTTTAAAATAAATCTAATTATAGAATTTTTACAGAATTTTTACATTTTTAAATTAGTAAATTAACTTTATTTGTAATTTATATTCTCAATTTTTAATTAAAAGAATGTTCAAAACAACTTACTTTAAAAGTGGAGGGAGTATTAGTTAGACAATATATCTATCAGGGTTCTACTTTGAGGGTGAAGTTAGCATAACATGTCGTTGTGACCGTCCACTCGCATTATGCCTTTTCATTTTCGAATAAGCCGTTCCAGCCAATCATTTGCAACTTGCAAGATCCCCTAAGTCTCCGTTGATTTTATTCTAATCGCAGCGTATTTATTAATCACGGCGAGCATTTTGGGCTCGAATAGGGCCAGAAATGGCCCGAATCTGCTTTGCACCAGAAATGTGATGTGTGGAACGATTATGGGCTGAAACGAAGCGGCCCATGAAGCGTAAGTTACGAAGACCGTCAACGTCGCCCCAACGCAATTCGACCAGTCCAGCCCAGTAGATCCCGCCAACCGAGCGCTGCCGCTGATGGTTGACTTCTCCCCGACGACCGAGTCCCGATTCCCCAAACCCACTGTCTCTCGCGACGCCGCGGAAGGGCCTCGCCACCGCCGGTGATGGCGTTGACCGACGACATCGTGGCGGAGATCCTCCTCCGCCTGCCGGAGCCGGCCGACCTCGTCCGAGCCTCCGCCGCCTGCGTTCCCTACTGCCGCGTCGCCACCGACCGCGGCTTCCTCCGCCGCTTCCGCACGCTCCACCCGGCGCCTTTCCTCGGTTTCCTCGACCACAACGGGTTCCACGCGGCGCTCCCGCCCCACGCCTCCGCGCCCGCGGCCGGCGCCGTCTCCAACGCCGCGGACTTCTCCTTCTCCTTCCTCCCGTCTCCTGCGGAACGGTGGGTCGTCCGCGACGTGCGCGGCGGCCGCGTCCTCCTAGACCGCGTGCCGGAGGACGAGGGGTCGCCGGTGTTCACGGAGGTCGCGGTCTGCGACCCCTTGCACCGGCGGTGCGTCGTGCTGCCACCGGTCCCCGACGACCTGGCCGTGGCGGTGGAGCACCCGCTCCGTGTGGAGTTCAACCGATGGTGCGAAGTCTTCCTCGTTCCCCGCGGCGACGACGGAGCCGACGCGGCGGAAGAGAATTCGTTCCAGGTGATCTGGATGGCTCAGTGCAAAGCCAAGCTGGTCGCCTTCGTATTCTCCTCGAGCACGCGACAGTGGCGAGCCGTCGCGTCCCTGCCGTGGAGAGACCTGATGTCCGGCGCGGGCACGGCGTCAAGAAACCCCGTCATCCACGGGCGCCAGTATGCCCGGGGCTGCTTCTACTGGGTGATCACGATGGATTGGCGCAACAAGTTGCTCGTGCTCGACACCAGGAGGATGGAGTTCTCCATTGCTGACCTCCCTCCTGGCTGCGACAGGCGACAGATAGCCATGGTGGAGGCATGGGAAGGCGGGGTCGGGGTTTTTGCCCTCCGCGATCTCATTGCTGATGGCGCGGTTAGCCTTCATTACATGGTTAGGCAAGACAGTTCCAGCCATTGGCAGATGTCGAAGATCATCCCATTGGATCCTGATTTCCGGCATTACATCAGGGGAGCAACGAAGAGGCACCTACTCCTGCTAAGGTTTCCTGAACACCTTAGCTCGTCAGGGGTGCATGTCGGCTCATCCGAGGAGGGGACAGATTTGGAATGCTTTTCAATGGACGTCAAGACTTTGCAGCTTGAGAAGCTGTGTGGGCTAAAACATCACATTCCACATGCCTGCATATATACAAACTTTCCACCGTCGCTGTCGTCGCCAACAATCTGAAGTGGTAAACTTCTCTGCCTAGTTATCACACAACTTTTCTGATGCTCAACAGCTCATTTTGTCTACTGTGATATAGTAGTAGTGGTGTGTGTGGTAATGTGTTTTGGAGTTTTTGTAATTACTGTACATATTAGGAACAGAATTTTAGTTTACTTCCTGATTGTTCCACTAACATATGTTTCCATTTTAGGTTCATAGTCTACTGAAAGGATGATTTCTATAGTGAGTAATATCAATTATTTTAGTGACATCATTAGACTTTAATAAAGCACTAGATCAAGCATATTATGTTCTTGGAGCGTTTTCATATGCAAGCCACTGGTAAATGAACATTAGTTTGAATCCAGTATATGTTCATCAGTTGCGAAAAGTTCCTTGTGAGAAACTCAGTCATGGTAATTACCTTCTTCAAGCTTTTGGAGAAGTTTTGTCATAGTCCTATCTGATATACAATTTTATCTTGTAACGTCAATTTGAAATAATCAACATAAGTTTTGACTGTCACATTTTGCCGTAACTATCGTCACCAACAATCTAAAGAGGTAAACTCCTCCTCTGCCTAGTTATCACAGTTTTCTGATGCTTTACTGTGTTTTGAAATTTTGATAATCGCATATTAGGAACAGAGTGGCTGTCCACTGCCTGATTGTTCCACTGACATATGTTTCCATTAAATATCATGTAGTCTACTGAAAGGATAGTCTGCCCCAACTTGTTTGGGACTCTGCTTTGTTGTTTCTGTTTTGGAATTTTGGTAACCACATATTCCGAACAGAGTTGTTATTCACTGCCTGATTGGTCCACTGATACTGTTTTCATCAAATACCATTAGTCTACTGACAGGATGGCCTACCCCCAACTTGTTAAGTAGTAAAAAGGTTTTGTAGTTGTTTTTGTAGTAGCAGTAATCTACTGAAAGGACCATCCCCATAGCAAGTAATATTAGCCATTTTAGTGACCTTATGAAATTGCAACCAAAAAAAAACATAGTGATGTGAACATAAAAGCTAGTGTTTATGGTGATATTTTCAAATCAGTTGAGTCTTTCTTATGATTGGCTAAAAGAGGCTTCTGTTTCGAAGGCACATGTATCGTGTACTGTTCATAATTAGTTGTAACAATTATCTAGTCTATCTTTTATGTAGGTCCATATATACGTATGGACTGTAGTAATTTGTAACAACAGTCACAAGTGATCTTCCTTTTTAATTTCTCCCAATCAATTCGCCTATATCTTTGTTGATTTAAAGCCCATTGTTTGCTCTCATGTGCTCTTATAATCTGTAAATTGTGCAATAGTTCTGATTCATTGTCTTCTTTGTATCAGGGCATGGTAGGAGCTGCAGGTTCAAAGTGATTTGGTGTGTGCGGTGAACTTCTTGTATGAACTGTTAAAAACCACGATCTATATTCTACCTCCTATATTGGTGTCGGCGTTCTGACCACCGACACAGTAAAAGTATATGATCGTGGGGACGGTGCGTCTTCGTATTCGATGTGTCCTAGTCTAAAGAAGACTCAAAGAGGTTTTTTACCTGGTTCGGACTATCTCGAGCAGTGTAATACTCTACGTCCAGAGAGCGGATTATCTCGATGATAATGTTACAAAGGCTGGATTCTCTCTTCGCGAGAGGATCCGGAATGGATGGAGAGTGATTGGAACGTGGGTGAGTGAGGGTGCTTGCTAGAAAAGATGCAAGGCCTCTAGTGGTGTTCGTTGGTTTGTTTTTCGTTGTTCTCTTCTCTTCTATCGCTCCCCGGGTCTTTCTTTATATAGTGCGTTCGGAGTTACAAAGTGATAGGTCCTACGCGATTTTGCCACCTCGTCGACAGGTGGGCCCTTCCGCTGTCGCATGTGCGGTCGTGACCCGTCGCGTCGCGCGCAGCGGCGGGCACTGTGGCGTCTGTTTGGTACTGTTGTGTCAGTCACAGTGCTACTGGGTCTTGTCCAGCAGCCGTTACAGCTTTCTGCTGGAGTGTCGCCGTGATGAATTCCGTCCCGTCTCGTCAGGACAGATGACGGTTGACCACCGAAATAAATGAGTCATAACGCAGCACCTAGCCCCAAGGGTCGCTCCTCGGAGGTCGGCTCTTGGAGGTCGGAGTCTCCGTGCGTTTTAGCGCGGCTAAGACTTGGTTGTCGTAGATCGTTGCCTTAGAGGTCGGAGCTCGCTGTCGCCCGACCTCCAATTCGAAGCTTTACGCGTACGAACACAGATTGTGAGGTACTCGAGGTACGTGATCCCGATTGGTATGGCCATCATGGTACATGCATGTATTGGTTGAAGTGAGGTACCGAATGAGTAACACCAGGTTGTACTGCGCAGACAAGTTGCACCTGTGCAGCTGGTACTGTGCATGTCTGATTGAACATTCTTGGGCCTGGTTGTACGCCACTGTCAGACTTCTATTCATATCTGCAAGGTTTGTGTCCATAGAAATATTGTCTACAAAACAACAGCATCCAGTCATTGTATTCGCCTGTGATATGCCCATAATTAGTTGTCTTGATTGCCCTAACCTCTTATTGTCTCTTATTAAGGCTCTGTTTCAAACCACTAGGGATAAGTTTTAGCTAGTAAACTCATCCCCTCTGGTTTGTAATGGGTTTAGCTAATGGTCCGTCTAATAATTAGCTATCTTTAACCAATTACTTTCTCCCATTTTAAAATATATGTATTATCTAAATATTGTTGAAAGAAAATAGATATATGGATAGCTAACAAGGAAAGTTTAACAAAACTTACAACTAGAGGTATTTTGATCTTTTATCTTTTTATTTAACACCATTAAAGTACAAAGTGGATGGCAGTGGCAGATATGGAACAAAATTTTACATAGATGACTATTAACGAAACTTCAAATTTTAAGAGGTTGAGAGGGAACCTTATCTATATTCAATGTTTGATAAGGAATTTTCTAAATATAGACTATTTCTAGGTTTGATAAGAGTTAAATTTTAACTTTGATCATTAATGACTATCAATAATGTAGTACTCCATTAAAAAAAGTCACTCCGACATTCAAAATTTGTCTCATAAAATATGTTATTGTAGTTTTTCAATACAA
>BCLF01000008.1:5070113-5084411 GCA_001602275.1 Zoysia japonica | reverse complement strand
TTGTTAGTTTTTAACATAAAAAATTCTTCTCACTCATCCAACTGTATCTTATTTATTGCATTTCACACCTCCTAAATATTTATATTATTGATAAAATTTAACTCTTCAAATACTTACTCCCTCCGTTCTTAGAGCATCTCCAAAAGCTCCGTATTAACTCTCTCTAAATCAAATTATTAAGAAAAAAGTGTAAAAAACCTCCTCTAACAATTTTTTTAAACACCTCTCTACTTTCAAGCGTCTCTCGAAATTTCTCTATTTTGAGCTAAATCTGAAAAACTTTCTGGGATCCTCGATTCATCTTTCGTACAACTAATAGTGGGACTTGTTGTTGACTTGGTTCAAATTTAACTATATTTAGAGGAGTTAAGGGAGCTGTTAGAGGTGGTGATTAAAATAGATCTCGATTTTTTTTTGTTGATCTAAAAAGTACTTTTTGTGATGATTTTTTTAAGGAACTGTTGGAGATGCTCTTGACTTCTAATATGACCATTCAAAGTTTTTTTTTTATAAATATCATATATTTTGTTATAATTTAATTTATTATTAAAATAACTTGAATCACAACTTAAAATTTTACACAATTAAACTAATTTTTTAATAAAAAGAAGGATCAAAGTTGATGTTAAAAACTAACAACAATATCAATTTAACAACCAAGGAAGTATATTTATAGATAGAGGGACTAACCTCTAACTCCATCTTTGGATTGGAGGGAATAGGAAAAACAAAAGATTCATATTCTTATTGATTGATTCACTGTAGCATCTTTTGTTTCACAGGGATCGGTCATAAGAAAAATGAAGTTTCCTTTCCCTCCGCTTAAACAATCCACTCAAACATCTTTGTAATTTTTCTGTGCACGAAAAACGAGACATTGAGACCGATTAGTACTTGCATCACCTTGATCTATTTGTTTCCAGCTGCGACGCTGTTGCAACTCAGTTGAAATATACTACCGATTTAAATCTTCATCTTTAAAATTTCTATATTTTTCCTATGCTCATTCAAACATCAACTTTGAAAATTTTTCTGCCTTTTTCATTTCTATGTTTTACATATACAATTCTATCTTATTTTTATATTTTTCTTATTTCTATATTTTATCATTTCTGTGTTCCAAAAGAGGCCTAAACAAATTTTTTTTAAGCAGGAAGTACTCTAACCAGGGTTTCAAAAACCGCGAAAACTGTTACAAAAATCGAACAAATTCAAAAATCAAATTTTTGAGAGAAAACCGAACGGTTTTTACGGTTTACCGAGCGGTTTTTACAGTTTACCGAGCGGTTTTTACGGTTTACCATTTTTGAATTTGAAATCAAATCAGTTTGAGCGGTTTTTCAACGGTTTTTACGATAAACCGCTCGGTTTTGCGGTAAACCGCTCGGTTTGAGCGGTTTTTGAATTTTCAATTTTTTTAAAAAATTTTTAAAATGAAAATTTGTCAACCGTAAAAATCGAACCGTAGCGATTTGATCAAAAATCACGGTTTTCGAGCGGTTTTGTGAACCAGGACTCTAACCCCCCTCTCTCCAGCCCATAGTCCGATCCTTGCTCAAGTCGCCCCAAAAAACCCAAAATCCTGCTCCCCTGTTCTTCCGCCTCCTCCGAGATGGCGGCTTCGCCGTCGCAGGTGCGGATCCCAGATCCGCCGGCGCCAGTGCTGACGGTCCTAACTGAAGACCTTCTGGCGGAGGTTCTGATCCGCCTCTCCACACTCGCCGACGTCGGCCGTGCCTGCACGGTCTGCGTCGCGTTCCACCGCGTCATCTCCGGCCACTCCTTCCTACGCCGTCTCCGTGCCGTCCACCCGCCGTCCCTCCTTGGCATCATGTCGGTCTCCTTCATCCCGGCAGAACCACCGCATCCTTGCGCAACGTTGGCCCGCTCCATCGCCGCCGCCAATTTCTGGTGCTTCTTCGTCCCGTCCTCGGGCCGGTGGAGTCACCGCGACTTCCGCGATGGCCGCGCCCTCCTCTCTGCCGTGCCTAAAGGCAGCGGTGTTCGGCAGGGTGACTACGATAAGCGTGCCTTGGTAAGGGAATTTGCTGTCAGCGACCCGTTGCACCGCCGCTACCTTCTTCTCCCCACCATCCCAGAGGACCTCACTGCGTTGGTCAATCAACCTGACATCACGTGGTTCAACCCTTTTCTTGCCCCATCCGAACAAGGTGAGGGAGGCACCTCGTTCAGAGTTATATGCTTGGCGCAGTGTCAAAGGAAGCTAGTCCTTTTCATTTTCTCTTCTGTCAGTAGGTCGTGGCATGCTGCTGAGTTTGATGGTTGGAGGGCTTTGATTGCTGAATCTTCTAATCCAGCCCCAGGCTTTCAGCCTGAGTTGGACAGAGCGTACTACGCTCATGGATGCTTCTGCTGGGTGATGAATTGGAGTCACAAGTTACTAGTGCTTGACATGCGAACAATAGAGTTCACTGCATTTGACATCAAACAGAATCACCCATCAGGACCCAAGGCCATTGTAGAAGCAGGAGAAGGAAAATTTGGGATGTTTACTCTCTTTGTCGACATGGAATATCAGGAACATGCTCTATTGTATACCATCTTGCAAGATGATGGCAAGGGTACAACCTGGTGGCGGTCGGAGGCATTTATACCTCTTCCGTTAAATTATCGCTACAACATCATGGGTGTAGCAGGAGGATACTTACTGCTACAAGGAATCCCTGAAGACCGACGCAAGCCAAACTTCGACTACTTTTCACTGAATCTGAAGACTTTTCAGGTTCAGTGGTTTTGTGAGACACAGAACATGATCGTGCGTGCTCCATTGTTTGTTGGTTTCCCACCATCCTTATCTTCACCAACCGTTTGAACTGGTAATCTTTACCCTCAACCTTACCACACTTGTATTTTGCACCCAATAGTTCAATGTCGATATCAGTTTAGCGGTAGTATTTTTTTTCTATTTATTCTTCAAGTAGCCCTTGTAGATGAAGCTGAGTTACATTCCACCTGCATGTTGACCATGTAGTTTGTTTGAAAATTTGAAAAAAAGGGTTATGGTATCACATATTATTGGTATTTATTTTGGTAATTAATTTATTGTGTGTAAAGCTTGTGAAACTCAGGATACAACATGTACTTATTATCTTGTGAACACGCATACTATCATTTGGGAAACATCTGGCTGTAAAAGAAAGCAAATATATTGTGCTGTGGTTCCGTAAAACTACTCAACCTAAAGGACCTACTATTTCAGTTTTGCTTTCGTGTTCAAAAGTCTGCTTTATCGATTAATGGTTCTTTGCGATGCACTGTGATCCCTTGTTATTTAATCTGCTATTGAACCATCGGTTGCTGTGTCTTATATTTTACTCCATGCCTAGTTGTTTTTGCATTAATCAGAATTGTTTCCAATTCATGGACATGTCATTTCTTTTCCAGGTAAAGGCATTAGTATATTTTTTTGTATTCTTTCATTAGTCTGTATTTAAAGTTACATCTTCTTGGCGTAGAATTGGCAAGATTTTTTTAATCAATTTGCTTCTACTTACACCTTAAGGATACATTAGCTGATAATATTTTTAATAAATGATTATCACTCCTGAATCTTATGATTGCACAAATGTTACAGTGTTGCACTGCTGTGTAAAGATTTATGGATGCACCTCCTCTCTCTGTTATTTGCTAATAAAATTTCCTCTGTATGTGTTGGTCTAGTGTTCCTTAATTAAAAAGAGGTACCAGCATCGTGTCCCTGCTTCCAATCATTGATTTCTTTACATGGGTTATGTGCAGCATGACATTTTCTTGAATAAAGTGTAGGGCATTTGCATAATAGGAGAAGCGATCCGTTCCACTTTAATTTAGTCACTAGTTCATTTTTGGTTATAAAAAGTTTCTAATATTATTGTAGGTTTAGTTGTCATAAATAGTAGATACGATCCAACAAACATATCGTTGAGTTCATCTGGTACAGACCTCTATTTAAATTAGATATTTTGAAGGCAACTTGCACTACAGAGTGTGGTTTTTAAGTTTTGAGGGGTTAATATGGCATTTTACCTTAGTTATATGTTCATAAGTTGTTCTTACATGATAAAGACCTTATGATCAGGATCTTTTTATAGTTTAACAATGTAATTTTTCTGACCCATCCGTATAATTATTTAATTCTGATTCTATATTCAGTTTTCAGTAGAATTCAGAGATTCTGTGTTTACTTTGATTTTCATAGCTTCTCATTTCACATTTGTGAAATGGCTTCAAATGTGAAATGGCTTCATCTGGACCTGTAACATTCTATCCAGATGTTGACAGTTTGATCATTTCTCTAGGTCGAGGTCCTGATAAGTGTAAAAAGGCCGTGGCATAGTCATTTAGTCACTACCTTATTTGAACTGAAGAACGCAAAGCATACACAATCAAAATTCATTACATGATCAGGAGCAGAAAAACTGGTACTATCGTTTCTATTGGCCTCGCAAAACCCTGAACCAAATCCCAGTTGCAATGCTGTAGCCCAGTCTGTTATCTATGCTGACTTTTGCCCAAGTTTCAACACCATTGCACATCGCATTTCTGACCCCTTCTGGTGTGCTTATTTGTTGTTACAGTTGGCTTTGTTTCATGAGGTTTTGATCCATTATCGAGATGGCCCATCTGTGGAACTAATTATATTATTGAAGTGAGAATAATGCTGTGACTTCTCATTAATGCATTTTACCATTGTAGTCATGCATAACAACAAAAAAAAACTGTTGTGCCTTTTCATTTAAACATTGGCTTGCTAATATTTTTGCCTGGTAAAATCCTTGCCTGTGATTACATGGTTGCTGGACTCTGTCCATGTTTATGCAGAACTGTATTGTAACTGAACTACGTCAGTCTGTTGTACTATAACTTTTTGTTGAGGCTGACACTATAATGACTCACACTTTCGCATCTAATAGTCTTCTCGCTGCATTTGATTGCAGGTGTAATCAGCATCTGTGGGGCTTCTTTTGTGCTATGCTGCTGCTGGGAAATGCAGAATGCTGGTGTCTAGTTTACTGCACTTCGTAAGGCTAGTTTGGCCACCGTCCTGCACTTCTGCATTTATTTCTGTAACCTTACTGATCAATTTACCCTGAACGGTAATCAGTGCACAAGCAGCGTCTGGATGTTACTGATGTCTAGAACAGTGTGCGTCCCAGGAACTTGTTTCCCTGCTAAGTTAACACGAGTCTCGTTCAGAAATGAAATCATTTATCAGATCAAAGGGCCTAGCCCATTTAAAGATGGGCTCGTATCCTGGCCCATTTTTTTCACGGCGTTGCTCCAAAGATTTGGTACTTCTATACTTTTAAATCTATATATAGTTATTTATTATATAAAATCTTATTTACTAAATATTGACACGTTCATTGTTAAAGACACGTCAATGATAAATTATCATCTGCTTTATAAAAGCGCTACTACCTCCGTCTGGGTTTTTCAAATTTTCTCAAATTATAAATTATTTTTACTTTTTAAAATATTTTTTTTCTCTTTTTAATACATCTTTACTCTCTCTCTCTCTCCTCTTGATTTTCAAAAAGTCTTACTTTTTTTTATTTTTTTAATTTCTGTGTCTAGAAACGGAGCGGAGGGAGTACATGTCAACCTCGTCCTCACGTCGCTCGAATCATGTCTTGACTCTGAACTTATTTATACCCAGCTGATTCCACGTAAACGCTCGCGTCCCCACCCACCAGGCCACCACTGCTAGGCCCAAGCCGAACAAAGCGGCCCCGCGAGCGGACGCCAGCTCCCCAGCCCCGTCCGCCCGATCTGGCCTCCCTTGACCGCTTAATTAAACCTTAATTAAACACGAAATTAGAATTCGATTACACCTTTTTGTTTTCCGTAATCGCCTCGATTCGCAGCCGCTGCAGCTGCCTTCCTGCAGCACTACTAGACGCCTCACGTCCCTCCGCCCTTCGGCTTCGCTTCCACTTCTCTCCCTTCCCCCTCTCCCAACCCAAACCCATCACAATCCGTTCGGCGCCCCGTGTCGCCTGCTCGCACTGGCCACGACCAAACCCTAGGCGCCGCCGCCCCCGGGGCCCCCAGGTACGTCTTCTCGCCGGGAGGTTCCGTCGACCGCCGCGCGGGGTCGGTTCGCGCGCTAGGGTTCGTTGTTGTTCCTCGCGGATTCCGGGTGTCAGGCGATTTAGTCTCGTTTTCGTTGTTGTCGTTGTCGCGTGGTTACTGGATCAGGGAAGCTCTCAGGGAGCGCTTGGAGGAGGAGATCGGTGAGGAGATACACCGGGATTTATGTCCCAGCGAGGGGACAGGGGTGAGGGGCACGCCAGGAGACCCAGCCGGTCCAGCTTCGGCGGCCACCGCGGAGGCGGAGTCGGCGGCGCGGGCAAGAGCGGCGGGGCCTCCTCCGGCCAGCCTCCTCTATCAACCAACCGAAGGTAAATTAACTGGTTCTCCCGATGATTTTGTGCTTGATTGGTTTGATCTCGCAGGGACGGTAGGGTTTTGATGTGACTTTGGATCTCGATTGCAGCTTCAAGAAGCCTGGCAATGGACACGGCGGGCACCATAGGGTCGTGAGCCAAATCGACACCACTGGTTTCCAGCCGGCCCCTGAGCCTGTTCCTAACCAGACGCTGGCACGCCCCCCACCCGCCCTGCAGAATGCTGCAGCGCAGGGGCCCGTTCACGTGCCCATGCAGCAACACCATGGTGAGTCTCACACCCTGTTCTGCTCTCGTGGATTACACAATTAACGACATGAAACCTGACATGTTTCTTGGATTGATTTCACATGTCTTAATTGAGCAGATCCGCAAATGCAGTCATCCTCGCGTGGTACTGACAATCCAGCCAATACGCAGTTGCCAAAAAGTAATCCTCACGCTGCCCCCAGGCCACCACCGAAGAGCTCCATTCCTCCAGTTCCTCAGGGAGCATCTAAAGGTTTGGCCGTATTTTGATTTTATGCTAGAATCTATCACATGCATTGCATTTTGCACATCTTCTGGAATGAAGAGAACAATCATCTATGCTTGATTGTTTCCAGACCTGTTCTAGACACGTGTGATGTGTCCCATGGTTAGATTTATTAACTTATCTCCTTCTTATTTTCCTTGTTTCTAGGGGAACCACCAAAGGCATTTAACTTTCAATTTGGTAGTATAAACATGAATGGGATTCCGGTATGTTCTGTTATCCTCTTTTTCTGCAACTTGGAACGTGCATTTTATATGTTTTTCAGTCATATCCATCTAATTTCAATATTTTTTTTCTATAGCAATTTCCTGCTAGGACAAGCTCAGCTCCTCCAAACTTAGATGAACAGAAACGGAATCAGGTATCCTGTCTTGTTTCACTCAAAGTTGTTTATCTGATTTTTTTTCTTTCGTTTAACTTTTTTTTTGTCAGATTAGTGCTTATTTATTGTATCAACTTCAAGCTAGACTACACAAAACTGCTGGTCCTATGAGCAATTTATGTTCTGGAGCTTAACTGGTTTCTTTTGTTTTGTGTTGTTCATATTGCTTTGACATGCATTCTTATCTGCTAATGTTATAAAATGACCAATTTTCCTTGTAAATTATGTTGCTGTCCAGGCACGTATGGAGGAACTTAAAATGGCACCTTCTGCGCCTGCACAACCAGCTCTGAAACAGCAGCCAGTTAAGCATCAGCAGCAGCCTCCACCACAGACGCACCAGCAGCAGCCTCTGCCACAGACGCACCAGCAGAAACAACAACTGCAGCCACCGCAGCTGCCACAGAAACCGCAGCAGCAACAAACTAGAAAGGACGCTTCCAGTTCTAGCCAATCTAACTCTGTCAACCCTCATATTCCATCACACATGAAGAGAGATGTGCATGTTCCTCCATCTGTCCCCAATGTTGCACCTCTGAGACCTCCCGTTCAACCAATATCTGGTGTGCCCATGTCGATTCCCTTTCACCATCAGCAGCCACCAGTTTCCTTGCAGTTTGGTGGCCATGGTCCACAAATGCAAGCACAAGTTGTTGTGCCTAGCTCTATGCAAATGTCAATGGGATTGTCAGGAGGCAATGCACCTCAAGTTCCGCAGCAGCTATATGCGCCGAGTATTCAGCACCATCAATTGCAGCAGCAAGCAATGATGCATCCAGGGCAGAGTATGGGCTATGTTCCTTCAGCTGCTCATCAGTTCCCACCTCAGTTGGGCAGCATTCCTATTGGCATGACACCACAGTATGCGCAACAGCCAAATAAGTATGTTGCTCCTCGGAAGACGGTAAAAATTACTCATCCAGACACTCATGAAGAGTTGAAGCTTGATAAGAGGATAGAATCTTCTGGGCAGAGGGCCTCACCTAATTTGCCACCACAATCCCAGCCAGTCAATAATTATGCTCCTCATATGGGTTTCTACAATCAGCAATCTAACTCATTCAATCAATCAGCTATTTATTACCCTTCTACAACTGGTGTCACCCAGGTTCCTACGGGATCTTCAGGTCCTAGGTTTAATTATCCTGTCGCTCAATCTGGACAAGCAATGACATACGTCAGCCCACCTGTAGGGCCTTCCGTATCTGGTCAGTCTCAAATCACAGTTAAGCCATATTCTGGTGGTCTGCAGACAGAAAAATCTGGGACCCATACAGTCACAATAAGCGCACCACCGAGCAAATCAGATGAGCCTAAGTTAAGGCTTGCTGAGGATGCCACACAGAGTACGCAGAACAATTATGAAGTTCCTCCTGTTTCTGCGACCATCGTTTCTGATAAATCAGACCATGAGAAGGAGAGTAAAGTTCCACTAGTAACAGAGAAGCGTCCCACTGTGGTAAGCCAGTCCTCACCAATTCAAGGTGCTAAACCAGAAACTACAGCAACAGCATCTCCTGTTTCGAGTTCAGTCTCACATGTTCCGACAGCTGATGGGAAGAACAAAGAAGCAATTCAAAGGACTGGGTCATTTAAGGATAATAAGAAAAATGTCACTAAAAAAGAACCTAAGAATACATCTCTACAGTTACAGGCATGCTATCTTCTCTCCTCTTTGTTCTGACAAATCATACTGGCACCGTGCCTGGTTCTGCATTTTCCTCCATTAACATACATGTTATATTTATTCAGGCAGTTCCGACCACTGAAGATTTTAAGGTTCAAACTTCTGTGAAAGATGGAGGTGGTGGTGGTGAGCATGTGGAACCTAAGAACTCTAAAGAGTTGGATTCGATAAGCTCATCATCACACGGAACGGTTGCACTGCTTGAGAGCAAGATATCATCTATGGCTGGCACAGCTGGAGCTGAAAGTACACCAGTAAACGGTACACCTTGTACTTTCAGAATGTTGTGGTCTATGATATGCTTATGTTACTAAACTTGTTTATATTTGCAGCTTCTGATGTTACTGGAACTGATAGGAGCTCTGCAAAGCCAGCTTCAGATGGTACCAGTGAGCTCCAGGGCATAGAAAACCTTGCTGTTTCTGCTGTGGAAGATGAGAAAAGCAAAGAAACTCACAAAGGTTCTGCAGATTCTAGCATGAATAATAGTTATTCAGATGTTATTGACTGCAAATTACCTGAGGTATGCACAATGGACATGAGTGAGCAGGCATCAGCAGCGACTTCTAAAACTGATAAATCACATGTAACCGATCAGGAACAATTGCTGAAAGGCTCAGCACAATCTGGATCTGAGGAACAGAGTACGATGAATAGCTCATCCAAGAATTCTGAAATGTCATCAGATTTTCCTGATAGTAATGCTGTGGCTGTGACTTCTGAAACTTCAGAATCTATGGTTCAAAGTGCCAATGACAAAGGTGGCTCGGATATCAGTCAGGAAACAGGCCTAGCTATTCCTAATATTTCTCAAGTTGAGTTAGAGGTATCAGAGAAGTCTGAAAGTAGGGTAAATGATCAGCCAGATGCTGAACTAACAGGTTCAAGTCGACCATATTCAAGGGAAAAGCCTAGTGCTGAGAGTGCCAGAACAAAGTCCATGGCAACAAAAAAGAAAAGGAAGGAAATGCTCTCTAAAGCTGATGCAGCCGGGACTTCTGATCTTTATAATGCATATAAGGGACCAGAAGAGAAGTTAGAAAGTCTTGGAACTGCAGAAGGCGGTGATGGTTCTTCTGTTAATGTAACCCGTGAGCTGCCTGATGAAGCAGAAAGGGAGGTAAATACACCTGAAGATGGTAAGAAAAAAGTGGAGCCTGATGATTGGGAAGATGCAGCTGACATGTCCACTCCGAAGCTGCAAAGTTCGGATTCTGGGAATCAGGCTGATGCAACTCATGTATCAGATTCAGATACAACTGAAGCCAGTGGCAAGAAGAAATATTCACGGGATTTCCTGCTAACTTTATCACAACACTGTACTGATCTTCCAGTGGGGTTTCAGATGAGTGATGCTGCCAGTGCTCTAATGAATAGTTTGGCAGGGAAATCCTATGTTGTTGATCGTGAACCTCACCCTAGTCCTGGAAGAGGGATTGATAGGCCAGCTTCTCGTGACCGACGTGGTGCTGCACTGGCTGATGATAGGTGGACAAAAGTTCCTCACAGCCCTGGTCGCGATGCCCATATGGACTTGGCAAATGGCCCGTCAATGGTCAATTACCGTGGCGGCCCAGGAGTTAATCATGGCGTTTTACGGAATCCACGTGGTGTACTTCTTGGGGGACCGCAAATGTCTCGAAGCGGTTCTGATGCAGATAGATGGCAACAAAGGGGCTTGATGCCTTCTCCCGTCACACCAATGCAAACAATGCACAAAGCGGAGAAAAAGTATGTTGTTGGCAAAGTTTCAGACGAGGAAGAGGCAAAGCAGAGGCAGCTTAAAGGCATTCTTAATAAGCTGACTCCACAAAATTTTGAGAAACTTTTTGCGCAGGTCAAGGAAGTCAACATTGACAATGTGGCAACTCTGAGTGGGGTCATTTCACAGATATTTGACAAGGCTTTAATGGAACCAACATTCTGTGAAATGTATGCTAATTTTTGCTTTCATTTGGCTGATGCCTTGCCAGACTTTAGTGAGGACAATGAAAAAATCACATTCAAGAGATTACTTTTAAACAAATGCCAAGAGGAATTTGAGAGGGGTGAGAGAGAAGAAGCTGAAGCTGATAAAACAGAAGAGGAAGGTGAGATTAAACAAACCAAAGAGGAAAGGGAGGAAAAGAGAATCCGCGCTCGAAGGCGCATGCTTGGAAACATTAGGTTGATTGGGGAATTGTACAAAAAGAGGATGTTGACAGAACGGATCATGCATGAGTGCATTAAAAATCTGCTAGGAAACTACCAAAATCCTGATGAGGAAAACATTGAGGCGCTATGCAAATTGATGAGTACAATTGGAGAGATGATAGACCATCCAAAAGCAAAGGAACACATGGATGCTTATTTTGATATAATGCACAAGCTGTCAACAAGCCAGAAGTTATCTTCTCGTGTAAGGTTTATGTTGAGAGATTCAATCGACCTTAGGAAAAATAGGTGGCAGCAGAGGCGTAAAGTTGAAGGCCCTAAGAAGATTGAGGAGGTTCACAGGGATGCAGCCCAAGAGAGACATGCTCAAACTGGTAGGTTAGGACGTGGTCCAGTTAGTTCTGGCTCAAGAAGAGGAGCACCATCCATGGATTATGGCCCACGTGGCTCAGCAGCATTAGCATCACCAAGTTCGCAGCAAGGGAGCATTCGAGGAATGCCTCCACATTCACGTGGACTTAGTTCACAAGACATTCGGTTTGATGAAAGGCAGCAGTTTGACAGTAGGACTGTTCCTCTTCCCCAGCGTCCTGTCAAGGATGAACCTATCACTCTCGGGCCACAAGGCGGCCTTGCTAGGGGTATGGGTATGTCTATAAGAGGTCAGCCAGTAGCATCTAATTCTGAGCTTCCTTCTGTGGTCGATCATCGGAGGTCAATGCCTGGTTCTAATGGTTTTAACGTGAGTGCTGATTTGACATCTTCAACTGCAAGGGACAATCCAGGTTCAAGAACTCCAGATCGAACCTCTGGTAGAACAGCAGCTTCTGTTCAATCTACTGGATCCTCACACAGACCTGCTAGCCAGGAAGGTCGATCAGGAAATAGATCTTACTCTGACGATGAGTTGAGAGAAAAGTCAGTCGCTGCCATTCGGGAATATTATAGGTAATACTATTTAATGCTTACATATTCGTGTTACTTTTTTCTAATGCACTAAATATGTTTCAGTACTGCTTATTTTTCATTGCGACAGATTTTAGTGCACTGCTTTTCTTTATGTGTTGATATATTTCTGAGATTAGATGCAGTCATAGAAAATACATATTGACTCTCATGATAGTCGTTAAGAAACATGTCATGACTAGAGCTTAATAGATGGCACATGTACTTACAGAGAATTCTATCCTAAGATATCTGCAAACCTGTACTCATAAGTTAATGGATTCTTTTGAAGATAATTCTTCTACTTTTGATCTAGTTATTCATTGCTGAATGCTCTGGTCCTCTTGCTGTCATGGAGCAAGATTTCTAATTCTGCAGTTCTATTTTGTCTGCTAACGAATGACTCTGTTTGGTCAGTGCAAAAGATGAAAAGGAGGTTGCATTGTGTATTGAAGAATTGAATGCTCCAGGTTTCTATCCTTCTGTAGTATCACTTTGGGTAAATGATTCATTTGAGAGGAAAGACATGGAAAGAGAGATGCTGGCTAAACTTTTAGTCAGCGTTTGCAGTGGTCGACATAATTTGTTGAGCAAGCGACAACTCACTGATGGGTTGGTATTTTTTCCATGTTTTATTTTCTGGTTACTAATATGTAACAACACTGGATGACGGACCAAAGCACAAAAGCCAGTGTGGAAATGGAATCCAACATTTACTGACTGCATGATTATTTTGCAGACTTGCATCAGTTCTTGCTTCATTGGAAGATGCTCTAAGTGATGCCCCAAGAGCCACAGAGTACCTTGGACGACTTCTTGCTAGGTTTGTTCAAGAAAACATTTTGCCCTTGCAAGAGGTCGGTAGATTGATCCAAGAAGGTGGAGAAGAACCAGGGTACCTTGTACAAGAGGGTATTGCAGCTGATATCCTTGCAGCAATTCTGGAATCAATTAAGAAAGAAAAGGGGGATTCTTTCTTGAATGAGACCAAGTCAAATTCCAATCTGAAGTTTGAGGATTTCAGACCACAGCACCTTAAGCGATCAAAGTTAGATGCATTCATGTAGGCAACAAAATACTTGTTATTAGGTAAGCCCTACTCTAATCTAGGTGTTTCAGAACATTATTATATACCAAAACTGCACTTTGCCTTGAATCCTTGTGGTGGATCAGCTCATATAAGTATCTGTTCTGAACCATTATTCTTATTACAGATTAGAGTGTTCAACAAGGAGGCTGCTTTCGTTACACCCAAGTACTGAACAAGTCGGTTTGGTGACAAGCTGGAGATTTATCCCTGCTGTCTACTCAACCATTTTATTTGTGGAGCTCGAAGGCAGGTTGTCAATTTTGTTCATAGTTGTTGCTGGTTTTAAGCTATTGCTGAAGGGCCGCTGATGCTGTGGCCCAAGCTGGTAGTTAGCAATCCCCTCCCCCCACCCCCCAGAGTCAGGGAATTTTTTGCAATTACCGGGAGAAGTCTGCTGCGCTAACCAATATTTGTTGGTAGTATGGGGGACTCTAGATTGAACTCAATGGCTCTTTCGGGCTTCTGACCAAATATTTGTGTTCAGACTTCGGATAACTTAGCGGCATTTTCCCGATAGCCAATCTTTTCAGTGTCCTATTTTATACTCCGTATCTTGTTCATAGGGGTGCAAAGAGATACTTTAAGGATACCCTCTAAATCTATCTGTTCCATTTTAAGAAAATGAATTAAGTTTTCAAAATCCCATTCACTTTTGAACATACTAGTTTATTTTTGAACTAAAGTTCGGAGGGTTAACTAGTAAACCTTTTTACGCCCCTTTTTTAAGTCGTCGTATTTTTCTTCCTTCTGCACTATTGTATATATACAACGTTACACCCAAAAATTGTCTTTGTGCGTCCTCTAGAGTTCGAGGCGTTGTCTCCGGTTTTAAGTGTAAACCCTGTTTCAAACAGGAGTTCTATGTGATTTCAATTTCATAGGACAAAAACTGTAGGTATAAGAAATTCTTGTATTCCATAGGGGAAAATTCCTATTTCCTATAGTACGATTTCTGTAAAATCTCTATGTTCCATGCGTGAGTTAAGAACGTGATCGGGGATTTTTGTTACTTCAAATCGATTCATCGTTATGCGGCCTGAGCTCGTATGGCACACGTTACGCCGATGACTGATTTCAACTCTAGTTCCTCCCCCC
>BCLF01000008.1:5042475-5070086 GCA_001602275.1 Zoysia japonica | reverse complement strand
CCCCCCCCCCCCCCCCCCCCCCCCAATGGCTAAATTTTTTTGGCTGACATGGACAATAATTTGAGTTTTTTTGCGCCATATTTTTTGAGAGTACGATTCGTATAGTGGGGAAGATTTGGTACAACTTCAAATTTTTGGAGGCTTGGGCTGTCAGACCCAGCCCATTTCACTCCTACCGGTCTCTCTCCGAATTGCAGGCTTGCAGCGGCCTCACCTTTTCGCGCAGGGATCACCGCCAGTGACTGCCGGGGGGGCTCGGGGCCCGCCCGGGAGTGACCCCGCAGTAGCGGAAATAAGGCTTAGTCCGACCACTCATGCACAGGCCAGTTCTTATTCGTTTACTTCCGACTTGGATCAAATTGTACAGTTTATCTTTTCTCTTGCTTAGCCCAGGATGATGCAAAAGGCCCAATGCGACGCTGGATCAAATTCTAATGTATTAGACTTTTCCCTTTGCCGACATTTAACTTTTTTCTGGCACCTTAGTAAAGATGTCAACCGCCCCAGAAACCCAATAACCAATGGGTTTTTACTCTATTAAAGTACATATATGAGAGAGTTTTTATATCCGTGAATTTAATAGATATGGGTAAGAGAAGGTTTTATCCGTCTTCGATACCCAATATATATAAAAAATACATGTTTTTATTAGATATAAGTATATAAAATATTATATCACATAGATTATTTTTATATTTTTATCTAATGTGTCACATTTAATTAAATTTGTATTACTTTAACTTATTATGCCTTAATAAATTCAATAGCTATAGTAAATATATACCATAATATATTAAAAAAAACTAATTGTAATTGTAATCGTATCTTTAATGGGTACACGAGACCCGTAAAATTCACCGTGGTTATAGGTACGGAGAAGTGGGTATGGATATAGGAAAGCAAACCTCAACGGGTATGTACCAATGACAATAATTTTTATTTTTAAAAAATAATTTGTAATATAGTAAAAAAGTGAAAAGTGTAATAATATCTGTTTCTTCAAAAGCACAATTTTTCTTTTCTATGTACAACTAGCAAAACGTCTTCAACAAGGTTAAATTACATATACACAGAAAATTGTATCCAGAGTTGTCATTTTTTTACAAATCTGATGGATGACACTCTTTATAAATCTAACAGACGAGCTCTTCCGAATCTCTCATATATTAACCTCATAAGGATCATTGTTAGTTAACAAAATACTACTACCCGAAACAAATATATGAGATCCATAGAAAGTTCTTAGAAAACAAAATGTCCCAAACAAAATATATTCATTTCGGGTCGTCCGACGAATTGGTTACCACCACTGCCATCCATCCGCTAATTAACGGTAAAGAATGAGAATTTTCAAATTTTAATATTAATATATTATTTTCTTAAGTTAACATATTTTCTTAGAAAGCGTTAGCACGGGCATCAAGACTAGTTTTTTAAAAAACTTAAAAAGCAAGCTATTAATAGCTAAATAAAAATAGAAAAAACAAACTTAATCTGTAATGTACTACTCTCTTCGTCTCAAATTATAAGTCATTCTAGCCTCTTCAAATGTTTCCAAATTATAAGTCATTCTTAACTACCGAGACACATTTTTCTCTTCTCAATACATCTCTTCTCCTCATTTTCAGAACATCTCACCTTTTTCACTTTTCTTAATTCCCGTGCCCAGCTCCAAAACAACTTATAAAACGACGAAGGGAGCAGCTAAACATCACTTCAAATGTAAATATCTTCAATGATTCCTAATGAAAATATTTTGAAAAAAAGAGAAAAAAAACATCATATTGCTCCTAAAATGTAATGACAATACTACTCTCACGACATATATTAGTAAAAAATGGCAATAACATATTTAAGTACTCCATAACATAACTAAATCAGATTTCTTTATATGTATCTAAAAAAATTTGAACTATTTCAGACTTTGTTATGTCTGCTTGTGTGAAGCTGGAACAAAAAATTCAGTCTAAACTTCGTTATAGTATTTTTTTTTGTAATCTTACTTTTAGAAATAAAAAATAAGAGAAATACTAAGCTTTAAAGCTATAAGAAAGATACTAAACTTAAAAGATTCAATCTTAATATAAACTGTTCCATCCGAAAAAGTTAAATTTTTTATGGTAGGATTTAATTGTTCCCGTAGTAAGATTTAATTGTTTTAGTAGTAAATATAAATTATTCCAACCATAAAACTCAATTGTTCTAGCAGTAAAATTCAATTGTTCTAGTAATGAATATAATTTGTCTAGCCATCAAAATTAATTATTCCAGTAATAAAATCAATTGTTCTGGCAATAAAAATAAAATGTCCAAATATTTCAATTGATGCATGTACGAGTGCAATTAAAAAGGAAACGTAAAAATGAAAAACCGAAAGGAAAAATAAAAACAAAGAGTAAAATAGTTTAAAATAATAAATAATAAATAAAAGGAGAAAAAAGAATACTCACAGGTGAGCGTGTGTAGAAAAAAAAACAGCATGCCAACTAAATGCACAGACAAAAAAAAATGTAAAGAGCCTAGCCAGGCAAGTGGCCAACCAAGAAAACTCGCCATAGAAAAAAAAAACAAACCAAACAGCCCAGCCGGCCCATAGAAAATAAAAGCGAGGCAGCCCATCGAAGCCTGGTTTTCCACGCGTTGGTCGGAGGGGAAGATTGGCCGTAGCGGAGTCTCCACGTTCCCCCACTCAGCACTGATACCCACCGGGCCACCACACCCCACTGGCTGCGGGAGGCGGTCGGCGACCTGATGGCCTCTCCGGCGCGGCCCAGCGCCAAACGCGTCGCCTCCGCGCCACCACCACCAATCGGGCTCCTCACCGACGATCTCCTCGCCGAGATTCTCCTCCGCCTGCCCACCCTCGCAGACATCGGTCGCGCCACCGCCTCCTGCGCCGCCTTCCGCCGCGCCGCCGCGTGCCGCGCTTTCCTCCGCCGCCTCCGATCCGCACACCACGCCCCCCTCGTCGGCATCCTCCTCGAATCATCGATCCAGCCGGCAGAGCTGCCCCACTCCTCCGCACCCTACGCGCGAGCCTTCGCTGGGGCGGCTGACCTCCCCTTCTCCTTCCTCCCCTCCCCCGGCCGCTGGTTCCCGGTCGACGCCCGCGACGGCCGTGTCCTCCTTGAGCGCTGGGAGGTGGGCGGCGTCGTCTTCGCTGTGTGTGACCCTTTGTCCCGGCGATACGCGCTGCTCCCCCAAATCCCCGTAGACCGGTTGAAGCTCCGATATGGTTTCAAGCCGTTCCTCGTTCCCTCCAGTGATGAAGAGGCGGAGACATCATTCAGGGTGGTCACCATGGTCCGCGCGAAGAGGGACGCGGCTGAACAGCTGGTCGCCTTCATCTTCTCTTCGGCCACCGGGCAATGGAGCAGTTTGGCCGTGGGCCCCGGCGTGCAGTCCGCTTGTATGCTGCTAAACCTGCTAACACACCGCGGCTACGCGTACGGATGCATCTACTGGACGGTGCATCGGACTGACAACCTTTTGATGTTCGACACGCGCTCCATGGAGTTCTCCTTGGTCCACATACCCTTTCGCCAAGACCAGCAGGATCTTGTCATTGTGGAGGCCGGGGAAGGCAGGCTTGGGATGTTCACTCTCGACAACAGCTTAATTTCTGCTGTGTCTCGCCTTGTTTATGCTATGCAGGAAATGGACGAAGATGGCAACAGCAAGTGGCGGGTTGTGAGGAGAGTCAGGTTGCCCTCCCAATTTCTTTTCAGCTTTGTAGATGCCACGGATAGGTATTTGCTCCTCTGTGGGACTCCATGGAACCTTCACCTGGGATCTAATGCGGATGACGTCAACACAGGATACTTTTCCTTTGAGTTTGAATCTATGCAGATTGAGAAAATATATGGCTTCAGATTGAAAGACGAGATTCCACCTGCCAAGCTGTATGCCGGATTTCCACCGTCATTGTGTCTGCCTAGCATATGAAGTGGTAAGGTCATCTGGTCATGTGATTCAAGTGTGAATCGATTTATGTTTGTCACCTTGTTCGATAGTCTGATGATTAATGACTTACATTTAAGGACCTCTTTGGACTTTGTAAATAGGTATTTAGCTGAGTTGGTCAGATCACTTCTAATGCAAGTTTCTAGTGTTAGTTTCTAAGAGTAATAAATTATGTTTTAAACCCAATTTTCTCCAATGCATAGTTTCTATGATAGTTTCTATATAGATTAAACTTTAATGATATCTTATATATTTTATAAGAGAAAATTATGCTATAGAAACTACTCCCTCTATCCCATAAAAAAAATCATTTTTTCACTTTTAGACTTAAGTTTGACCACTCGTCTTATTAAAAAATTTGTGAAAATATAATTTATTTTATTGTTAATTGTTTTATTATTAGAAATACTATAAATATGACTTATTTGTTTTTATATTTGCAAAAAAAATTTGAATAAGACAGTGATCTAACGTGGTTTTTGAAAGTCGAAAAATGATCTTATGGGACGGAGATAGTAGTAGAGTCCTCTTAATGGATTTTTTTATTTTTTATATTTTGGTATCAATGAATAGGTGGTTTGTTGTAGAAATGGTTTTTTTATTTTTCATTCTCTTTTTTTATCAATTTCTTTGCGATATAAACACAAAATGATGTGACAAGCTAATTAAGAAGAAACTACTGTTAATACACCGTGAAAAAAAAAAATGGAGTTACGGGTCCCCTTGAGCGCGACTAAGCGCAAAGCGGGAGCGGTAACGCTCCGCTTCGGGCTGTAAGCGCCCATTACGTGCGGGTGTTGGAGCTCGAGGCAGCGAGGAGGTAAGGAGCACCGTCAGAGTTGGAACCGCCCCCGTCACTTGGTTTGTCGCTGCTCTGCGTCCGCTGCAGCCCAGGCACGAGCGCATGTGAGAGTGAGAGAGAGAGAGAGATTGTCCGCTGCAGCCCAGGCACGCACGCATGAGAGAGAGGGAGTGGTGGGTGGCGGCTGGGGGAGGGAGTGGTGGGTGTGCTCCAGAAGAAAGTATTTATACCCTAGGGTAAGGTGGCTTGTGGGCTTTTATGGCCTGTGGGCCTTTAATAGTCCGAGTTTTATAGGTCTGATGGGTCATACATGGCAGCCCAATGGTTGCTGTGTTTTTACTTTTTATTTTTTCATTCTATTAGTGGCTGGATTGCTAGTAAATCTTTATTTATAAAGTAATTACTTACAATGCTTAGGAACGCTTAGGCAGCGCTTAGGCGCGCCTAAGCTCTAAGCGGCGGGTCACCGCTCGCTTAGCGCCTTGTGCTAATTTTTCCTGGTTAATGCACCATTTGGACTGCCTTTAGTTGGTTCTAGTAGCCCTCCTATGGTTCTAGTTTTGACACCCCCCCTCGGTGAGGTTGAATTTATGCCGGGTGTTGAAAAAAAAAATCCCCTCATCTATCCCACACCAAATGGTCTAAATCACAAGTCTAAGGCCCAGCGCAGGTGGTTGGTCGCTCACATGGGCCACAATGCCACTGTGTAAGGTTGGGGCAAGGGTTTGGGATTTCTCGACTAGCATGATAAGTTCTTCTCTTAGCAAAAATGCTATATGTTTGGACTTTGCTGTATTATTCATGATAGAAACAAATTCATCAGTTAAATTGATTACTCTCTTAAAAAGTTGTCCTCGGATCCTTAGAGCTATAGCTTAAGAGCTCGAGGAAATTAGAAACGGAAGCGAATTCATTTTCAGAAATTTGAAATTTGAGTGTGGGGCCTTTTTTATTTGGAAAACCATGATGGGGCTAGTATTTCTTTGGTTATGGTTACTTCCAGTAATCTTGCATTGCTTTACTTTATCTTAGCCAAAGGTAATCTGTTGAAGATGACAAGTTGACTCCCAGTCTAGTGTTACAGATTCAATTCGCGACAATAGTACGAAGCATCTATCTGGGGTCACTTTTAGGTGGATAAGGATTATGCTCTCTCAGATTAGATAAATTTTCTATGCAGATTAGTAGACTGTTAACAGTGATTGTGTTGTACTTTCCTTCTATATATAGTATTGGGACCTTTGATGTGACTCTTGTCACATTGAGCAGGACTCATCATGTGACAGAGTAGCACGTTGGTTATCAACATCTATCTTAAACAAGGCTTAGGAATGCTGTGCAAGGTATTAGCTGCTGCTGCAGGAACTGCAACTGCCTGGAGTTTAACATTTCTTAGTAGTTTAGTTTTTGTGATCATATTTCTCTTTTCCTTCATGCTGAGTATGCTGTACGTTGTACCGTTTGGGGCATTTGGGCCATGTCTGTGGGCTGTGGTATGCTACTTGATTTGTACTTCTGGTGTGTTTACCAAGCTTTGCATCCAAGCACAATTCAGCAGAATGGAATCTGTTGTAAATAGGGGTGATAAAAGGGGTCGGGCTGTGGATCCTTTCACATACTAAATTTGCTTTTATTAAATTTTGGTTCAAAAATAATTGAAATTTGGCCTGATTCTTTTATGCATTTTTTTTTTGTGAAATTTTTATGTTCCAAACGGACCCTAAGCTATGGAGCAAACATTAAAACCTCTGGAGGATATGGTTGCCATACGTTGAGACGCCCGTTCAGGAGAATGGTGTCTTCAAACGAAGGATTTGATTGGTATCTCGTTTGCAAGCAAACATAGATAGCACTGCAGGAAGACGGTAAAACAAATTTACATTCCGTGAGAGAGCAACAGAGATACTACACATGTATGCGTAGAAATAGTAAACTATTGCCTCATACGGCAACTTGCTCAATTATGTTATTGCCACTCCTTTTTACTTAAAAGCCGAATATTTGAATCTTATTTGAAACGAGGGTGTGGCCTATGGCCTATGGAACCTGCCCGAAGCAAAAGATCTGCATGCCTCAACGGATCTCGTAGTATAACGAAAGCAACTGCGCCTGCACTGCTCCATGTGTGACAGCGTACATAAGCGTAGTACCCAAACCATCAGACGAAAATTTCAGTATAGCAACTGCCTCGCTGTTCAAGTAGTACCTGCAGCGAGACTGGCTTTGACTTCAACAACTCGTGCTCGTGGCGTCGTCCTTCCTTCCACAGAGCCCGGCCAGTCTCTCGCACACTTCTCATCAGGCTTCAGCTGTCACACTGGTGTCAAGCGATGCCAGGATTCTGTAACAAGAACAAAATTTTCAGGCACAGACGAAACCGATACAGTCACTGTGACTGTGAGTTCGTAGTCGCAAACAAAACAACCGTACATTGGCATGTGCCGCACTGTAACAAGAACTTAATTTTCAGAGAGAGAAAGAGAGAGGACGGAATCCAACGAGATGGAACAACGCCAGGTTTAGGAGTCGTTGCTGAGAACCACGGACCGCCTGTTCGTGCGCATCTAGGTGCATATGATACGAGTCCCAAGCAGAAAGCCCCCTTTTTACAACTGCACGTAACGCACGCTGCTCTGCAGCGCCATCAAGCTCGCGTTATTGTTGCTTGTAGTAGCAGTATTTTATTCTGGTTAAAAAAAGGAAATATTCAAGCTTTGGCTATTCCTAGACCTGCCGCAGATGACATGGCGGTAACAAGAACAGAATTTTCAGAAAATGTCATTTGTTCGTATATATACACGGCTACATAAGGCCACCACGTTCAGCAGAGCCTGACCTGCCTGTCATGCCTTGAAACGAAATCCCACAAATCCCACGGCAGATAACTTGGCAACAAGGGCCAACGCCAAACCCCCCTGCATCTCACATCACCGTGGGCCAGCCGCCTGCACGCATGGACCGGTCTAGGAAAAGTAATCTCCGACTCCGTTCCGTGACCCGTCCCCAGCCACGCACGTCTTCACGATCAATCTCCGTCCGTCCCAAGGGCCCAACCGGATCACACACCCGCATAGAACAACACTAATCTTCAGACACGCATTATTTCCTCCTCGTACAGTACGGGTGTGGCCTCTAGTCTAGGTCATCTCTCTGGCTAGTCGTTACGTGCCTGGCTCTCCATTGATCCTATCCATAAGAGTGAAATCGAAGGTACGTACTATCTGATCTACAGTCTTCGTTTTCTAATCGTTGTCCTAAACTAAGATCCTGTACCGCTGGTGAAGAAGTGGTGATCGATCGCTGAATCCCACGCAGTTAACCGCTGGTTCCGTGCTGCATGCGTCATGCCGCGAAACGCACGGCATGTTGGAGGGACAGGAAGGCAGGCCGGGATCGCGGGCCGGTTGTCCACAGGTCGGGCCTATCGTTTGGCTGGTTATCCACAGGTCGGGCCGCGCGCGCCGAGCAATCTCGTCCTGGTCACCACGACCATGCGTCCCGGTACGAGGTTGGCACGTACGACCCCTGGCCCCGCCTCCTGTACCGTCACGATCATTGTCGTCGCTAGTACTACTCCATAAGACGCCGGAGCGTAGGGCTGCGGCACCATACGTGCACGCATCTGCCGGTCCACCCGTCTACCCCGGTGGCTCCTCCTACAGCCGAGCTAGCTTGCCGCGCGCGCGCCGGTTCACCGGCACGCACGGCTGCCCGTCGCGCGCGCGTTCTTTGTCTCGCGGGAGAAGAACGCTTGCGTCTACCACCAGCGGCGTGCCTGTGGCGATCGGGGTGTGTTGAGCGGCGCTTTGTCCACGCCGCGATGGATACACAGTACAGGGGCAGAAGGGGAGGTCGGGATCGGGGCCGGTAGGGACACGGTCCGCGGCGTGCGCCGACGAGACTTGCGCGTGATTTCAGGTCGTCGTCCCGTCGCCACGCCCGTGTCCGCATGCGTTGCTGTAGTCCCCCCGCCTGACCGTGGCAGTTGGGTAAAAGAACTGGCCGATACTATCTCAGTAGTAATTAACTGGTTGCCGATAACTAGTGTTTGGTGGCCTCGCTATCACTGCATGCCGCACTTGGACTCATTGCCGGCGCCCTCGGCTGCTTTCCGTTCTTCGAAGTCAGAGGAACCAAATTACCCGAAAGTTTTGGACTCGTACTACTTTTGACGGCACTTGCACTTGCAAGAGCTACTACTACTAGGCTGTAAACAATGCAGGTTGCAGGCAGATGGGCTGTCATCAGGCTTGCTTTGCTTACACGTTGTTTATGGTTACCGTTTGGGCATCCTAGGATCATCACGAAGCTAAGGTGTCACATTATCTGGAGAAGCTGAATCAAGTCTATCATCATATACCATGATTGGTAAGCACTGCTCGGTCGATAGATTGCAAATACACAGTTGAACATCATGTTAACACTGATACGGGACATCTATATCATCAGATTCTTAAAGATTCAAGACACGAAGATACGAGCGACAAAAAATACTTACCACTATAAGGAGGGACTACTAGACACACTACGATACAGTAGTCCATTATGCCCACTCCAACAATGTCTAGAAAAAGCATTGCGTCGACTCCACACAAGCTGCTTTTGGGACTCGGCGCTCATGATGGTGGCATCCTAAGGCAGCGGTCAGGGGATTAAAGAACCAGAGGTTGGAGAAAGCAAAGGCCTCGCTCACTCATGGTAGCCTACCACCACCACCACCAAGTCCTAAAGCAAGGCCATGCATGCATGCAAAGGTGGTCACGCCAGCCATGGATGGCGGCAAAGGGATCGATACACTATACTAGTAGGTACTCTGGTATAGTTGTTTTTGCAGGGATCGAAGTGTATTTAAAGGGAACGTGCCAAGACATTCAGACGAGATTGACCTAGGGAGCACTGTGCTTTTGCCATACTTGACCGGATAGTTTACACTCAGCAGCTCAGATCTCTAGCGGAGAAGAGGAAGCGTAAACATGTGAGTTTGTTTACGCTCGTTACTTGCCCTAGCTAGTGACCGTTCTTGTTCGGTTGTTCGTGTTTGTTGTTTGTTATTCTGGGGATGAAAGCCCCGCCGTATGGTGCGGTGTGTCTGAAGCCCGGACAAAAATGCTTACCAATTCAAAATGGTGGTCCAGAAAGGGTAAGGTTATGTAATGCGATTAAGACCCTATTTGGAAGAGCTTTTCCACAAGCTTTTTGGTTGATTTCGAGTTAAGCCGTACTAAACAGTGTATAAAAGAGTTGTTTTTCCTTATTTTTAGACTGAAGTCATATGAAAATAGGAAGAGAAGCATGGAGTCGGCCGCAAAAGGTATATGTACCTGCTCTCTCCATCCACCTTGACACTCAATATTCTAAATTACTCCACATTTCTAAGAGAGGTCATATGAGAAACCGTTTTACCAAATATTTCAAGAAGAGCCAGAGTTAAAGCCGTTTTTTAGGAGCTGCAGCCCTATCAAATAGAGCCTAAAATTTTAATTCATCTCCCCCAGCTTCACTTATCGTATGGAGTATTTTCTACATGGGATTTCTTATGCTCTTCTGAAGAAAAACAGGATAAAAACTACTATCAGCCCCACTTTATACAGTAATTAATTATAATGAAAAATATGACATGCATAGAAAATGAGGAGAAAAAGATAGAATAGAGAATGGACGAATTGAAATGAGAATATTTTTTTTCTTTTTCTATTTATTGTCTCTCAATTTGGAGTTTTGCTTTGCACTTAACCTTTTAAAGCATACGCATTTCATACATTTTGTTCTGCATTGATTCGTACATTGTTCTTGAAAGATTTAAAATAGTATGAGAACGTTTGTTTTTTATGATAATCTATGTACTCGGGGGGAGGGGGTTTAGTGTCTCGCTCAAAACCGCATAGAACTGACCACTGTGGGCTACGTCAGCCGTGCAATGGATTGACCAAGGGAGCGCTAGGTGCCACACGTTGTAAACCGACGGACTAGTGGCACCCACAAGTCACCAGAGCCGCATACTACGTCGTGCGTCTGGTACATCCACCAGCACGTGCGAGCGTCCGGTCCACCGGCGAACGGCGCGCGACGCGACCCGAGCGGAGATCACGTAGTGCGTTCTTCAACGTGACGCGAGGTGAGGTGACATGCAGGTCCACGGTTCACGCATCGGCGCGGACACGACGACGGGACGTCTCTGCCCTGCCCCGCGTCCCGGACACGACGGGATCCACCACCATCCACGGAGCTGTTGCCTGCCGCGCCTGCTTCGCCGCCAGCTTTGCTCCGCCCGCGCGGGCGCGCGGGTCGGCACGGCAGTGGCCGACACATGCGCGAGCTGTTTGTCCCGTCGCCGAGATCTGCTGCCGCCCACCCGTCCCAGCGCGTGCACTGTAGCGCGCTCAGCGCAGAGCAGGCGGTAGCGCGCGCGCGCTCTGCCCCGCGGCGGAGGCGTGCCATGCCATCACGGATAGGCCTCACGCGAGCAGCTAGGAGTAATGAGCTGCCCCGGTCTTTGCGAATGTGTGACGGGCAGTAAAGTTCGCGCGCGCGCGATGTCACTGCTTGGATGGAAGGGTCCCTGATCTTGTCAGCGACGTAGGAACGGATAAGGTACGTGAGCTCTCGCAGCATACAACGACGCGACCGTCTCCGCGAACATGGCGACATGTCTAGCGCTGGCGCACCGCCAACTGGGCAAGAACGGAAGCGGTGACTACGTCTGGGAGAAACGCGAACATGCGTGGCCAGGGAAACGAGCAGCCTTACGCATTCATGTTTCATCGGCATCGATAAGCTGTACGTGACGGTGGCCCTAGAGGCTCCAGGCCCCTTTTAGGTAACTCCAGCCTTTTGGCAGACCACGATCATCCTTCTGGGCCCAAGCAAACTGTTCACGATGTCACCTGTTCATGGCTAATTGTCAACCCAGACCCGGTCCTGCTCCCTACTCTACCGTTCGATTCATTGCTGGGAGGGGAGGGAATGGATTCGTTGGCTGGCAAGGATGTCGATCTGTTCCGGCGGCCATGACAGAGCAAGAGCACGCCGGCGACAACCGCAATAGATGGCACTTAGTGAGTCTGTCCCGCAAGTCGATCGAGCGTTGCGGTGCCACGACATTTCGGGTGGAAAAAGGTGCGACTACAAAAGCTACGTATATATAGCGACGTAGCCAGCACTCATGGTGTCATCACGGATGTAACGTTCGCAACATATCTTCGCGCGGTCCCGTCAAAAAGAGAGGGACCGGTGAAGTAATGCGAGCTGATCTAGTACAGTTTACACGTTACTGCCATATTCACTGGATCGCAGTCCAACTTGTAATGCGCTTTGGCTTGGCGTGAACGAGAACAGGGAACGGTTGGAACTTGGAAGTACTTCATCAATTTTAATGGCATTGATTTCAAAAATAAAGAAGTTTTATGGCATTTCATCGCACATTTAAAGTTTGACAGGTGAATTTTAACTGATTAAAATTCTGGAACAGTTATTTTTAAATTTCTATGTTTTGAAAAAGACTGCCGTATAAATTATTTTCACATTTGTTTTTCGTAAGTGTACAAATTTCAGTGAAAACCTCACGGAGGAACGCGGACGTGGAAATCAATTCACCGTGGACCCAACTACATCCGAGTAAACCCCACCAGGACCCACTGCACTGTGATTGCCTCAGCCGCTGCGGTCATGTGGTTCGTCCAGCGGACACCACTTAGTTTTTTTTTTAAATGAACACCAGTTAGTACTATTAAACACAGCTACAGCTCGCATACCTAATCATACGATACAGGTACGGTACGTTACGTTACGTATGGACGTGAGAGCGGCCGTGTACAGCACCATGCAGGCCGCATGCATGAGAGGCGGGAGGCAGGGAGGAAACCCCACCGCGAGCAAAGGCAGCGATGCAACCATGCGGTCACGTGGCGGGCATCCAGCTTGCCAGGCCAGTCTGAAACGGGAGCAAAGTACAAGGCTGCGCCCTCCTGCCCTGGGCCCCTGGCACGTTGCACTCCGGGCCCCTCCGTACATCGTTGACCAGTGCTTTTGATCTGTATTATATTTCACGAAAAAAATCCAGAAGGAAAGGGTACCACATGTAATTTCCGGTGGTAAATTTACGTGAGGCCAAACAAAAAATACGAAAAAATAATGAAATTACAGGTAAAAGCAGAAAACGCATGACGATAGGCGACAGCATCATGAAAAATCATAGAAGGGGCACGCGAAAGAGGCCAAGGAGAGCTGACAAGCAACATGCATTTAGGAAGGAGTAGGTTTTATTTTCAGCAATTTCACATCATTTCGTCCCCTCTCATCCCCATATGTTCATCCACCAGCTCTAACGCACTGCCGTAAAAACTACCATACTTAGGCCCCCAAAAAAAGACGAGCTAAAAAGCAATAAACGACAGCCACCACCACAGCCAATTCTCGCCATCCTAGCTTTACCTCGAGAGGGTTAAAGTAGAAAATATGGAAAAATAAGGTTAAAAAAAGGAAAAAAGAAGCAGGGCAAGAGTAGTTTCCAATTCTTCCAGCCAGCTGTGACAAGTCGCTTTGACGGCCTCAGGCCGCCTACGCCCATTGCGAAGGTGGACCCATGCACTGCTTCTTCGCGCCTCCACCGCCGTTGCCGACCGATCCGACGGTCCACTCGCTCTCGGAGCTGGCGCTGCGGTGGTGCCCGAGCACCGTCACCGGCGTGTCCGCGCTCCCAGCGCTAAAGCCGGGCCCAACGCCGCATACCGCCGCCATCATCTCGCCGCACTGCCGCAGCTTCTCCTGGTCAGGGAAACACACCACGGATTAGCACCAGGATCCATGTGTTACAGCAGGTATCGCATCGTTAGGCTGGACTAGGTAATCATTGAGGGGTCTGACAGTGATACGGTAAAATCTGAGGGTTTTGTACAGAAATCAGATTCAGAGTGTATAGAGTAGTTAATTCCAGAAGGGATAAAACAACAAAGTATTACTGGGACGGTCAATTGCCACGTTCGCACCATTTCACGATGAAACCTTCTGGGGGGCCAAACAGCGGTAAATCACTGCCACACCGGAAGCCGCCACGCACAAAGGATACGGAGTGTGATTGACGTGTCAGAGTCATTTGCTTAATCCATTGATGATAAACAAGGGCATAGTGGAAATAAACGGTGTGGATTTGTTTAGACATAATACTCACGCTATTTACAAAGGGGCACCGGGCGATGCTGGCACGGAACGCGGGGAGGTTCTCGGCGGCGACCTCTGCGGTGGCGGCGAGCAGCGCGGCCGCGGCCGTGATGGAGGGCGTGAACTCCGTCATCTTCTCCTCTGCAAAAGGAAGAGGAACAGATCCAGCACCAAGGTTTTAGAGCAGAGTTGTCACTGAGTCGTATAGTGGCCTTGAATGTCAAGCCGTGGCGTTGGTAGCGGGAAGGAGGGCGCGCGAACATACCAGGCTGACAGCGGATTAGGAGGTCCACGGCGCGAGCCTTGACGGCCGCGACCAGCGGCGCATGCCGCAGAGGCGGGTAGCAGGCGGAGAGGAAGAAGCCGAGGAAGGCGAGCGGCGTGACGGAACGCGCGCGCCACCCCAGCGCGTCCAGAACCACGCGCTCCATGCGCCGGACGGTCACCGCATCGAACATGAACTCCTCGTCCCACTACAACACCAATCCCCCATATTAAGACACGAAGACACCGCCGATTTCAACCTGTAATTTTCCTAAAAAATCGCTCACGAAATCGGCACCAACAATCAAGTACCTGGATGAAGGCGATGGAGAGGTTGGCGACGCGCTGCATCTTCGCAGCGAGGGAGAGGCAGCTGATGGCGAGCAGACGCGGCGCCCACGGCTGCTGCTCGCACTGCATCAGAACCACAGAAGGGGATCAGATCAGACGGACCTCGCATAAATCTCGTCAGAAGAGAGTCCCATCGGTCGCGTTCTTACTGGCAAGCATCGCTTGGAGAGGTAGCGATCCACGTAGTTGAGCGCGAGGTAGGCGACGCGGGGGTGCTCGGCTAGCTCGCCTACGAACCGCACCTGCAACGATCGAAGCCGATCGGGTCACGAAACATAGGAAGCCGCACGAACGAACCGGAGATGGTTCAGAGGGGGGCAAATAGCAGAGACGAGCAGAGAAATGCTGCGCGAGCACCACGTACCTTGGAGATGAATCCGACAGCCGCGCGGCGGGCGGCGGATGCGGCGGCGGGGACGTAGGGCGAGTGCTCGACCTCGGCGGCGAGAAGACTGGCGATCGGTTCGTCGGCGGGGCTGGTGAAGGGGTTCTCGAGATCGAACGCGAACCCGAAGGCGTCTTCGCCCTCCTGCTGCCGCTCCCACTGTCCCTCCGCCGCCATGTCCACGGCGGCGCCGAGAGGACACGCCAGGGGGGTCGCGCGAGTGGTGGGATTTATGCGACGGGGGAAGCCACCATTGCTGCGGCGCAGTGCTAGTAGTGCTAGCTGTGTCTGGTTGGGCGATGGCCTTTAATAGAGGGCAAGGGCAGGGGTCGGGTCGGGGACAGGGACAATAGTACCAAAAAGGTGGGGATTCGGGGTTCTTTTTGTAAAGATCGGGAGGGAGGGGAGGAGAGGAGGACGAAGGGTTGAAGAAAGCTGCCGGGGCCCACGTGTCGGTGAGATGCAACTGGGCCTCCGCGGCTGCGCCCGGCCTGCGGCGTACTCGCAAGGATACTGCTACGGCTGGCTCCATGCGTCTTTGACAGCTTTGATCCAACAAGGGATAGATTGGTAATTTCTTTTCTTGCTTAAAATGTCGATGCTGCCAAACAGTATTCATCATTTCAGAATTACGGAGTACATTACACGAGGTTAATTCATCGCATTTGTTTTTTCAAAATTTAAATGCCTTGTAAAGGTTTGTATTACTTTTGCAGATTATTTACTCAGCTTTTCTTCTTGACAGTACCGCCAAAGATGGATGACGCGCCTCATGTATTTTGTCCTTTTGTAGCAACATCTTTTGCTGTTTTGTTTTTTAGATATTGTATTTGATGATATGTATATAGGATAGTTTAACCTCGCTTATAAAGAGCTCCTCCTGCCACAAAATAAGTTTGTATATGGGTTTCGTCAAACATATTACTCCTTCCGTTCTAAAATAAGTGAAGTTTTTTATTTTTTTAAAATTATCGTTTGACCATTCGTTTTATTAAAAAAAAGTTATCAAAATGCAAAAACAAACAAGTCAAGTTTAGAGTACTTATAATAATGAATTATTTCACAATAAAATAAATATTTTTTTATAATTTTTTTTAATAAGACAAATGATCAAATAAAGATGTTTGAAAATCTAAAAAGACCCTTATTTTGGGATGGAGGGAGTATTGACTAATGATTTGTAAGTTGATCAAGCTTAAAAACATTAGTTTATAAAAACCACTCTAACAAGTTTGATACTCCATATATTGATCTGCGAGTAAATATTGTTCCGACTGAATCATGACTATAAGATATCTTAAAGTAGCGTGAGCATGTACTGTTGTCAGAATCGTATAACTCAGGTATCTACAGTCTCGATTCAGTCAGAATGCTCACCTATAAAAGACAATCCATCATATCGCAGGTTGCATCAGATTTCGTCAATGATTCGACTCCACCAAGACGAGGCTCTTTCAGGTCGAGCACTACCTTACTCGTCCAACCTCCGGGTCGTGCACCATCTTTCTCGTTCGACCCTGAGGTCAGGCACCGCCTTTGAACGACTAACACCCGATAAGAGTAGAGATTCTTGATACTGTGCAGCAGACGCGACCTGCTGGACGATGTAGAGAAAGCTGACTTTGTTCCGCCCGCACTGGACAAAGGACGGAGACAAGGATGACAACACGATGGCTTGGCACTTAGAAGTTTTCAGCCATTAGAACTCCAAGATGCTCACGGTTCCACCCGTAAAGGTTCGCTCGATTATTTGGGCGCCAAGCTTTGTGACTTTGGTCCGACCTCTATATAAAACCGCACCGAGGATCATAGAGAAACGACAGTTAAAGAGATTAGACACGATCGATACAATCAAAACATATTTGACACCGCAAAGATCTAGAGTTCTTGCTTGAGCAAGAACCTTAGTGCTATTGTAATTCAATTCGATCGAACTCTACGATCTATACACCTCACTCCTGAATGCAAGGTATTACACTTCGTGATGGCTCGAACCAGACTAAAATCTCTTGAGACATCGATAGACTATGCCACTTTAACAAGAAGTGCGCACGAATCCCTCTGCAATACATAAATTCTAATGTATCAGTGATACGAAACATCGACAATCATAAAAATTACCGCTCCCTTCGCCGCATCTTGGTGGGGTTGTTGCGGAGTAGTTTGGCTATAGAGAACCACACATCGAAGATGCATCGACCAGGCAGCTGCGGCAGTCAGTTGTCACTTGAGCATGGGGTGGCTCTTGGCATGGCGATGCGCTAGACCATGGTTGATGCATTCGAGCAGAACTTGCTACTGGCTAACAGCGGTCTTGAGGTGTGTAGCGACGGTGCTACGAAAGGCAGCAATAGAGGAGGAAGAGCGAGGCGACAATGAGCACAAGAACACTGGTTGTAGAGGATCAAGGAGCTCGATGAAATATCTCAAAGCAAAGAAAAATGTAAAGCATCAAATTTGTAGCATCTACTTCAACACATCAATTTGAATCTTTACAATTGAGTGTTACATGATTCTTAAAATTAGTTTTAAATTATCACTTTTACAACAATTGTTGGAGATGTTCCTATGTTTCAATTATTATCGAATGTCGACATTGATGCGTGACTGGTTAGTGTAAACCTTCAAAAGTTGCGAAGCAAATTCGTGACCGACGCTCAATTACCGTTTTGACTCGGTGGGCGTCCTCCGCTCGTGTCCCTGCCCCCGGCGGATCCCTTGTGCCAGCCGCTTTTGCGGGTCGTGGAGCATAAGCACCTGCAGCTGGGCGCAATGTGTCTAGTGTCTGTGTATTATCGCGTCCGTTCTTGATGCTTGGTTTTGTAATCAATAGTTGATGCCTAAATTTTCACAACAAACATGTATTAAAACACAACACTTTATTCCAATGTGTGCGTAGTGCATACCTTTCGGTTCCAAAGGGTCCAAAAGCTCGGTGAGAAGAAAGTCCTCCCGTCGCATATCTCGAACACAATGCGTTTGGTTGACGGGCGAAGTTGGATGGGAGATGGCGGTCCATATTTTTATGGATGAGTTCATTCATATTACATGTTTGGTTAGGTGGACGGGCGGTCAAGTTTTTTGTTTGGTTGGATGGATGAGGATGGATGATGAAGATAATAATTAACTAAATTAAATATTTATTTTTAAATATCAATAATTAATTATGTAAAAAATAATAATCTTTAGGCACGGCTTATTATAATTATTAATATTACAGTGCTAATTATTAATTTAAAATAAAAATTATCACTAATTAACTCTAATTAACCTATTAAATAAATCAACAATAATTATAAACCCTATTTATGTCATCCTCATTACTAATTAGTCATATAATATACTAATAATTGCTAATTATGTACTTATAGTAAAGATTAGCAAAGGTGGATGGCTCCATTTGACCAAATTTGAGGGATGGACTCATCCATCATATTGAGAGAATATTCCCTGAGTTGGCCTTCCCATCCAACTTCGCCCGCAAACCAAACACCTACTGAACAGTGGCTGCAGAGGCGGCTCAAAGGCATGGCGATGAGTGCGCCGGCCTAGGGCCAATGCCAAGAAGGGACACCAAATTTTGATGTGTATATATACTAGTATAACTATTACTCCTATATTAAAAGTATTTTAAGTGCAAACTTACATATATAAAATTTTAGGTCCTCTTTGGAACACATGAATTTTATAGGAATTACACATGAATTTTATAGGAATTAATTCAATTTCACAGAAAAAAATACAGAAACAAAAAAAATTCTCGTGTTGCAAATGAGACCTTAACCTGATTGACTAAAACAAAATCTGATGACCTATTAGCCATGCTTCAATTGTTCTAAGCTCCGGTGAATGAAGGTCGCTAAGCGAAAAGGATGGTGGTATGATATTTTTTTTTCTGATTGAGTTTCCATCTATTTATCTCAAATTAACTATGTTTTATGTTATTTTTCCTTCCATATAGACTACTGCATAATTGTTACTTTGTCAATCCCAAATTATAAATCACTCTGGCCTCTTAGTTTTCTTAAATTATAACTCATTCTAACTTTTCGATACAACTTTCTGTTTTTTTAATATTTTCACATCTATATCTCTCTCCTACTCATTTTCAGAGCATCTCTCATTTTCTACTCTTCTTGTATTCAATGCTCAAACTTAAAATGACTTATAAAATAGGACAGAGAGATTAATTCCTATTAAAGTTACATGCTGGTATGTCCAATTCAAATGAACAACAGCAACATTCTTTTTTATTTTAGTGAACAAAAATTGTTCAAATTAGCATTCTTGAATTTTTTTAATGATAGTTTATATTCTCTTTTCTTTTCTCTTTAACAATTCTATTGCATAAGTGATGAGAGTTAAAAATTTTATTAAAAGTTTTTTTTTCTCTAGCGAATGATGACATTTTTTCAAACAAAATCATATAATCAATTTTGAAAGTGCTAACTAAAAATAATTTTTTTTACTCATCTCGAAGGGCACTCGTATTGGGTTCGCTCTGATGGGTTCGCTCCGAAGCCCCTTCAAACAACAGAGCCGGCACTGAGCAGCCGCCATCTCCCATCCAGCCTTATCCATCGAACCAATCTCACACTAACATCACGCTGCCGCAGCCACTGGAGTCGCCCGCGCGCGCCACGGCCTCTTCTTCTCTAAATTTCCTCCGGGCCTTCGGCGACGAGCTCGCAGCTTGACATGCCGCGGAGACGAGACCATGGCGTGGTGGCACCATACGTCCCCGTACCTGTGTACAGGATGCCACGAAACCGAAAGCACTGGCGCTGAAGGGCTCAAGACTGATTGATCGGAACCGATGTGATCGCTGAGGCGACGCCTCACCCCAAAGTCTACCGGCCAACCCAGTGGGCTAACGGCAGCTGCCTCGCGCGCTCTGACCTGACCGCCACGGCTGGTCTCACGGGTCTCCGCGCCGAGTCAATTTTTTTCGGGGCTCCCGGCTCCCGCTCCACGCTCCGAGCATCATCTGGCTGCGTCGCCGCTGCGCATCGCCACCTTTCTTTTCTCGTCTCCCCGGCAAGGCAAGCGGCCGGCTCAGTACGGCACTGCCGTTGCGAGTATCTGTGCTCGCTCCCTTGGACCAGCGTGCTTGTTCGTGCACCGCGCCTCACGATCCATGCGCGTGCGAGAGCTGGTGGCCAGTATTCTACTCCCAAATCCTTTTCGGGGTTTCTCGCCTGCGCAGGGTCGCAGCGTTCGACAGGGTATCGCTGGATTCCGTGATCTACTTGCTGATATTTTGCAGCTCGTGCAGGGTATCTCTGGATTCTGATGAACCTGCTCCTACTTCTGATGCTTTGATCCGTTGCGACGTCTACTGGCTGAAAGATCTGGTTCTCTTTTCCATTGGTAATTAGTTAGCATTACGATGCTGCTAACTGTACGAAGCGAACGCAAAATGAGCGCGACAGCAAGTCACTGGCCAAACTGTAATCCTACTATCACGGTTAGGATTTACTAGTTCCTCTATCACAAATTACCAGTCATACAGAGACAAAAGTGTACGATACCCCCGCGCGTGGCCAAGATCCACAGCGTCTAATAATCTCCACGCTGAATGCGGCACTGCCAACTTCGTGCAACTGACAGGAACGTCGCAGGGACGCACGTGGCTCCGAGCTCGTCCTACGCCATCGTTGCCAAGTTGCCGTGCAACTCTCTCCACTCAAAGCAGAGCGGAAGAGGAGGCATTGTCAGAGGACTCAGAGCCATGACCCAGAAGAGATCCGTGATCGAAGGAGAAGGAAGGCCCGCCGGTGCATAAGGCTTGGGAAGCAGATCCGCTGCCGTTGGGTCGCCGACAGGTGGGCCCCGGCCTCACACGGCAGCGAAGTGGAACCCGCGCGAAGGCTTGTGGGAGCCTGACCAAGTGCTCGCGACCTTCACTCGCTCCCCAGGCATTGCACCAGTGGCAGGCAACGGATGGCACTCCATGATGCAACATAGACCTGTTCAAGAAGCCCATGTGGAGAGCGCAGGCTTGGAAGGGAGCAGAAAAGATTGGGAAAGGGGAGGTCAATGTGTTTGCGACGTCGCTCTGCGTGGAGATGGGTGCGTAGACCCGCTCGAGAAGAAGTCTTTGTGTAGAAGACTCAAGTGAACTCAGGGAACGGCTCCGAATATCAATCCGATACGATAGAGCACCCCCAAATATGCGGGGCACATGCAATCCAAACGGGCGGCTCCATGAAAAGCAACACCCATATGGCCGACCCGGCAAAGGGATCGGAGGCGTGGCGCCAAAGCGCCAGCAGATACGGCCCAGAGAACATTCCAAACCGCCTTTAGTTCCTTTCTTTCTCACATCATCTCTCTCTCCCAACTAGAGAGTAGTAAAACCAGCAACTGGATTACCAGAAAGACCGAAGCTTAGTGACCTTTCCACGCCATTAGCTAGAGACACGGCAGGAGAGCCAGACAGAAAGGCTGCCCCATCATCTGCGCGGTCGCGTACGTTCTGGCTTCTTGGCCCGCTTTTGGCTCTGTCGCTCTCCAGCCAAATTTGCGCTACTAGTATCAGCCAGAGGACCATGCCATGGCGCCCTGCCAATGATGCGGCTTCCGTCGTCCACCCGCCCGCTGCCGCCTGCTTTGGACGGCTTTGCTTTGGCGGATGCGGATGCTCTGCTCTCAACTCGTCTCCTCCTCTCTCTACCACACAACCCCGGGCGGCCTTTGCATGGGTACGAGAGAAAGGAGGCCCGGCGCCTGAGTGCAAAGCGCGGGGACTGGGGAAGGGAGGGAGATCGCGAGGCGGAACACCCCGACCCCAACGCGATGCGCGCGCGAGGACAGAAGGGCGAAGCAGATCTGCTGCTGCCCGATCCCCAGCCCGGCTGCCGCCGGGTCGTGGCCTCGTTTGGCAGGGGCTTTTGCTTTTGCATCGTTCCCCTGCCCCTGCTAGAGTGGCTTTTTCGACTGTTGCCTGATTAGCGCGTGGCGACGGTTTGTGAGGCCTACAGCATTTGCTCCCAGGTCCGGGATCCAAGTAGTACTAGTAGGAGTACTAATGTTGTTGCATGCAGTTTCATGTGGCCGTCGATTTTCGGGGACAACAGACGAGGTGCCTATTTATGAGTTTCAAGTGACTGCCTTGATGCATGACACAACGATTGATGCTGGTAGTAGCAGCAGCACAGAATGATGAATGAATGAATGAGTGAATGGGAGAGCAGAGCGTGATGGCGCTTGCGAGGAACGCACGGTGCGGAGGTGTGAGCCCCGGCACCCATTCGTCGAGGGAGCGTGCATGGTGGACTGGAGTGGTGGTGGTGGCTGCCGCTTTGCGTGATCCCGGCTGCTGGAGCAACATCATTGCGCGCTGCCGTGTTGCCGCTGCCCGCGAGGCCTTTCGCTGGTTGGGCATGCCCGAGCGGCGGCAGTCGGCAGAGCTCGTTCATTGGCAGCTCTGGTCCGTTGTGGAGGTCCCCTTCCGTCCACCATTACTCCACGCCTCCACGGGGAAAAAACAAGTCCATGTGACCTATAGGTACACAAAATAAGCAGGCCAATTCCAAATCTGTGGACGGGCCTGTTCTTGGACGGAACACAACCGCTCCAAATGAGCTTGACCAGAAGGACTCGGGATATGTCGGGCCAGGCCGAAAATCGAGACGTGATCTTGTTTTTCAAGGCCGGGCCCAGGATATGCACTCCCCCAACGCGACGGGGTAGCCGAACACCGCCGCCATCCAAGTTCGGCTCTGCCCCGCCCATGGATCCGTCTACGACAGCAAAAGCCAATGGTGTCCATGGACCTGCGCCACTGGTACAGGTGATCAGGACAGCACTGAACTGGGCGTCTTGCGTTGCATCCTGAATAACTCAGGATGTGTTGCTAAAAAAAAAGAATAACTCAGGATGTCAGACGGCATATATCCACGGTTTATATGCCAGGACAGTCACATGATTGGTCCGTTCAGAACAAGAAGAAAATTTGCATAACTGGCATGTTATCTGTAAATGATACAAGTTTCTGTTTGCCCCTGTCCGTTGGCTACTCAAGCACTGCATTCTTTTTGAATGGAGGTTGCCTTTTCCTCCAACCACAACAGAACAAACTTTTTCTCTCAGCATTATTTTCTGATGAAAATAGGGTACTTACATGCCTTCACAACTTCTGAATCATCAGGAGACACTGGATCACTTACCAGAAGACGAGCAATTCAGAGTCAGGGATCAACCACAAGCATGAAAACTCAATAGTAATGGCATAAGCAAATTAAACTGTGATCAGCAGCAGCCATCGAAACTCAATAACACTCTGAGCAAGTGAAGTCCTGAAACTACAAGTTAAAAAGATTGAAACGATCCAGCAAGACTGTACATCATCCATCCGTTCAAGAAAACATATGAAGTACCAAGCGAAACAAAAAGTCCCAGCACAAAATGCTTAGAGCCTTGATTCAGCATCCAGACTACTATAAAGCAAAATGCACATAATCTGTCATTCCATATCATAAGAAGAAAAGTGGATACTGCACTCAGTTTGGAGTTCAGAGTCATAAGAAGATATCACTGGTTCACTAATGGCCAGCAAAAAGAGAGTTGGAGATCAACTACAAGCATACAAACAAACCTAGTACCAAAGAAATTACTACCAACTGTATATGACTCGAGAGGATTAACTGGTTGAGTAATCACTCACAACTCATAAGAATTTCAGTTCATAAGAAATCAGGTCATAAGAATATTGCTTATAATACTCCACAAACACTCGCAAACGGGAAAGTCCAGCTCCAAAATTCAGTATACCACTCATAAGAAATTCAGGTTCAACAAACACTCATTGGTGCAAGTAAACAGCACATATTGCTTCGAACATTCATGCTGCATTGCAGCATCCAGTTTCTGTAATATAGTAAAATTTGTCTCAAGAGCAACCTAGAACCTATGGAACATATGATGAATTCACATTACAGTAATTCGCTACTAATCAGATGGAAAACTATACTGTACTATTATAACTACATTTCAAGACTATATATCTCTCGACGAAAATTGCAATATCCATCAATGACAACCTTCCTTCCTCGTCTATACACCAATCCGGAACAACCAGACGAAATGAACGCACGCAGCAAGGCAGAATTCCTTGGCTTAGCATCTTACGCAATCATCAGAATCAACAACTCGGCAGCTGGTTAGGGAGTGGACTCCGGCGAGGAGTGGCTCCCACCATCGGAAGGTGGCTTTCGATCCCCCGCGTAGACGGTCATGCGCAGCGGCGCGTACAGCATCGTCGCCTGGAACGGCTGCATGGGGTGCGGGACGCCGTAGACACCGCCTACGTCTCCTGCAGCCGCGTGTGGATGTCCGGAGTCTCCAGACGCCTCGCTTCTTCCGCCACCGATCATGTGGTAGAACGGCCGAGGCATGAAGCCGCCGCCCTGCGCAGACGGGTAGTGGACGGGCGGGATGGGGTAGTAGGACACGGGCTGTCCCATGAACGCTGGCTGCGGGGCGCCCCACGACCATCCCACAGAGGAGGCGTGGGAAGACACGTACTCGACCGGCGCGGGAGGCGGAGCGTTGTCGTCGCGGTGCGGCGTCTCGGTGTCGGACTTGTTGCGTCGGGTCGTGATGATGCAGGGGCTGCGCTCGTCGGAGGCGTTCTCGAGGCCAACGAAGTAGTCGGGCACCCCGGAGTTCATCAAGGACGACTCGGATCGGCCGCTCTCGATGGATTGTGGAGTGGGGGCGTTGAGCGCGTCGATGAACCACAGGTCGCATGCGGCCTCCCCACCGGTGCCGGAGAGGATGGAACCGAAGGCGCCTCCGGGTTCGGGAGGCTGGGGCACGAAGAGGAAGGCGCGGAGGCGGGCGGGCTTGGCGACGTTGGCGTTGACGTACTCGAGGCGGTCGATCTCCTCCATGAGGTGGTCGACGTCATCGTCGGAGGTGACGGAGATGAGCGAGTCGAGCTGGTCCAGCGGCAGCATGTACTTGACCGTGGGGCGCGGCGCGCCGGGGACGTAGAGCCTCGGGGCCACCCTGGCGAACGCGGCGACGAGGGTCGCGTACGAGGCCGCGGCGCGCGGGAAGGTGACGATGCGGGTCTCCCCGCTGACGTAGCGCAGCTGGTGGTCCCCCGGGCGCGGCATGATGCGGCCGCCGAAGCTGGTCATGAGGCGCACCAGCGGGCCCCCGTTCGCCTGCGCGGGCGGCGGAGCAGCAGCGACCGGGGCCAGGGCCGGGGGCGCGGGAAGAGGAGGCGGGGGGAGGCCGCTGCCCGCGCTGGCGACGGACCGCGGGGTGGAGCCGGACGAGGAGGAGTCCCCGTGGTGCGACGACGTCATTTCGGCGGCCGCAGGAGGCGGGGACGGACGGAGGAGGAGGTGCTATGGCGGGGGAGTCTCGGGATTTGAGAATCGCAATTTGCCAGGGAGGAGCATGTGGGGTCCGTGGTGGCCGGGGAGACGAGTTTCTATTCTGGTGCTTGTAGGATTACGGTGGCGTGCGGGAGATTGATTTGGCAATTTACATCTCCTGTTTCAATTTTTGAACATTAAAATAGGCTCAATTCGACTCTTTTTTCGGGTACTGCTTGCTTCCGTTTTGTAGTCGCTCCTGTCCATAATTTTTAACGTTTGACAACGACATGGTCTCAATTTAATTTTATACTTCATAAATTTTCTTATTTTTAAGATGAATCTAATCATACAAATTTTATATTTTCAAATTTAATATTTTTAAAATTATTTATAATTTATATTTGCAATATTTGATCAAATATAAATTTAAAGTTATTCATAAATTTATATTTAAGCCCTGTTTGATAGAGCTCTGGCTCCTTCAAAAACGACCTTCAAAAATCTCTAGCTTTTTTGAAAAAGAGCTTTTTATGACTCCGGCTCTGGCTTTCACTAAAAAAAATGTTTAAGTAAAACAGCTTTTTTTTGTGAGCTTTTCTATTTTTTAAATAGTTAACAAGTGAAAATGTTATATGGATAAAAGAACTACAGAGAAGCCACATTTTTGTATGGCTCTTACTTCATCCCCGGCTTCTCCTTTAAAAAAAAAAAGAGAAACGGCTTCTTCTAAAACCATTTGCTATAATTTCAATTGAAACCGATAGAGAAGCTAATAAAAAAACCCTGCCATACAGGGCCTCAGAGCAAACTCAACATATGCTTTATATTGAGCCAGGGCTTAAAATTTTAGAATATAAAGTACAGATCTCCTCTAAGCAGATGCTTTAAAAAAGTAGTCATGATTTAAATTTTTTTAAAGATCCTATAAATTGAGTCATCTATGCTTTATATTCGAAGCACCAACTCCCATGCCCTATCCGATGTTGTATCTTTTTTTTCCTTTGGCGCCAACCATTGTTCCCTTCCCACGTGAGCTCCGACCATGCTCGTCAGCCTCCTGAGTGGCGTGGCGCTTGACGACCCGCCTCTGCGCCCTTGTTCGACACACACGGCTCTTCCGGACCCTGCTCCCCAAAGTGTAACGATGCCTCGAGTCTAATCCCTTGTGTTTTCTGCCCAGCGGCCCCTCAGCATCGCGACTTCACGCGCACCTGACTGGTCGCCGGCGTTCATGGTCACCGACGAGGCCACGGTCGTGGACGATGAGGTGTGCATATACGTGATGCAGTTGGCGTCGTCCTCCAAGGCTCCATTCTGCAGATGGCACTTGTCGGCGTTCTGACCACCGGCACAGTAAATATACGATCGTGAGGGATAGTATGCCTTCGGATTCGATATGGCCTAATCTGAGGTAGACTCAAGGGGATTTTTTGCCTGGTTCGGGCCACCCGAATGGTGTAATACCCTACGTCCAGGGAGCGGATTATCTCAAAGATAATGTTACAAGACGGGGGCCTCTCTTCGCGGGAGGACCCTGGGTGTGGGAAAATCGGAGTGTGTTTGGTGTGGTGTTCTACTTCCTTCTTTATCGCTCCTTGGGCCTCCCTTTATATAGGGAGAGCCCTGAGGTTACATGCAATGGGTCCTACGCAATCCTGCCGTCTCGCCGACAGGTGGACCCATCCGTCGTTGTCGACATCACTTCGTTCCGTCCAGGCGCGGTCATGACCCGTCGCGTCGGGCATGTCGGCGGGTACCGTGGTACCTGTCTGGCGCTACTGTGCTAGCTACAGTGCTGTCCCATCGTGTCTGGCAGTCGTCGCAGCTTTCTGCTGGAGTGTCGCCGTGGTGAATCTCGTCCTGTCTCGTCGGGACGGATGGCAGCTGGTTCCCGGAGTAAATGTACCATAACGCGGTACCTGCCTCCTGAGGGTCGCTCCCGGGTGTTATCCTCAGAGCCCGGGGTCTTCGCGCCCTTGCGCGGCCATGCGATAGCCGTCGTGGGTCGTCGCAGAGGGGTCGGAGCCCGTGTCATCCGACCCCCGACTTTCTCATGTTGGAGCGATCTGTTAGGTACCCGGGGTACGTGATCCCGACAGTAGCCCCCGAGCCTGATGCCGCTTCGAGGTTTTTGATCGAGGCGGCGTTGGGCTGGTCGTTCCGAAAGTTCAAGTTCCTATGGGTGCGCACGAGCGCGCCCATAGGGCGTAGCCCCCGAGCCCTCGGGCGATCCAAAGGATCGGTCGTGGGCTGGATCGTTATACGGACCACCTTTCGTTGGCGGTTGGTCTTATCGGAACCGCTCCGCCGGGTCGTCACCCGGTCCCAGAGCGACTCGGGGAATCGGCCAGGCATT
>BCLF01000008.1:5009082-5042167 GCA_001602275.1 Zoysia japonica | reverse complement strand
TTTTCGCAGCAGTCGATAGAAAGGCATCGCTTTCTCGCCGAGTCTTGAGATGAAGCGGCTGAGGGCCGCCAAGCATCCGGTCAGCTTCTGGACGCCTTTTACGTTGCCGATTGGCCCGAGTTTGAGGATCGCGGAGATCTTCTCGGGGTTCGCTTCGATTCCCCGCTCTGAGATGACGAAGCCGAGCAGCTTGCCCGAGAGTACCCCGAAAACGCATTTCTCGGGATTCAGCTTGATCCGGTAGCGCCGGAGGTTGGCGAATGCCTCTTCCAGGTCCTGGATGAGGTCGGAGGTCCGTCGGGTCTTGATGACGATGTCATCGACGTAGACCTCCAGATTTCGACCCAGCTGGTTGTGGAAGCACTTCTGCATGCAGCGTTGGTACGTGGCTCCTGCGTTCTTGAGCCCGAACGGCATGGTGATGTAGCAGAAGGATCCGAAGGGCGTGATGAAGGACGTAGCCGGCCGGTCGGACCCACGCATAGAGATCTGGTGATACCCAGAATAGGCGTCGAGGAAGCTCAGGGTTTCGCACCCGGCGGTTGAGTCCACCACCTGATCGATGCGCGGGAGTGGGAAGGAGTCCTTCGGGCAGGCCTTGTTGAGACTCGTGTAGTCGACGCACATCCTCCATTGCCCGGTCTTCTTTCTCACCATTACAGGGTTGGCGAACCACTCAGGGTGGTAAACCTCTTGAATGAACTTAGCCTCCAGGAGCTTCGTCAATTCTTCCCCGATAGCTCGGCGCTTCTCGTCGTCGAAACGCCGGAGTCGCTGCTTCACGGGCCGAGAGCCCGCGATGATGCCGAGGGAGTGCTCGGCGACTTCTCTCGGGACGCCGGGCATGTTCAACGGTGCCCAGGCGAAGACGTCCCGATTCCGGGTGAGGAAGTCGACGAGCGCGCTTCCCTATTCGCCGGAGAGCGCTGTCCCGATCCTTGCCTTTTTGGAGGGGTCGGCGGGGTCGAGGGCGACCTCCTTGGAGTCGTCGGCGGGTTTGAAGGATGACGACGACTCGGGTTTGGAGTGGAGCGCTGGGTCTGCCCCTTCTGTCTTGCGAATTGCGTCCAACTGGGCCGGGCCCGATTCGACGGCGGCTAGCTCGAAGCTATCCTGCTCACAAGCCAGGGCATGCTGGAAGCGCGAGGAGACCGTGATGACGCCCTTCGGCCCGGGCAACTTCAGCTTCAGGTAAACGTAGTTGGGGACGGCCATGAACTTCGCGTAGCACGGCCGACCCAGGATGGCGTGGTAGGCGCCAGTGAATTCCACCACTTCGAAGGTGAGCGACTCGGTCCGGAAATTGCTCCGGTCACCGAATGTGACTGGGAGCGTGACTTGGCCGAGGGGTGTCGTGTAGCCCCCGGGGACGACTCCGTGAAACGGGGCGTGAGTCGGACGGAGGTCGGCCTCTGTCAGCCTCATCGCCCGGAAGGCGTCGGCATAGAGGATGTTGAGGGCGCTTCCTCCGTCCATGAACACCTTTGACAGACGCACAGAGCCTACGATGGGGTCGAGCACCAACGGGAGGCGCCCGGGCTGTGGGACGTGGTTGGGGTGGTCGGCCCGATCGAATGTGATCGGGGCCTCGGACCACTTGAGGTAGCGGGGGACCGCGGGGTTGACAGCGTTGACCTCGCGCTATGTCCTCTTCTGGCGGCTGCGAGATTCACAGTAGGCCGCAGGGCCGTCAAAGATCATGAGGCAATCCTCCGGCTCGGGGAAAGCCGTCCCTTCGTCTTCCCCAGCGCCCTTGGCCTGAGGGTTGGTCTTGGCCGCCGGGAAGCCGGCTTGGGGCTCGCTCCTGAAGAACCTCCTTGCCAGGTGGCAATTCCGAAGGGTGTGCTTGACCGGCATAGAATGGTTGGGGCAAGGTCGGTCGAGCATCTTGTCGAAGTGGCCGTCGTGGTTAGCCGGTTTCTTGGTCGGGGGTCGGGCCGGGTGGTCTGCGACGGCCACTAAGTCGTCATCGTGGCGCCGACCTTTGCCCTTGCGGCTCGAGCTGCCGCCACCCCGCTCGCTGCGGCGGTTCGTGGACCGGTCGGGGGGTTGATCTCCTCGACGGTCGTTCCCCGACCTTTCGTCCTTTGCCCGACCTCGGTCGAAGTTGGCCTGCACGGCCTCTTCTCCGGTGGCGAAGGTGGTGGCGATGTCGAGGAGGTCTCGAGCGGTCCGAGGGTTCCTCCGGCCCAACTTGTGGACGAGCGCCTTGGACGCCGTGCCGCAAGTGAAGGTGTTGATCACGTCGGCGTCGATGACGCTAGGGAGCTCGTTGCGCTTTCGCGAAAAGCGCTGGATATATTCCCGGAGCGACTCGCCGGACCCCTGCTTACAATTCTTGAGGTCCCAGGAGTTACCTGGACGCGTGTAAGTCCCTTGGAAATTGCCAACGAAGACTCGGCGCAGGTCGCTCTAGTCTTGGACGCAGCCCTCGGGGAGGTGTTCGAGCCATCCCCGGGCGGAGTCGGTGAGGAAGAGAGGCAGGTACTGGATGGCGAACAGGTCGTCCGCCTCTCCGGTCCTGCAGGCGAGGCGGTAGTCCTCCAGCCAGTGGACGGGGTTTGTTTCCCCGTTGTAGCGGCCGATGGTGGTCGGGGCGCGAAATCTTTGCGGGAATTTCGCGTGCCGGATGAGCGATCCGAACGCTCTGGGTCCGACCCCCTCAGGGCTCGGGCTCCTGGAGTCGAGGGAGCCGCGTCGGTAGTAGCGGTTGCGGGAGCGTCTTCGGCGGGATTCGTCGCGGAGCTCGCTCCTCGCTTGGCGCCTGGCGTCGATGGTGCCGCGGACGTCGAGGTTGGGGCCGAGGCGGGGGAGGACTAACCCCGCATGGTGTCGAGGGCGCCGTTCCTCGATTGGGCTGTCGCGCGCCGAGCTCCGCCGGTCCTAGGACTGGCGGTTGCTTTTCGTCTGCGACTGCTGGGGTCGGAGAGACGCTTCCGGTCGCTGAAGCGCGCTGCCGAGGTAGAAGCGTACGCGGTCGTACACTTCCCTCAACGCCGGGTCCTCGGGGGCAGCGGCCTCGTTGAGGATGCACGCTGCCGCCGCGAGGTTCTCGAGCGGGGTGTCGAAGGTTGGCGGCCCCCCAGCTGCGAGCTGCTGGTAGGTGGAGCGTCCCCGGGCTCGCGTCGTGTCGCTGGGCCCGGCTGGAGCCTTGCCCCTAGGTTCGGGGCTGTCAGTGCGTCTCGGGGGCGGCCAAGCTTGGCCGGCGACGTCCACTGGAGGGCGCAGGGATAGGTTGGCACCCGGCGGTGTGGTGCCGGGAGTCGCCGGTTCCGCGCTCTTGGGGGCGTGGAGAGTGAAGCACTCCCTGGACGGGTCGTGCCCCAAAATAGGATGGCTCCGGGGCCACCAGCGAGGGCGCCTTCCACGCGGAGCCTGGAGGCAGAGATTGCCGCCTTCATCCGCGACGAAGTCCAGGCTCCCGAAACGGAAGGTCTGCCCAGAGGTGAAGGCGGAGGCTTGCCACGATCGACCGTCTCTAGAGACAGTGACCGTGGCGTCTTCGAAGCGGAGGTGAGAGATCGAAACGTCCCCTACCACGAAGTATAGGGCCATCGAGAAACCGAAACGAAAGCACACCAAAGGAGATGCTTAGGCCCCTTCCTGGCGCGCCAACTGTCGGCGTTCTGACCACCGACACAGTAAATATACGATCGTGAGGGATGGTATGTCTTCGGATTCGATATGGCCTAATCTGAGGTAGACTCAAGGAGATTTTTTGCCTGGTTCGGGCCACCCGAATGGTGTAATACCCTACGTCCAGGGAGCGAATTATCTCAAGGATAATGTTACAAGACGGGAGCCTCTCTTCGCGGGAGGACCCTGGGTGTGGGAAAATCGGGGTGTGTTTGGTGTGGTGTTCTACTTCCTTCTTTATCGCTCCCCGGGCCTCCCTTTATATAGAGAGAGCCCTGAGGTTACATGCAATGGGTCCTACGCAATCCTGCCGTCTCGCCGACAGGTGGACCCATCCGTCGTTTTCGACATCACTTCGTTCCGTCCAGACGCGGTCATGACCCGTCGCGTCGGGCATGTCGGCGGGTACCGTGGTACCTGTCCGGCGCTACTGTGCTAGCTACAGTGCTGTCCCATCGTGTCTGGCAGTCGTCGCAGCTTTCTGCTGGAGTGTCGCCGTGGTGAATCTCGTCTTGTCTCGTCGGGACGGATGGCAGCTGGTTCCCGGAGTAAATGTACCATAACGCGGTACCTGCCTCCTGGGGGTCGCTCCCGGGTGTTATCCTCAGAGCCCGGGGTCTTCGCGCCCTTACGCGGCCATGCGATAGCCGTCGTGGGTCGTCGCGGAGGGGTCGGAGCCCGTGTCATCCGACCCCCGACTTTCTCATATTAGAGCGATCTGTTAGGTACCCGAGGTACGTGATCCCGACAGCACTCAAGAAGACCACCGAGCTGCGCTGCTCGAGCTCGACGCCCCTGCAACGAGCAGTCAGTCCGATACTGGCATGACACTGTTGCCGGAGGAAACAAGGTGCCTAGAACAACAACACGCCCGTCACGATGGGTCGCATGCTCTGAACATACTGAAGTGCAAGGTGGAGGAGGGGAAAGACGCAACAAGTTCTTCCTTGCTTTGCCATTGCTACAACATTGTTAAGTGTGAGATAACGTGAGCTCATGGCGTTGGTGGAGCAGGCCCGTGCTCCCTCGTCGTTGACGACGAGCTGGTTGATGAATTGCCAGTAAGAGAATGAGAGAAGAAAAAAAAATATAAAGCACCAAATTTACAACATATGTTATAGTGTATCACTTGAAATCTTTAAAGTAATATTTACAGATTTTAAAATTAAATATAAAGCGCTGCTTTTACAATATCTGTTGGAGATGTGCCGCACCTGCACGGGCGCGACCAGCTGCAAAAATCACCAACGAGCTCTTCACGCTAGACGATAACAATGCACGTAACGGTCCGGCTAATCTAGCTGCAGCGGCGGTAAGAGGTCAAAAATTTAAGCAAACATTTTCAAGGATCGAACGGGACTCGACTAAAATTTGAAAAGGACCCAAACTGTGCTGTGGCCCTTTACGACCTCTAGAGACTCTCCTTTCTTTAGCATGAACAGGAAACCGTGACACTATTTTAATAAATTTCTTGGAGTTTTGAGATGAGATATCAACTCAACTGAATTATTAGCAGCTTAGTCGCAATAAACAAATGAAAAAAAAAGAATGGAACAATCATTCCTCCTGCCGGCATACGGCCTTGGTCGTCTCCGTCTGTCGAAATCGTTAACCGCTGACCTGGACGGAATGTCCCGTGCCGTGCGAGGGACGAGTGCGAGTCTGGTGGACCCGCGGGCCCACAAACCGATTGGCACTGGGCTGTGGGCTGGACTTCGGCGAGAAAGGCCTTCCCGTTCGATGCGTGAGTTCCTGACGCCAAGGCCCATAATTGCCCCCGGGAGGAGGCGGCCCGGCTAATTTAAGATTAGAGGACGTTACGAATAAATTGTTGACTCGGTCATGAGGTTACTTGCATTCATACTATCACTTTAAGTACATATAATTGACTCAAGATAGTGATATAGATAAAAAATACAGTTAAAGTGATGATATAGATAAAATTATTCTTTTTAAAAGCTGCTTTTGTAATTAGCAGCAAAGTTGACGTTAATGCTCCTCATGCATAAGGGTAGGGAACTATACAGCCAAGATATGCTATCTATCAGGATCCAGAAGACATCGTGAACACACATACAGTAATTTTTTAAGTTAATACGGTTACCTGAGTGAACTCTGGGCACATCAAAGATGTATCACCTACCATCCCACCTTGAACATGAGCCTCTTGCTTCCGAATGCAGCATTTATCACACATACACCAACAAATGGTAGTAGTACCTAAAACTCAGTGATTTCAAAATCGAGCCAAATTGCAATACTATCATTGTTCGTGGCTACTATCTAACATTTATAAATTGTTGTCCCTATTGAATTCTAACATCATATTTCACTATTTTTTTTTATCATATATTTCGGTATGATTTGCTTTATTACTTAATGTTACTTAAAATAAGATTGAAAATTTTATACATTTGAACTAATTTAAATGATGATAAAAAAATGTTAAAAGTATGACAACAACAGTCTAGAAACAGAGGAGCACGTGGTTGTAGTTGCTCAACAAGAGGTTCATGAATTTTCGTGTAAAGAAGAAAAAAAAAATGAACAGAGACACCTAAAGCCTAGTCGAGACCCCGCAGCACTGCAGCAGAACCGGCAATCACCAGCCCTTGCCGATGAGCCAGAGCCAGTCCAGCACGACGCCGGAGAAGATGCCGCCGAGGAGGCAAACGACGAGCACGTTCCCCAGCGCGTTCTGCTCGGGGCCCTTGTACCCCTTGGGCGCCTCCATGAGCACGCACACCGTCAGGTACCCGTTGCTCAGGCCCAGCACCGAGGTGAGCAGGATCATGTACCCCTGGTCGCCGTACTTGGCCGTGAAGTAGAAGGCCGGCACCAGCAGGAACCGCGCCAGGATCGCGGCCGTCAGGCCCTTGCGGGAGGTCAGCTTCACGCTCTCGATCAGAGGAACGTACCGACCGATCAGGTCCCACGCGTTGTACATCGCGATCAGCACCAGCGCGTACCTGCATCAGTTCACGAGCAGAGTTCTCGTCAGCGCATTCCTGCATGCATCTCAGCTTGTAGTACTCAGCTTGATGAAACTCGATTTCAGAGCGGTCATCTCACCATGACCCCAGACTGTGTGACCCGGTGTCTTCAGACAAAAATCCAGGGAAGATGGACAGGGTCAGGACGTAGATCAGGTAAATGTTGACGGCGTAGTCGATGTTCTGCATCAGCAGCTCTTTGGTGCTCAAACGCTTCTGTATCTGCGGATCTTCCTCCGGCTGCACGAGACATTTCCACATATCAGAGACTAAGCTGCGCAAGATGCAAAACCATCTATATCGAAGAATGCGCATACCTGTCCTTGCAAATCTGTGCTCAGTCCTGCAGCGGCGAGGTCACTGGCAACAGTCTTGCTCCCTTCGGCGGCCGCCTTGGACCGGTAGTACTTCACGATGGGTAGTTTGGGGAAGACGAAAGCGTAGAGGAGGAGGCACAGAAGCTCGAACAGGCATGTCACCGAGAAGAATAGTACTGCAATAAGTAAAAGAATTATGGATTATTTGACAGCCAGAACATGGTTTTTTTATATAAATATGTAGAGTCTGGAACAGAGTTTGACATCAAACGAAGTAGAGTTATGAACAAACGCCCAAACATATATAGCGAACCTCATGCTACGATCACAAACATATATCAATCACCTACAGTAGCAAACTCATGCCATCGACCACCCCCTTTAGCTCCGTTCATTTTCTTTTTCTATATATATATTTTTTTTAAAAAAGAAAAGTGCAAAAATACTAAATCTGCAAATATACGATGATATCAGGACTCACTAGCTCCAATGCGAAGACCGTCCTTTGTGTTCTCAAAAGCTGCTTTGGTGATTAATCTCAGAGCTGATGTCAGAATTCCTGATGCAGCCAAACCCGCTAGGAACGACTGAAACACAAAAGCATGATACACATAAGAGGTGAGATGACGGTCTTTAAGGTCTACAAGGATTACCACATGCACAGCAAGGACTGAAAACTGAAAATGTGAGATGTTACCTGAATGAACTCTGGGCACATCAAGGAAAGATCGCCAACCAATGCACCTTGACAATTGGCATCGGCTGCCCCGAAAATAGCACTGATTATGCACACACCAATGAAGACTCCAAGTCCACCCGCCCCTTTAGTAGCAACATCCAGCTAGAGCAACAATTAAAGATGATTGGGTGAGCTGATAAATAGTGACATATTAATTGATCTATATTCTACACATCGCTTTTGCGAACTGAAAATATCCTTACAATTATCAATGCGAAAGAACCAATGAAGAAAAGGGAAAATCCTGCTAGATTTCTTCGCCTCGTGTTCATCTTCGCTTCATAGTAAGTCATGATGCAGGTTATTCCAAAGGCAAAAGGCTGATAAGCTAGTGTGAGGACTCTAGGTGCGTGGTAATCCTGCAATCAGTAGCAGTAGGCTAAAATCACTGAATATTAAGTAAAATCTGAATATACACTTCTCTCCCAAATTAGAGCATGTTTTCCACAAAGTGCTATGGAAACTGAATTCAATCCAATCATCAAGTGAGTTTCACGAACAAGCATGTACCGGAAATAAGACGACATAGTAATCTTCGATCGTGAGCATACTGTTCCATGCAAAAAGGCTCCCATTCCCCAAAATCCAGCAGAGAAGTATACCAAGGAACTTCCCCTGTCATTGTGTAGCGACCAAACATTATATCAGTAATATATCTATCAGAAATTAAAAGGAACACAAAAAAAAGAAGTGACGATAAGATACCTTAACTTGAGGTGCCTCTGCACCAGTTACATCGGTGATCATGATCGTTAGCTTCACCGGCACCTAGCGGAAGGAAAGTTGCGCCGTGGGGAGCCTGACAAGAGTCATGAGACATGGATTCAGAAATCATGATACAAAGGAGCTGGAATGCTGCAGTTGAAGATTCTGTTTGCTACCGTACAAAACATGAGCCTGACAGATAAATTGTTCAAATGCACATACTTAAGATAATTACAGTAAGATGGTTGTCTAAAGATTTAGATTCCCCAGTGAAGTTCCAATTTTATCACTTCCTAAAAGAAAAGAAAAAATCCATGATGTCTTAACACTAGAGACTAAACTACTAGTCAACAACGCCTAGTCTCTGTACACGAGGAGTCCACGTACCGTAAAAAATAGAAGTTTCAGACGTGCAAGACACCGGATACTCTACTCCTCTACGTACTAGCACAGCACTCCGAAGGTAAACTGGTAGAGATCGGAACCAAAATAGAAGGCCAATTCAAACAACCATTCCAATTCCGCGGTTCATGAACAACGCACACGTCGCGACTCTGCCAGGAGAAGCATCGTCTCCGAAACAGCAAACTTGCTGATCTAATTACAGGCTTACAGCGGAGCAGATCGGTCTCTGCAGCAGGCGCATGGATGGACCTCAAAAACTTCGTCAGAAACACAGAAGAAAAAGGAACCTCCTTATTGGCAGAAAGACCAGATTCTCTCCAATCCGGGGACAGCTGATCGAGCACCGAGACGAACAGCAAGAACGCGCGGTTGGCAGTCCACCAGGATCGAATCTCTTTTTATCGTTACCACCAGATCAGGATAACAGCTGGAGCGGGAGTAAGAAAACTCACCGACCGGCGCCGTCGACTTCCTTCAGAGCGAGCGAGCAGCTGCGGCGGCCGTCAACAACTCAAGAACTGCAGCAGCAGGGGCGCGCGGCGGCGGAGTCCGGCGGGGAAGCCGGGGGGAGGGCAACAACCCGGAAGAGAACGATGCCGTTTAGCGCGCGGCCGGTGTCCAACTGTATGTATATATATAGCAGTTGGGACTCAGCCGCGAATGCCGCTGGAATCTCCAGGGCCCAGGTTTTCTTTGACTCCTCCGCTGGGCAGAATCTTTGGAGCTGATCGCGCCAGCCATAAGCCAACGCGTAGCCTCGTGTGCGAGGAGCGGCGCTGCGATTATTGGGCGACGGCGGGAACGGCCGGGATAATAATGGAAAATCGCGGACGGCGTTCACACCGTCCCCACGGCGCCGTTGAAGTTCGGAAACCCTCATTGGGTTTGGTGGAGATTAGAGGGGAAATTGAGAGGAATTGATTTTATTACTCTTTAGATGTAGATTTAATCTCACTTATTTTACTCTAATCTTCTCCATTTTAAATGTCAACCGAACAAAGCCTTACTGTTATTCAACTTGGGGTCGTGCAAAATATGGTTTCCAGAAAAAAAATAAAGCGTCCCCGTGTTAAGCACGCTATTAAATTTAACTGCACGCGAAATTGAATAGCCCTGTATCAGTGCTGATTGATTCCAGCGGCAGGCAATTTGAAATAGAATTACGTTAGATCGTGGAAAAATTCATAACTTGTGTGTGCTTTTAATTGAAGTGGTTCTTATGAAATTACTATGTGATTCATGTGAAATTACTTTGCTTCAAATACGGTAGATATGAACAATATCCTGTTCATTTGTAAAATTATTTGACCATCTGATCATGGTGACATATCGGATAGAACCCGCCCAAAAATGTCTTCCTTTTATGGTGAGAGAGAGAGATCAACGCCGCAAGAATCGTCAAAAGGAATACTTAGGAGTACTCGATTTTGATCTGTGAGAGAGAATAATGACATAGTGATGGCATCCGCCAGTCTCATCCTTAGCCACAAGTGGCGGTTGCCGGCCGCTCATTATTGGAAAAATTAGGATTGATTCACACCAAGTTGCCAGCTTAGGAAAATCAAGTGCTTGTGCTGCTTGCTTAGCGTGAGTGCATGACTGGGTTTCTTATCTCGGCTTTTTGCCCGCCACTTGGGACTAACTTTTCCTATTGCTAGGTACTACTTCCTCCGTTTCACTTCTAACGTCAACTTTGATTATTTATTTTATTTTTAATTTTTTTATAAATATAATATATTTTATTATAATTTTTTTTATCATTAAGTTATTTAAATCACAACTTAAAATATATTTTATTTTTTAATTAGATGAATGATCAAAAATAACCTTAGAAGTGGTCGACGGACAACAACCAACACATCGGTTGCTTCCAAAGTCGCCACTTTCCCCGCGCACTTTCCGTAGTCAACTGCTGTGAACCTGTGAATGTGATGTTCTTCGTGGTACTCTAAAACAGCAAAGTGATGCATCTTTTCTACTTCCCCCGCTTAAACAATTGGTCTAGGACGCTAGGCATCAGGTCCCTGTCTACTAAAAAATAAAAATTTTCTTAGTACTTGCTTGCAACCACAGGCAATCCAGGACTGAAATTGACAAATGAGCGATGCTTACAACCTCATCTGAAGGTCTGTACTACCGGATACCTTCAATGGCTGATATTCCGACCTCAGATAAGTTGAAGCGAGCCGTTCTTTAACAGGGCATCAAGCTTTCTCGTCAAAAGATAAATATACTTTCTTTCGAGCAAGAAAGATAAAGTATGTGATTCTTCATTCGTTCAGTTTCAAGCCTCTCTTTTCATTCGTTTTGAAATCTGCACCGGACAGGGGAAAAGATAAAGGAAAGTGATAGACAAGTACATCAGTAACAGTACAGCTCATGAAATTATACTGCTGGAAGTGTGTTTCCTAGTTCCTGTTCCTTTCTATTTCTATAGAAGCAGTCGGACCTGAATTCTGGACTCACGAAAAATGCAATGCTGTTGCAAGTGAAGTATACAGCAGAAGATGATCCAAGAATTGTTTGGAGCTATTGCAACTGTGCCTCAGGATGACGACGATAAGAATTTTTAACATGATCTGATCACCACCCTTTGCCTATGAGCCACAGCCAGTCGAGACCGGCCCCACAGAATATGCCACCCAAGAGGGAAAGCGCAAGCAAGTTGCCCAAAGCATTTTGTTCTGGCCCCTGCACGCATAGCCATGTACACACTCGATCAGATTCAGTAAAATACATCGGTGATAGTTCAAACCATTCATGCACCAACCTTGTACGCCCTGGGTGCCTCAGTGAGGACACACACGGTGAGATATCCGTTGCTCAAACCAAGAAATGACGTTAACATGATCATCCAGCCCTGATCACCATACTTTGCAGTGTAGTAAAATGCAGGAACGAGCAACAGCCTCGAGACAACGGCGTTTAGAAGCCCCTTTCGAGATGTCAGCTTTATTTGTTCAATCAGAGGTACATATCTTCCAATCAGACCCCATACATTATAGCTCGCGATCAAGACAAGTGCATACCTGCATAATGATGTGACAACATGAGAACTATTTGTTGTCGTTTTCAAACAACATAAACTTTGAGGCAGAGACATTATAGATAGGCAGCAAATTGGAGAAGTTCAATTCAGATGGTACAGCACCAAAAGCCCAAGCTGTGTGAACCGGTATCTTCAGCTAAAAATCCCAGAAAAATTGACAGCGTCAATATATAGATCAGGAACAGGTCCAATGCATAGTCTATGTTCTGCAGTAGCAGTTGAGTGGTGCTCAAGCGCTCACCACATGCAGGATCTTCTTCAGGCTGAAGTACACATGCATAATTTGGTTTATGAATTGGATTTGGTCAAAATTTCTGCCATGAAAAAAATTAGAATCAACACCGGTGCTTTTGGGCGATTTTGGACGCCACTGGCAGCAAGATCAGCAGCAACTGTTAATGAACCCTCTGAAGCCGCTTTTGAACGGTAAAACCGCACAATTGGCAACTTCGGGAAGACAAAAGCATATAGTAGAACACATAGAAGCTCAAAGAAGCATGATATTGAGGAGAAGAGCACTGCATAAATTAATTATAGAAGGTTAATATAATCAATATATCAGATCAATGGAGTCAAAGAAATGCATATCAATTGTCCTCAGTTGCTGTGACATACTAGCACCTTTGCGAAGACCATCTTGTGAATTCTCAAAAGCTGCTTTAGTCACAAACCTTAGAGCAGAGGTAATTGCTCCTGATGCAGCTAATCCAGCAAAGAAGGACTGCAAATAAAACAAATTAAACCATTGCGCCACATTTCCAAGTCAAAATAAGAATGCTTTGCTTGAGTCTTTCCAAGAAAAGATTCTCGTGTTACAAAACCTGGATGAACTCTGGACACATAAGGGAAAGATCTCTAGCAATCCCACCTTGAACATGACCATCAGCAATACCAAAACCAGCGGCAATAATACATACACCAACAAAGGGTGTAACTCCACCTTTTCCTGAGGTTGCAACATCCAGCTACAACGTTGGAGAACATATCAGTGAGGTATGATACTGTCAACAGTGGATTATCAGCTACTAAAAAAATTGTCAATGTGATTAGTTGAACTTAGATGATAATAGCAAATGAACTCAAGAAGAACAGTAAGTACCCCACCAAATTGCGCAGCCTAGCGTTAACCTTTGCTTCATGATAGGTGAATATGGCAGTCGTGGTGAGGACAAATGGCTGATAGGTCAGTGTAATAATTTGTGTTGGATGGTACTTCTGCATCAGAGGATTTTCTTTTCTATCAGGAATGTTTATATGTCCAAGAACAATGTAGAGAACAACAAAAAAGCACACATAATACATACAGGACATAATACATACAGGAAAGAGGTACATGTAGTAATCTTCAATGGTAAGCATACTATTGAACCCAAAGAGGCATCCATTTCCCAGAAGCCAGCAGATGAAAATTCCCCAACGTTTTCCCTATGATCAGTGAGCCATTAAGAAAACATTCATTAATTGAAAAGATATAAGAACCATTTCACCGAGAGGCGATAGAGCATACCTGACTAGCAGCTATTCCAGGGTCTGCTTTCTCATATGCCATGTCTAATATTTCACTTTGGTAGCCTACAGACCAGTAAAACAAGCATTTAGAGAAAAAGATCAGACAAAATTTGCACACAGATCTGCGAACTTGAATACAAAGTGAACTTACCGAGATGGCACTCTAAGCTGCAGAACTAGGCGTCAAACATAGTAAAGCAAGGGAAGCATGTATTGACAGAAGACCAGGGCGTTCAAAGGGAGAAATGGAACAAGGAGAAGTATAAGCGAAATGATAAGGAAGGAAAGGTTGCAATCTAAGGAGGAGTAATATTAGATTAGATGAACCGACATAATATACTCTGTGAATTGTGAGCCGGCAACCACATGGGAGTATTATACAGATGTTTTGCTCCATTCGTTGACTCCAACAGATGGGATCACATCCACATGACGCCGAGCAAGGAAAATTGCTGATAACTAAGATGCCTACCAGTAGACACTGTGACTTGTGAAGCTATTTTAAGTGCTGGGTCTCAGCCTGGGGATAAACAAAGACACAGTTTGCGGCATCAATATATCGCAGCTCTCAGCATTCCCACTAGTCCATACTCCATTGCATCCCGTGTTGGACTGCCGGCCATGAAGACAGTGACTCAGCAGTGGTTGTGGTGCGCATAATCCTCAGAGGTCAGGACAGAGCTGCAAGGCTGCTTTGATTCCGTGCCTGACTGTCGACAGATTTTTCAAGAATTTTTCGGAGATCTATCATGAAACTGGGATACTGCAATTCTGCAGCTGGATACAGCGAATCACTCGCTGAAAAACAGCAAGTGCGATGTATTACACACATGGCCAGGCTTGCTCCAGATCCTGGACAAGAGCACATGTAAGAAATAGCAACAGTTTTCGTGCAGTAGTTCCTATGAAACGGAGAGGCATCTGAAACGCGTAATGTTATCAAGCTCAGAATCACGTCTAGATTATCAAGGAAAAACAGAAGCCTTATTACCTTGTACAAGCGCATCGGGAAAACGAATCTTCCCAATTTCGTCTGCCAGAAGCCGTCCTCATTAATGCCGCTGCTTGCGCGCACGAAGTGTGGCCATAGCACTGCCGCTAACCGGGAGAAGGCGGAGGCGTGGCAAAGGAGGGAGCATCACTCAATCCCATTCCTCCAGCCGAGCTCTGTCCTGTAACTGCGCCGCCGCGGCGGTTGGCCTCCGACGCCGCCGGAGATGAACAGGGAGATGGAAGCGGAGACTGACGAGGTAACTGGATCCGTATGTGGATTGTTGGGCTGTACCTGCACACGGGCCATTGGGCCCACAATACTATCTTTGACCAAGCCCACTCTAGGCCCAACTGGACTTTCTCATGATCAAGGAACATTCCCTTCGTTTAATCTTTTGATGAACCCCATATACATATAGCAAATCGCAGGAAGGTCTACAAATATTTTTAGAGTTTATTCTACAGAGTGTGTCAAAGTTATAATGCGGACCAGATCAATGATATTGATTTCTGACGAACAGAATAAGCTTAATTTTCTGCCAACTACTAAAACTAGATAACAGATGCATCTGAAACATTGCATGGACACACCCGAAGAAAAAGTTCAGTCACCAGCCTTTGCCTATGAGCCACAACCAATCAGACACAGCGCCACAAAAAATGCCTGCCAAGAGGAAAAGCACCAGCAGGTTTCCTAAAGCATTTTGTTCTGGTCCCTGAAAACACAGGTATGCACTAACCTGAGGAAAAGCTGCTGGAAACAAGCAAAACAAAACTGGTGGTTAAAATATCAGACACCGACCTTATAACCTTTAGGCGCCTCCGTGAGGACGCAGACGGTGAGATGTCCATTGCTCAGCCCAAGAAACGATGTTAACATGATCATCCAGCCCTCACTACCATACTTTGCAGCGTAGTAGAATGCAGGGATTAGCAGGAACCTTGAAATGACTGCAATTAGTAGCCCCTTCCTGGATTTCAGCTTGATTTGCTTTATCAGAGGCAGGTATCTTCCAATCAGGTCCGACACATTAAAGCTAGCAATCAAGACAAGCGTGTACCTGAATTGTAAAATAATCAAGCAATAATCATTTGCCAAAACCATATGTGGATTTGCAGTAATCTGCAACTGGATAAATCACAGTATGTTAGTACCAAGAACCCAAGCTGCGCGATCTGGTGTCTTCAGCCAAAAACCCTGGAAAAATTGACAATGTCAAGATATAGATCAGGGACACGTCTGCAGCATAGTCCATGTTCTGATGCAGTAGCTGCTTGTTGCTTAACCGTTTAGCATGAGAAGGACCTTCAACCTGATCAATAAATCAGAGATTCAGCACTGTGAAACTGCTTTTCAATTGAGAAAAATTTCTGTCACTCAAGTGCATACCAATGGATCTAGGTGACTTTTGATGCCTCCAGCGGCAAGGTCAGCTGCGACCGTCAGAGAGCCCTCAGAAGCAGCTTTCGAACGGTAGAATTTCACAATTGGTAATTTCGGGAATACAAAAGCATAGAGTAGAACACAGAGCAGCTCAAAGAAGCATGAGATCGAAGAGAACAACACTGCCAACAGTGAAATGTAGCATATATCAGTAATGACTGGTTTCATAAATCATAAATTCAGTTCCGATCACTGCACATACTAGCTCCTTTCCGAAGGCCATCTCTTGAATTCTCAAAAACGGCTTTTGTGAAGAATCTCAATGACGATGTTATTGCACCTGATGCAGCCAAGCCGGCAAAAAAGGACTGGAAATCCAAATCAGAGCCCGAAACAAGGCAGTATGTATTATGCCAGTTCCAACTGAATGCTTTTACTAATTTACTTTTATATTTATTGTTACATAAAGCCACACCTGGATAAATTCTGGGCACATCAGAGACAAATCGCCAGTCATCCCACCTTGAACATGACCATCTGCTATGCCAAAAGCTGCGGCAATGACACATACGCCAATGAACGGGGCAATTCCACCACTTCCTGAGGACAAAAGATCCAGCTACCACAGAGAAGACCAGTAGTGAAGTTCGGCGTTAGGGTATCGAAGTTCAGAACATATCCATGCCAATAGGTGGTAATCATCAACGCTTACAATGATCACTCCAAATGAGCTCAGGAAGAATAGAATGTATCCTGCCAAGTTGCGCATCCTTGTGTTAATCTTTGCCTCATGATAAGTAAATATGGCAGTTGTGGCGAGAACAAAAGGCTGATAGGTTAGAGTAATAATTCTTGTTGGATGGTAATTCTGCATTCCAAAGGCATCAAATCAACAAAGCTGGACATATATTTGTACCAGCAGGTTCAGGTCCAGGGAAAGCTGATGCCAAAAGAAGCCATAGACATCCATACCGGGAAGAGGAACACATAGTAATCTTCAATTGTAAGCATCCCATTGAACCCAAAGAGACATCCGTTCCCGAGAAGCCAGCAGATAAAAATGCCCAAATACTTTCCCTACAATCAGCAGTCCAGTGCTTCAGAGACCAATATATCTCTTCATGAAATGAATTACTGCATACCTGGGCTTTACCGACTTCTTCATCATCATGTTCCATGCTTAGTTCAGGCTACCACAGATTAAAAAAAAAACAGAATTTGCAGCAATTGTCAAATTGGTTGCACACGATCCGCAAGAGATATCAGCATAATTTGGGAAACTAGGAGTACTTACAGGTATAGTGCTGTAAGATGAAGAGCCAGCCATCTAACAGAAGGCGAGGGGAAGAAAGAAATGGCTGCCAGAAAAAATAAAGGCCAAAGTAGTAGGGAAGCATAACTAAATAAACAAAGGCCACTCTATAAGAAAAGTCAGTGATGTAAGACGTTGTTGTCCATAAGCCTAAATATAAAACGAATACTCCGCACACTGGATATATTATATTACCATGTGCTCAGGCGTCAACACCACGTTGGATCAGAGTCACATGCGCTGAAGCAGAAAATAAATTATATTTTCATCATCACAGAATAAAGAAAAGATCTTTCTGGTTGAAAAAATGTTTTCTCCAGGTTAGAAACATTGATGATACACTGAAAATGACCACGAAATGTATTAGTAGCTTGGCATTCGAGTTACCAGTCTCAGAAGCATCCCAACGTGGCCAGTTCAACAAGAGGAGGAGCTTGGCTCCATGTTTCTTGTAGTTGTACCAAACTGAGTCAACTTCACTCAGGAATGCAAACTATAGTTGCTTCTACGTCAAGTAATTACATTAAAAAAAGTCAAATAATGGAATAAGTAAAACCGCAAAGAACTGGGATGAGAAGAAGTGATGAAGCTCCCCCCTGCCGGAATAAAAACCTGTAAGGATGTCCGGGGCCAGAGCAGATCCTGCGTCACGTACACGCACTTGCTCGTCTGCCGCGCAGGAGGGCTGGCCATAGTCAGCACGCTGTTGAATCCAAAGAGCATCCGCTTCCATGTAACCAGCAGATAAATATGCCCAGATGCTTGCACTGGTAAGAAAATTCCATGGTTGCAGAAACGATGCTTTAGCTGTTGCTTCAAAATTTGTTTATTGACTGAACAAATTAGTCCTTAGTATAAAGAGTGGAAAAGACAAACCTGCATTGTAGACAACCCGTGATCATTTTCACTGTCAGGCATGTTCAGTTCTGATTTGTGGCCCTGTGAACAGTGGAACCTGCAATGCAGACAACCTGTGCATTCTATATTTCTAAACTAAAGGACTTCAAAAGCTATTGATAGTCAGAGTTTTAAATTTTTCATTGCAACTTTGTCCAAAACAACATGTATTTGAAAGCCAACGGGAATACATGGCTCAGCCAGAAACAGGAGCTTGAAGAATCGACGTAAGTGCCACATCACACCTTAAAAAGTACCCCATTCTGAAACTGTTGTCCCCGGCTAGTTCAAATTGAACGAGCCTGTGACAACAATTTCAAAACGGATGGGGTAACATACAGTATTCAATCTTGTTTCCACATGGGGCTGGAACTAGCTACGGAAGTGCACAAGTGACTGAGAAAGAGAAGCTTGCTACAGGACGGTACTATCATGCAAGCTCAAGACCACTGTGCCACACGATGAGAGGAGACAAGGTGGCGAGGTGCTCGCCTGAATCGTCCTGTGTGGTTTGGATGGTCACGACGCGCGTAAGCGGATGGCGGTGAAGGAAAAGGATTCGAGTTTCCTTGGAGAAACTGGAAAGATAAATATGAAAAAAGATTGGTAAATAGAAGTTGCCGTGTGGCCGGTCACCATCCTTTGCCAATGAGCCACATCCAGTCAAGAACTGCCCCAGAAAATATGCCGGCCAGGAGGCAGAACACAAGCAAGTTCCCCAGAGCGTTCTGCTCTGGCCCCTGCACACACACCAAGGACACAAGAATAGTACTAATAAAGAATCTTACAAAAGAAAAAACCGTTGCAGATGAGTTACCGATAAATTATGCCTTGGCAACACAATCCTGTAAAACCAACTAACCTTGTACCCTTTGGGTGCTTCGATGAGGACGCAGACGGTGAGGTAATCATTGCTCAGCCCAAGGACCGACGCCAGCGCGATCATCCAGGCCTCTCCGGGATGCTTCGCGGCAAAGTAGAACAAGGGGAGGAGCGCAAACCGGGAGAGGACCGCGGCCGAGAGGCCCCTTCGGGATGTCAGTTTGATGCGTTTGATCAGTGGCAAGTACCTCCCGACCAGGTCCCGGGTGTTGTAGCTTGCGATGAGGACAAGTGGGTACCTGGATTTTGATACAAGTTGCATGAGCAGCATAGCCAAGCAATCTGACAACAACGCTTAGAATCAACTGAAAATAGCAACGACCAGGAGCCCAAGCTGTGCGCTCCAACATCTTCAGCTAGAAATCCTGGGAAGATGGATAGTGTCAGCATGTAGATCAGGAACAGGTGCAACGCGTAGTCCATGTAGGAGCTGCTTGTTGCTCAGGCGTTCATTCAGGGCATGGCTTAGTTGATCCTGTAGAAATGGTTTCCATTAGGCATATAATTGTCAGATACTAATTGTGATGCTGCTAGTTAACGGATACCGGTCCATTTGAGTGCATTTCAATGCCACCGGCAGCAAGGTCGGCCGTGACAGTTGAGGATCCCTCTGAAGCAGCTTTTGAGCGGTAGAACTTCACTATTGGCAGCTTGGGGAAGACATAGGCGTAAAGGACGAAACAGAACAGCTGAAAGAAGCATGATATCGAGAAGAAGAGCACTGTATGGACAAGTAGATACATAATATGTGTTCAGAACAGCAAATGTTTCAGAGAGAGAGCGAGAGAGAAAGGAGGCTGAAAAATCTACATACTAGCTCCTTTGCCAAGGCCTTCCCTAGAGTTCTCAAAAGCAGCTTTCGTAACAAGCCTCAGTGCAGAGGTCATTGCACCCGATGCAGCCATGCCAGCAGAAAAGGACTGCATCCAAAGAATTTAAACAGGTCCAATGAGATGCCTTCCAAAGATAAACAATGTCCCCTAGCAGAGAACCATTGGGATTATGGGCATAAGAAATGGCATCTGAATGAACTCTGGGCACATCAAAGATAGGTCACCGGTCATTGCGCCTTCAACATGCCCTTCCGCAATGCCAAACACCGCAACAATCAAGCACACACCAATGAAGGCTGAAATTCAGAATCAGTTAGAAGACAATCCTAGTTTCTATCTGTAACTTAGCTTGTATACCGGAAAGAGGTAAATGAAGTAATCTTCAATTGTGAGCATGCTGTTAAACCCAAAGAGGCATCCATTTCCTAGAAGAAAGGATATGAAAATGCCCAAATATTTTCCCTGATCAATAACATGATCCAAAAGGCAGAAGTTCGGTCATAGGTGGCTAAAGGGATTACACAGTTTATTGGAGAGAAGAATAGATGAAACCTGAACTGCGGGTGTGCTCCTATCTTCTTTGCCATCTGTCATCCTTAATTCATTTTGGTGGCTCTACTAAACATGAGAGCAAGTTGTCATGAGGGGTGGAAAATTTGAATAGCACATTGATCCACATTCCATACTTGCGGAAGACAGCATAGTCCCAAGAAAAGCATATAATGAGATTTACAGTCAAACCATATGGGAAAAATATCAGAGACATTATATTATAAAATAAACGAAAAATAAAGTACTAAATAGCAGCATATGTAAACCAAGAGAATCACTAGGATATCCACTTACGAAAATCAGAACAAAAAAAAAAAGGATCAGTTGGTTACCAGCTGCATCCACATATGCCAAATGACATGCTTTGGATAGTTGGGAAAAAATTGTGGCAAGAGCACTCCTGTCATTTTCCAACTAATGGAATACTTCTTAGTTCTCAAATCTCAACCGTGCCAAATAATGCACCCAAAAAAAAACTAATGGCATACATCTCTCAAACCTCAACAATGTCAAATAACCAACAATTTTTTCTCTCCTCAGTTTATGCCTATGAAGAAGAGAGCTCTCTTGCGTATATTATCTAAAAGCAACAACAATTAGCACATACAATCAATATTAAGAATTTTGACTGATCAACTGTGATGTGTGGCACATTGAAGCTTCATATTGACGTCAAATGTTCCGATAAGAACAAAGTTAATCCTACTATTTCGAAGAAAAAGGAATATGTCTCATCAAAGCAAACCATATGATGCATTCATCACCAAAAAGTTTTCTTGTTTTCTTCAGGTTAACATCATACACATAAGCAACATAAATCAACATGCATTTTCTTTGTTTTCCACTTTGAACATTAGTTTATGGAGAATGTCATCTGCCGTTTGAACTTGATTGCATCTGAAAGCCACAAGAGCTAATTCTTTTGCTTCTTCACCACTTCACCACCCTTTACCTAAAAGCCACAGCCAGCCAAGAACTGCACCAAAAAACAGGCCTGCCAGGAGGAAAAACACAAGGATATTGCCCACAGCGTTCTGTTCTGGCCCCTGGATATAAAAGTGCAGAATACTTAGCTTATTGCACTGAACAAAAACTGGTTATCAGATTTATACAAGAGCACTGCTGACCTTGAACCCTTTTGGTGCCTCGGTTAGCACACATACAGTGAGGTATCCATTGGTCAGTCCAAGAAACGATGTTAACATGATCATCCAACCTTGATCCCCATACTTTACAGTGTAGTAAAATGCAGGAACAAACAAGAAGCGTAAAACACTTGAGACCGCTAACCCCTTCCTTGACGTTAGCTTGATGTGCTCAATCAGAGGTATGAACCTTCCAATCAAGTCTAACACGTTAAAGCTCGCAATCAGGACGAGCGCGTACCTGCAATCCCCAATGAGACATGACTAATCTGAGTGACATTAACATCTATAGCTATGCATCCTAGTTCTCTTACAATACAGAACTCTCTAAATAGCTTGCTACTAAACAGGACTGCAATAATACCATGTTCCTAAGCTGTGTGATCCTGTATCTTCAGCTATAAACCCTGGAACTATTGCCAATGACAATGTATATATAAGGAATATGTCCAATGTATAGTCCCAATTCTGCAGCAGAATTTGCTTGCCGCTCATACGTTCAGGAAGGGCAGGGTTGTCTTCAGGCTAAGAAAGCATCCATATCAGTAGGTTCGATAATGTAATGCAATGCTAGCTGTCAGTCTACTCATTACCAGTGTGTTTTTGTAGCCCTGGACTCCTCCTGCGGCAAGGTCAGCAGTGACGGTTAAAGATCCCTCCAAAGCAGCTTTTGAACGGTAAAACTTGACGATTGGCAACTTTGGGAACACGAAAGCGTACAACAGCACGCATATCAGCATAAAGAAACTTTCAATTGAGCAGAAAAGCACTGCATTAATTAAGCAAATTAGACATATTGGATTCATACATGAAAGTTGAATATAACATATGTGTAAATCTGACGCGACGTACTGGCTCCTTTGCGGAGACCACTGTGGGTGTTCTCAAGAGCACCTTTTGTGATGAACCTCATAACCGATGTTATTGCACCAGCTGCAGCTTGACCTGCAAAAAAGGACTGAAAAATCCAACATATATCAAGTAAGTCTTACATTGTTGTAGCCAGAAAAGTTTCTGACTGAGGACACAGTTTCTTAAAAAAAAAAAGGGGAACCTGGAGGAACTCAGGGCACATCAAAGAGAGATCCCCAGTGAGTCCACCTTGAACATGACCATCTGCAACCCCAAATCCACCCGCAATGAAACAGATGCTAACAAAAGCGGCAACGCCACCTCTTCCAGAGGAGGCAATATCCACCTGCCAGTCAAATCATCCAATCTTCAGACAAGTTAACTGATGGGGACAAGTGATTCACACGGATGAGCATTGTGCTTACAATGATTACTGCACATGTGCACAAGAAGGCAGCTATGTATCCTGCCAAAATGCGCACTCTAGTGTTGACCCTTGCCTCGTTGTATGCGTATATCGCGGTGATGACAAGGACTAGAGGCTGATAGGAAAGAGTGATAAGTCTAGTTGGATGGTACTTCTGCAATCGTCAAAAACTGGATTAGTTGAAAATTGAAATCCACCCAATTTTAGAAATATATTCCAATCAGCGTACTCGAACTAGCTGTACCAGGAAAGGATAACGTAGCAAAGGTAAAATCTTACCGGGAAAAGGTAAATGTAGTAATCCTCGATAACCATCATGCTATTGAACCCGAGGAGGCATCCAATCCCGAGAATCCAGCAGATGAAAACGCCCCAATTCTTTCCCTGGCATGGAACAGTATCAAGTACGGATATGAACACACCAACATATATGTGGGGGAAAAAAAAATGAGAAGTGGTTGTGGTACTCTGAGATCCTCGCAAGCGTCTGCCATGGCTGCTGCTCAATTCGACGGCCGTACGAATCAAGAAAAAAAGCTCTCAGCTCTCAAGTTGCGATACAGAGCTCAGGATATCATGCGAAACTGATGTCTGATGGCAATGAGATGGTATCCTTGTCACAAAACAACAGCGAACCTGCTGGATGTACGACTGGAAACTGGAAAGCACCTCACCAAGAATCAGAATGAGGGGAGGAACTTGGAGGAGGAGACAAAAAAACAGCCGTCCCTGACACCTTCGAGCTGGTGGCTGCACCGGCATCAGTAGGACACAAAAAGACGAGAGTCGCGAGGAGATGATGCACGCATCCTTCCGAGCGTCCACGCGACCTACACCTATCCATCTCCTAACACGGCACGAGCACGACGAGGAGGGCTAGAGAAAAATTTGGCGGTGGAAACGTGGAATGAGTGATGCGGCGAGCGATACCTGTTCGGCATGCATGACTCTCGGCGCCGCCTTGACGCCCGCGTGGCGGGCGCAGGGTTTTTAAAACCGTTTGAGCGGTTAACGAAAATCGTAAAAACCGCGAAAAGCGTTATAAAAACTGAACAAATTCAAAAATCAAATTTTTGAGAGAGAACCGAACAGTTTTTACGGTTTACCGAGCAGTTTTTACGGTTTACCGTTTTTGAATTTGAAATCAAATCAGTTTGAGCGGTTTTTCAACGGTTTTTGCGGTAAACCGCTCGGTTTTGCGGTAAGCCGCTCGGTTTGAGTGGTTTTCGAATTTTCAAATTTTTTTAAATTTTTAAATTTTTTTAAAATTTTTAAAACGAAAACTGGTCAACCGTAAAAACCGAGCCGCAGCGGTTTGATACCGCGTTTTCGAGCGGTTTTGTGAACCATGGGCGGGCGAAGTAAGGGGCCTGCGCCCGTTCGTCCGCGTACCAATGCCCATCGGCTGCGCGCCGGAGCAGCCCCTTGGCGTGGGGCACCGTCGCCGGCGTTCAGCGAAGTCGGTGGGGACTGAGAAGTCGTCGTGTACGTCTGGGCTGGAAAAGGCATTGTTTGGGCTGAACGTAATGGGCCACTTTTGCAGTCCGACTTTGGCATGGGTCGTCCTATAGGCTTTTCTGAAGCTTCATGGCCTTTGTTGGTTACGAGAAGTCACTGCGGAAAATTGGGCAGACCCACCGATCACGGCCCATCGAGAGTCCAAAATCAAATCAGGAATCCTATCATCACGCTGTCCACCAACGATTAATGCAGCTTTAACACGTGCCAGATCAGACGCAGCCCCCTCAAATCTCGCATAAATGATTTCCAAAATGAAAATTCTCATAAACTATTCCCATAGCAGAAAAGAGGGCTATAAATGCACATAGCACAAGGTCCACCGTCCAATGGTAATCCAACGGTCGTCCGCTCCCCAACGGCCCCTGGATCCTTGAATGCGAGTAATTTCTTGCTTGCTTCGGATCGCCAGTAACCTCCCAATTAAAGCCTTCACATCCGACGCAATCCCCCTGATGCTGTCAGAGAGCGGGGCCCACAAAGCGCCACGAGCTTAACCCCACCCTCCGCGCCTCGCCCGTGTCCTTCTCGCCGAGCCAGTACCCGCACAGCCGCACTGCACCCCACTTCGATCTAGCCATTCGCGACCCCGCCGCCGCCGACGCGCCGGAACCCTAGCTTTTCTGTCGCCATGCCGCCGCGACGCGGGAGGGGGAGGGGGAGGGGCAAGCCGAGGGCGAAAGCTACCGATGCTGAGCCCGTTGAGGAAACGGTCGACGCCGAGGTCGAGGAGGAGGCCGCCAAGCCCGCGGAGAAGGCCGCCGAGAGCGACGACGGCGAGGAGAAGGAATCCGGGGGCGACGATGGCAAGGAGGAGGAGGTCGCCGAGAGTGACGACGGCAAGGAGGTGGAATCCGGGGGCGACGACGGCAAGGAGAAGGTATCCAGGTGCGACGACGGCGAAAAGGAGGCTGCCGAGAGCGACGACGGCAAGGAGGAGGAATCCGGGGGCGACGACGGCAAGAAGGAGGAGGTCGAGAGCGACGCCGAGGCCATGGATACGGAGCCCAAGGAGGAAGCCGGCGAGGCCGGAGCCGAGGAGACGGACACGGAACCTGAACCGAAAGCCGACGAGGCGAAGGCAGAGGCTGCTGGAGGAGCCGCAGAGACGAAGGCCGGAGCTGACGCCTCGGAAACCGAGTATGAATCGGACGGCGAGACTGGCTCCGAGCCAAAAGCGGATGCCAAGGACGCTGATCCTGCGGCCAAAGTGGAGGAGACTGACGGCGACAGCAGAGAGGATGCTGACAAAATCGACGAAGAGAGTGGAGAGGAAGCAGCAGAGACTGGCGGTGAGAATGGAGACGCCGGGGCAGACTCTGACACTGAAATTGATACTGCGGATGAAACCCCTCCTCCATCCCCTCCTACCCGTGGCCGTCGCCGTAAGAGAGCGGCCACACCCGACCCAGCTCCCGAGGAAGATGAAGCGGAGGAGGCAACCCCTGTGCAGCTCAGTCGCCGGCGCCGGCAAAAGTCAGGGGACCGTGGTGACTTCCCCCCTCCACCGCCTGACCACCTCCGGTGCCGCCGTAGTGATGGGAAGAAGTGGCGCTGCACAGGCCGTGCACTCCCGACAGTCAGCTTCTGTGAGTACCACTACGCTAGAGCCAACAAGAAGAAGCCGCCAGCGGATAGTGAGGTCCTTGCTGTGGCTCTTCAGAGGCAGAAGAACATGAGGAAGGGCAGGAGAGCGGCATCACCTCCGGCATCCACAAATGATCTGACAAGAGATCTCCCTAATGGACTAATGACAATCTCACCAGGTGGCAGTGGACCTGCTGCTCAGTCGCCTGTGACGACAAAGGTTGGTGTTGATATTCAGGCTCCGATTCAGCGGTGCTACCGATCCAAGAATGCTGAGCCAATGCCGGTTGGTCCTGTGAAGGTCATATAGCTAATTTTTAATTATTCTCCATTGATTGTTTAGTTTGCATTGTTTGCTTTTGTGTTGACACCTTAACATTTGTGTCGATTAGGTTGTTCCCCGCACAATGAGCATGGCAAAGGCAACACAGAGAACATGTCACCGTTGCGGATTGAAGAAGGCAGCGCGTGTTTCCAATTGCAAAACTTGTGACAGAAACTTCTGCAACAGATGTGTTAACAAATGGTCAGTCTTGGGTTTGCTTGACACAGCTTGATTTATATGCTTGGTTGCTTCATCTTTCTTCATCAATGCAATATGAAGTTATGCTTAAGATCCTAAGTGATGCTTAGTTTTTATAATATTTCAACTTTCACTCCCAAGTATTGAGAATTTAGTTGATTGAATGACTTAAAACGAATTTTATGTTGTTTGTATTTGTTAGTGGATCATTTTTAGGTTTACTTCCTGTTTAGTTTATTACTCATTGCTTAAGGAAACTAAAGCTATGTTCCAAATACAGCTGTTCTTAACTAGTGATCTTTATTAAGACCTTGTTTATTTGGCATAGTAGAACTTGAGAATTGTGTTTTTTATGATGACCTGGAGTGCAAGACTATCAGCAGTATGACATTTAGTTGAATATGGATTAGTGGTCACAATCTTTTTGTGATCTTAGCTTCAGATAGGGAACCACCTATTTCATTTTGTTGCTCGGATTGTTTGGAATAGCAGGTATTGGTTGTTTGTGCTGCAACTGTTTAATTTGTAATTGGTATATTGGCTAATCAGTTTTATCAGCTGTGCTTTGCATGTCCCAATCATATATATTATCAGTGTTACTTGGGAGCTTTTTTCTGGCAGTACATATATTCTGTGTTTCATATTTGGGGATACCACCACTGAAATATAACATATTGACTTTTCTGCCTCGGAAGACCTTATCAAACCATTTCCCTTTTTTTAGACAAGAAAGAACAAGTTATACTTGTGGTAATGAGGAAAATATGTTTTCATGATAACATTGTTGGTAAATTTTATCAGTGTTTCACTGTTCATGATATATCATTTTTTGCATTGGACACATGAACTCACTGTGCAATACAAGGAGCTGGCCAACTGTCTTTAAAATAGGGAGATGGCAGAATCTTCATATTTACACCTTGTGCTCCGTTCAAGGCTTCTAATCAAGTGTCAAGTATGCTAAAAAAATAATGTAGAACTATAGGTATTTCCCCCTTGTTGCTACTGGCATTTGAAATTTTACATGAAAAAGAATGTGGCATTTAGATCAGGCACTTATTCTGTCATATGAACACTGTTCTAACCTGAATGGTAATATTCTTTTGTGTCTGATAAGGACATAGTCTTTGCATAATTTCGTACATGATTGTTGTGTATGGCATTTAGATGGAGCCTAGAGCAGACATATCATCGCAGAGTAGTCCCATCTATTCATTTGTCATTGATGTTATTTTGGCTTCATGTGCCATACCAAGAAATAAAATGAGCAAACGTTACACTATATATGCCGTTTCAGATATCAAGCATATTATACTATTCCATTTTTTGAGAGAGAAAAAATATTGTCAACGCTGTTTTCTTGCCTAAAATTAAATCGATAAATCAGTTAGATAGTATATCTATTTTTAGCTATAAATATCCGTATATTCGATATATCATTACATTGAATTTGAGATCCATAGTTAATTTAATTGGAACTTAGTTACAAATGGTAGACTATACCATTGAATTTGATATGCTTGTATGACTTTGTTGCAACCAGTGATTAATTATTATTGAATTCGTGCCATTCTGATGTGTGCTTTTAATTCTTGCATTTTTTTTGCCTAACTTTTTGCAACACTTCAGGTATTCTGAGATGTCCAGGAAGGATATAAAAGCACGCTGTCCAGTTTGCCATGGGCGTTGCAATTGTAAACAATGCATCCTTCGTCGAACCAAGGGTGCTATGTGTAAGGTGATTTCTTTTATTCAATCAAACTGCATCCTGGCAATTTGATAATTCTATTTTATGGGCAGTATTTATTTGTTGGTGTTTATGTATTCATCTCCAGGAATCACCGAGTGCCCAAGGGAACATACTCAGGATAAAAATTTCCAATCATCAATTTTACAAACTTTTACCAGTACAACTTAACCAGGAGCAGCTTGATGAATTGGAGTTAGAATCTAAAATACAAGGTTTGATCATGGCTATTTTGTATTTTGAGCTCCTGTGTTTCTTGTTTGATTTAATTTTTTATTCTTTATAGGGACAAAAATATCTAATGTCCGTGTCCAAGTTGCTGAAAAGGGCCAGAGTGAGTCACTCAACTGGTAAGCTCTAATATCTGCTGTCACTATCAGTTATATACGAGCTGATACCATGCGTTTCAGTTTTCTTCCAGTCTTCCTTCACTCCATGTTGTTGCATATAATTATGCTGATTGTGACATTGTTTTATCACTTTTATCCCTTCATATACTTGTTGCACATGGCATACTCAATTTTATATATATTGTTAGGTTACTATTAGCTTAATGCATTACTATTTCAGTTGTCAGTTATTTTTCCTGTTCACAATTTCACATATATTTAGGGTATCGGTGAAAGCCTTCCTGTTACACTTACCTAGTATGCTTTATACAAGAATTATGGAATCCTCAATGCAATTTAGAGAGCTCTGTATGAATTTTTGGGTTATCTAGTATGCCTTTTGTAGCAGATATGCTGTTTTCATGTATGTGTTACATCTTCTTTGAGCAATATGCATATGTTAATTAAAACGTGATACTGGTGCGACTTCCTATTCAATGAGAGATCTTATCAAGTGTTATTTGAAAGCAGCAATAACTGTAAGCTCAATGCACACCAATTCGTGAGAAGCTGCCCAGCATGCCCGTTTAAGCTATGCCTAAGTTGCTGTCAGAAGATACGGGAAGGAAATATGTTGGAAAGAACCCCAGAAGAAAAATTTGCACACAGGTTGCTTCAACAAGAGTCTGTCCATGAGGATGGCAGCATCACTTGCCCATCAATTGAGTTGGGTGGCTGCGGTGATGCTATGTTAAACTTGGTATTCGCATCCCCATCTAGCCAGTCTGAAGTTGGATCAGGAGATGAGCTAGATGCTCCAGGTGATCACTCTGGAGTCCATCGCTCGCCAGCACCGGAGAGTAATGGAAGATTGTCTTCTGCAGAGGAGGAAAGTGTGTCCACATAATCTTCGAAGATGCAAATCTTGTTACTGATCCATCGATTGTTCAGGTGGGAATGTTCATAATTGCGGAAGCACATATGTTCATTCTGAAGCCTTAAAATGTGGATACTATGTCAGAATCCGGTAGAGACTAGTCTACCTGTCTTTAGTGTTGATTCTGTCCGATATATGGCCATTGAGTTTAGGTCTCACTTTGGGGATATTTCTTCCATATTGTTCATCTTTGATCTGAAAGTCGTTATGCTGGACACCGTTGTAAATATGACTTGTTAATCGTTGCTGAGAGCTGATTGAAGTTTTGAATTGGTCGGGATGACCTCAATTTTGAGTGCTTGTCATCTGCGGTATTACTATTCATTATTCGTAGTAGTAGCATTTTGTGCGCGTTGAGTACAAGACATGGCGGAGTTGACATTGCAACAATCAATAGAGGTGAACAACCTACGACCTATCTGCGACATCATAAACGTACACACTATTGATGACTACTCCCTCCGTTTAAAAAATTAAAATTTGTTTTTTAATATATATCATTTTCACTTTTCAATACATTTTTCTCTCTTTTCAATACAATTTCTTTCTTTAATAAAATTTTATTTTTATTCGTTTTTTTAACCATACTTTTTCATTTTTTTTTTAATTCTTATGGCCATACATAAAACGAATTCCGCGCCCCGCGCGGGTGAACCACGGAGGGAGTACTTCAATCCGCCGGTGAACCACACTCCCGCGCGGGTTCGTGCCAATGGGCCGTGGTTAAAGAATTTGGTGCGGGCCGTGGGCCGGCCTAGGTGATTGCTAGGACCTATTTAGCGGGAATTTATATTAAATTTGTATTTTTTTAATGTAAAACTAACATGACTGCTGTAGTACTGAGCTGCTGTTTTTCAAAAAGAAAAAACGAAAACACCCTGGCAATTTCATAAATTTAATAAATTCGAAATATTATTAATAAAAATTCTATTTAGCGGCCCCACCCCACAAGCATTGTTCACGGTTGACTTTCCTCCGGCAAGTGCCAAACACAGCAGGTTTAGCTGAAGTAGCGTGACCACGGTGCGCAGTAACAAAACATTGGACGCTGCGGCGGCGCTCGTGGTTGGTCCTGATTGCCAACCCGCTGCAGATTTTCGATCACTGGTATGGCCGTGTGGGGAGTTCGGAGAACGAAGCGGGCAGAATACAACCACCAAGAACAGGACGCGCGCAGGAATCCATGGCCCTCCTCCAGCCATAAGAAAAGCAGCCTAGCAGGAGAGAGGAAGGCCGCCCGAGAAGACGATAGGCGGTAGCTTGAGGACACGCAGACTCCGACGCTCGCCCGGCGACGCTACCTAACACGTGAACTGTTCCTTTGCTCGCGAGAACCCAAAGCTCATATCGTTGGCTCAATTTCTCCACTCTCCGGCCCGTTGATGTTCGGCCTGGTCAGATTCGGGTAAAAAAACAGAAACACCTCTCCCACAATGCACCAATGGAGACCAGGGATGTTGCTAGGATCCACAGCCATGTCAATATCATTATCTGCTAATCACTCGCCACTGTGCAAGAAAAGCTAACAATACTCCACTAACTACCAACTCCTACAACATGCCATATCAACAACGCTTCAACGTCCGCGATCTTTACAAGAACAACGGATCCCATCTGACCGTAAGGCAGAGCACGAGCCCGAGGAGAGCGGCAGAGACGAGCGGCGGCGCGGCGGTGGCAGCGGCGACGACGGCCGAGCTCGCGGTGCTGCTGTGCTCGAACTGCAGCGAGTCGACGGCCAGTGGCATGTTCTCCTGGTCCGGGCTGCACCGCGGCGGCGCGGCGGCGCTGCTGCTACCGCTTTTGCCGGACACGGGCTCCGTCGGGTGCGCGGCGTAGAGCATGGCGCGCAGCACGGCGGAGACGGTGGGGATGTAGGCCGTCTTGTTCTTGGCCAGCAGCCACGTCAGGCCCATCAACTGGCAGTCGCGGCCGAGCATCCGACGTGCGCGGTCGCCGCCGGAGACCTCGCGGCTCACGTTCCCCTTCAGCTGCAACAGATCGATACAAGCTGCGGGTTAGCAATAGCACCTTCTTGTTCGGAGGCCTGAAGGAAGAAATGAAGTTAATGTGTTTCATGCAGGGGTGTTCTTGCAATGCAGGTTGTTCAGTAGTAGATCCGGGGTTGGTAGGCTCTGTTCCTGTACTCGGCATTGCGTTTGACTTCCTCAGGCTCCCTCAGTAAATGCTACCCATGCACAAATACTACTACCAGTGCCATGCAAAAGCACATTCTGATTCTGTGGAGGATGCACCGTTCCTTCACATAAGCGGACGAACGCAGCCCGCAGGACGTCGCTGCGCACCGCTCGATCCCGCGCGCGGACGGCCCCCCGCGCGCCGACGTGCTTTTGCACGGGGGTCCTGCAATCGGGCCCACGGGCAGCGGGGAGGCCGGAGCGGCCGCCGGGCAGGACGTCCTGCCTTTTTTTAGTCGTTCCTTCACCCCGAGTTTCAGCCAACTTCAGCAATGCAAGCATCTACCTGAACAATTTCATGATAATTGAGGCCTTGAAATGCATAGAAATGCAGCAAAAGATGTGCCCTTGGCTGATGATAAAGGTACCAACTCGGATGCAAGACAAGCAGGTTGACGACAAGCTAGCTCCCAGCTGCTCAATCGTCCACAGCTTTCAACGTTGCAAGAGACCACAACGTGGTGGTTAACCAACTAAAGCATTTCATAATTGAAAAGGGCATTGAACTCTCTGGCTAAGTCTTCGCTGTCATGATATAAGTGTAGTGTGGCTCACTTCCAATGCCTTGCTGTCCTGATATTAGTGCAGTGTGGCTTCACTTCCAACGATGAGTGATTGAGTGGATGGTCCTAAAATCAACTAACAATGCTGAATAACACTGGATAGTGGGGATTGACATTTCACACGGTGCTTTCAGAAAGGCGATCGATATGAGTATATGTAGAGTGGCAAATGATTGTAGTGACCAGCTCAATAACGAGCAGCTGAGCTGGTACACTTCAGCATTGGAATCAATGATGTGGTTAGAAAGGGCCTTTAAAACACAAATCATCAACACTTTTAAAAAAAGTTTAAAATGTGTAAAGTTGAAAAGCACCATGAATCGGAGAAAGAGGTACTGCATGATTCAGTATTTCAAAGATTTGGGAAATATGGAAAGAAGAAACACAAAGAAGAAAAGGCGAGCCAAAGCAATAGCACTGCTGCCGGACAAAAGCAAGGACACTAAGAAAGGAGCTCACCTTCTGCAGGGACTGGACGCAACGCGAGCAGCCGGCGTAGGAGGCGTTGCGGCAGCTCTTCTCCAGGTCCTTGACCGCGGCGGTGGGCGTGGCGTTCTTGGCCGCGGCGCTGCCGACGGAGAACGCGGCGGGGCAGCGGAGCGAGCCGATCTGGTGGAGCCGGATGCCGCAGAAGCAGAGCACAGTGTCGCACGTCGTGTTCGGCCGCGGCAGCGCCACCCCGCGCCGCTCCAGCGCGGCGCCCAGCGCGTCCACGCATCGCTGGTTGTCGTACGGCACCATAGGCCCCTCGTCCCCCGGGCCGAGGCCCTCCTCGCCGGCCAGCGACGGCGATGGCGCCGGGGGTACGGACAGCGCGGTGCGCGCGTGCGCGGCGAAGAGCCATGCCGCGAGAACGGGGCAGCACCTGCCGCGGTCGAGCGAGCCGGGCCCTCCCCCGGCGCCGCACGCCGCGGCCACGCCGCCGAAGAGCTCCGCGGAGAGGTCGAGGTGGCAGGCCGGGGATGGGGAGGAGGACGGGGAGGAGGCGTTGGACGGTGACTGGGCCTGCGAGATCGGGAACGACGCCGGCGGCACGTCCGAGGCGTGAACCGC
>BCLF01000008.1:4997932-5007938 GCA_001602275.1 Zoysia japonica | reverse complement strand
ATCTAACAATTATTCATAGATCCAAAAATACACAAACTAATAATTATTCAGAGGTAAAACAGACATTTTATCAAATGATAGATTAACAATCAGTCTTTTCTCCAAAGGAGCAATGGATACTAACAATTAATCAGCCGAAACTAAACAGTCCCTAAAATACTGAACTGCTAGCTCGGTTCCTAAATTATCGATACTTTTAGCTTTTAGATGATAATTTGTTTTATTCAAAAAATTTAGGAAAACCAAAAAATTCATATTTAAAGCATTTTTATGATAAAACTAATTATAACAAAATAAATAATTTTTAATAAATCTTTTGAATAAGATGGAGAGTCAAATATGAAATCTAAAATCAAAAGTGTTAAGAATTTGAGGACGAAAGTAGTACAATTTTTTCGGACCAATGATCAAAATTGATGCTAGAAGTCAATTATGATATTAATTTAGAAACGAATTAAATATATATTAATGTGTTTGCATATCGCTAGCGATCAACGAAAGCTGCCATGTAAGACCCTCTTTCAGAAAGGAGCGTCTATGTGACATCTGTACCATTCTCTGGATCCGTAGCTGGTACGCACATTCAGAACAAAGTGGTATTTATCACACGTACTTTATTACATCGCACTACTCAACCTAAAAAGTTCGGCAAACAAGTCTAGAGTACCAGCATGAGTCAGCACAGCGACTTTGGGCAAACCACACCTAGTCTATACACACACCACATGCAACTTGACAGCGGATGAGACTTCTACTCTTCGTAGTCAGCATCTTCTTCGTCATCCTCGTCTTCTGAGCAAAAGTAGCAACAACAGAAGGAGTGAGTACAAAGTTACTCAGCAAGTCTCAACAGGAAGTAGGTAAGGGGTTTCGCTGTAGCGAAGCAAGGAAAGCTTGGGGGTAAAGTTTTGCGGAAAGTAGAGAGAATTTAAAGTAGAGAGAAGAGCATTTGCTATATTTTAGTAGAGTAGACCTGAGAAAGGTTTTCACTCCTCTCCGCAGTTCCCAAGTTTTATGTGGATTCCAATGGTATATTGGTTGTGATGATCGGAGTTAAGATGTGACGGCAAAGTTAGTGGCAATGCGCTATGACGGACTGTAGAAAAATCTGTCTGGACACGGGGTTCGGCCAGTGTCCATGCCCTCTGGGCACTCAGGTGCCCGAAATCGGGGATTTTCCCGTGGACCCGTGGGTTGTGGTGAAAGTTCGGGGTTTTCGTGGACACGGGAAAATTCGAGGTTTCCGTGGACACGGGAAAGTTCGGGGTTTCCGTGGACACAGGAAAGCTCGGGGTTTTCGTGGACACGTGAAAGCTCGGGGTTTCCGTGGACACGTGAAAGGTCGGGGTTTTCGTGGACACGTGAAAGTTCGGGGTTTTCGTGGACACGGGAGAGTTCGAGGTTTCCGTGGACACGGGAGAGTTCGAGGTTTCCGTGGACACGTGAAAGTTCGGGGTTTCCGTGGACACGGAAAAGTTCGGGGTTTTCGTGGACATGTGAAAGTTCAGGGTTTCCGTCGACACGTGAAAGTTCGAGGTTTCTGTGGACACGTGAAAGTTCGGGGGTTTTTGTGGACACGTGAAAGTTCGGGGTTTCTGTGGACACGTGAAAGTTCGGAGTTTCCGTGGACACGTGAAAGTTCGGGGTTTCCGTGGACAAGAGAAAGTTCGGGATTAATGTCGCTAATCCTAAGGTTTTCTCTACAAGTGAAGTGTCGCGACGGGGGTGACATGCTCTAAAGCTCACGGGTCAGTGCCCTTGACTTTAGGCGACGTGTTGCCGGGCGGGAACGGGATTCAAACAGGTCGGCCGCGCTTCCAGCGACACCGGGCGCGCACCTGACTTCGGTTCGCGTTCCCGGCAACTTGATCACGAATCTCGAGGCAACAACTAGTGTCTTGAAATCCTTGGGTCGAACTCTACGCAACGGTGGGGTTGGGGTTAGCATTCGGCTACTGTCGGAGCGGGAACGCAGCGTGCCAATGCGCGCTCCGGACGCGCTCTGGACGCGCTCTGGCGCTCTGGACGAGCTCTGGGTGCGCAGGTTCGCGCGTACGTTGCACGCAGCATGGTGCTCCGTTTGGTGCGAAATTTGGTGTGCACCTTCTCTATACCTAGGAACACACTGTGATGCATGTGGTTTCACCAGCTGGCTTGGGAACGACGGCCGGCGGCATGTGGGTGGCGGAGCATAGCGGTGACTCGCATGGATCGGCCAAACGGCGCTACGGCAGCGTAATCGTGGATGGCTTGTAGGGCTACCAGTACGAGGAATTGAAAGATGGCGGCCGGAAAGGGGGTGCTCACCGGAGAGGGGTGGCGGCGGCCGAGGTTGGGGGAAAATTGCAAAATTGACGGTGGCGGAGGGCGATTTTCAGTGAGGGCGGAATCGTGGATGAACTCTGGGATGTGGTGGAGCGAAGGGGACACACAGACGCGATGTTGGGCTTCTTTTATAGCCGGGCGGCGCTCGACAGCGTAATTCGGCACAGGCGTGGTGGAGCGGCAGGTTTTGTCGGCTTCGGAACAACTGGCGGCTTCGTGTCCACGGCCCAGTTGTCTAGCTTCGTCGGAAGATCAGTGCACAACCACCTTGGCATGTTGGCAGGTCGGCAAGCGGCGGGCGGTGGCCAGCTTCAATGGCGTCGCAACAAGGCCGCCGCTCAACCGAACGTCAACGACGTTGCTTTTCCCCCTTGGCTCTGGCGCGATGGCAGAGGTTGACGGCAACGTGTAGCGCCGTCACTGCCTTCGTCAACGACGTTGCTTTTCCCCCTTGGCTCTGGCGCGATGGCAGAGGTTGACGGCGACGTGCAGCGCCGTCACTGCCTTCCTCTGGTGCGACTCACTAGCGCTGCCAGGCGGGGCTGGCCTGCCCTGTCGGCCGATGCATGCGCGGCGAGCGGTGACAAGGAAGACGACAGGGGAGAAGCGCAGCTGAGCCAGAGGGAGAGAAAGTGAGATGCAGGTCGGGCCGGAGGAGAGAAAAAGGAGAGGAAGTGGGCCGGCCTGGGAAAGGAGTTTTCGGCCCTATAGAAAATTTCAGATTTCCCTCTTACCTATTCTATGTTAATTCTAAATTAAATTTAGAGCTAAGATTTTTGGGAAAAATCCAAACTCCAAATAAAATCTCGAGGCGAAAAGAAAAATCAATCACTGGTCAAATTCCAAGTTTTAAGTTTTTGAAATCTTGAATTTTATTAGGCTATTTCTAGCTTTAGTTCCTTTTAAAGAAAAATTTAAATTTGGCCTAAACTAGGTTTATCAAGGAAATTTTTTTTTAAAAAAAACTCTTTTAATCAGAGATTTGGGATGTGACATGCCACGAGTGTGATTCTCGAATTTTGAGAATCCGAAGAGAGATCGTGGAAATCGAAGCAAAATCTCTAACCGGTTTGTTTTCAGAGTCAATTCTACTAGCAGAATCACTCAACCCAGTAGCGATAATCAACACGGTCCTAGTCGTCCAAATGGATTGTGCTGCTTTTAGTTTGTTGTTTGGTAGGACTGTAGTTCCTAATCAACTTATGCTTCATGTTGATGTGTATAGGTCATACAACTGGATTATGTATAGAAGTGCTCCATATAAAAATAAAATAGACCCCATAGGAACATCAAATTCCAAGCAAATGTACAAAAATCAGCTTTTCTTTTCTTTTCAACGAATGTGGATGAAAATTGAGTGAAAATTAAAAATACATCACTTTGAATTTGAAGCAAGGTCTACAAAGTGAAAATATGTGGACGATGAGTCTAAAATATACCACTTTGAATTTGAAGCAAGGCCTACAAAGTGAAAATATGTGGATGACGAGTCTGAGATTGGGGTTTGATTGGAGGGCAGCTCCAGCCTCCAGCGTTGTGTCCAAGCCAATGCCAAGGAGGAGAGAGAGAAAAATTATTTGAGGTTATACATTTGAGGAGGGATGCTAACTTAGCAAACCATAGCACTTGAAGCTAAACATTGCACTTGATGTCATAAATAAAATATTATTTTCACAGCATCTAACCTTCTCTTGCTTGGCAAACCAAAGGGAAAAGCTCCTAGTGATTAGTTATTTATTTGAATATGGGACCCCACATTAGAGGGTGCTATATAATCTTCACACTGTGACACCTCAGATAAGTTTATACGCTGGAGCTGCCTTATGGGTGCATTGGCAAAGCTAGGTAGAGTGCACCCAACTAAAGTCGATTAAAGCTTCGCCCCTGCAGGGGTGGTACTACCGTTACTGCTTCAGCGACCTGTTCTTTGATTCTTTCTATCTACGCCATGATGATCGGAAGCTACAGTTTGGGTCAAGATCGGAAACCGCAATCGAAGATTGGCTTGCTGAACTGCACGGTGGGGGGGCAGCGCTCAGGTGCAGCCAGGTAGTAGTACAATGATTTCCATTCACGACTACAGACAACTGCGAAATGGGGGCCACGCAGTGTCGGAAAATGAAACTGACAAGAATGTTATCTTAGTACTACATGCTGTTAATCTCGAACTGCATTATTTTATACTAGATGAATGCCTTTTTGAAATGAAATTCGTACACTGAAACAGCGTTCTGTTTATTTGTGACAGGCTTCCCTGGAGGCTGGAGCATAAGCCGGGAATCATGAGGTCCGTCAAACACGCATGATAACGGAGCAGGCTGTTCCAGTTACATGTTTCTGCATCAGTAGAGAGTCAGCGATGATCCTTGCTCTTCTGATCGGTCAAAGTGAAGAAGACAGAACTGCCAACCCTTTCTACCATACATATAGTACTACCTTTCTTTGCGAGACCAGAGTTAACTTAATTCATGCTAAAGTTGTGCATTAGTTTACTGTAACCCAGGTCTCAAAAAGGTTTGAGAGAAAGTAACAGGATTCAGGATTGGTAGGTCACAGGGTCACAGTTGAGACAGGGAACGAGAACCTTTTCCCGGCCGGCCCCCACGGCTCCCGTACCAATCCCTTCACGTGAACGGATGTTGCAGGCTGCGGCATGCGTCGGTCCTGTGCGTCGGGCGCCGTGGAAACAGCAACCTTGTCTGTTCGCGCGAACGAGCCGGTCAATCGTCACGGGTTAATCCTTCTGTATCTTTGCCCTTTTGTTAATCTGTCGAGACGGTTGATGGTACAGTGCCGATGTGTGTGTGTGTGAACCGTAGAAAGGAAACGGTGGAAATCCTCCGGAATTCGGGAGCTCGCCCAGATGTCGATGGTTGCCTTGCGTCTTGTGTTGTTCTGCGGAAGCAGTGTTGAGCCTCCGGAGAAGGAAGCTCGGTGTGAGAATCGGGCATCGCCTCCGTGCCCGCGTGCCTGCTTCTGCACAGTTTCTGATGGCGAGATACGAGCAGGCGACAGAGACGAAACCCCACGCAATTTTCCTCATCTTTCCTCGATCGGAACAGTAAACAAAGCCGGTTGCAAACAGGACGGGTACCAACCGCAGCGTCACCATCAACCAACATGGGCAGCAGCACGCCAGCACGAATCCATTCTGGGATATCCCTTTTTTGAGACTTGAGCTGGCGCTTTGCAACTTTGCAGCTTCTCCGCCAGACCCTTTCGCCCGGGAGGCTAGCGAGCAGCAGGGAATACTACATCATCTCAACTCGCTGTCAAGGGCTCAAGCCCCCCCCTCCATTGTTATCCTTGTCCTTGGTGCCAAAATGGCGTTAGGTGGTGCGAAGCTCTACTGAATTTAAAAATAACGGTTCTGCAATATCCCAAGCGTTCAGGAGAAAGGAATAGTGACCATGTGTGCCTGTTTGTCAGGTAGCTCTGGTTTGTTCTGTTTAATCCTTGCCGAGGGGCGCCACCCACTCGTCTCTAGCGGCAGGCAGGGCATGCACGGGAATGCGCGACGGGAAGGGTTACGGCCGGGGACGATGACAAGAACCGCGCCATGGATGCCCGGGTTTGCTGAAATTTGATGAATACACGGACACGGCCGGCGGGCCGTGTGTTCGGTGATGGAGCTGAGGGGAGGCGTTTGTCCTGAGCTCACGTGTGTGGTCCATGGAGTTTGGAGAGACCAACTCTTTGGGTTCAGAATTTTTGGAGTAGTCCGCTACTAGTACGTGGGTACCAGCTACGCCTGCGTTGTCGAGACCCGGCTCGTTTCTCGTGGTCGTGATCGAAACAGTTTTCATACTTTCAGGATGGACTGCCGGGTACTCGACAAAGCAGCCCGGCCCAATGACTATCTAGTAATGGACTGCCGGGTACTCGACAAAGCAGCCCGGCCCAATGACTATCTAGTAATATTCCGGCCCATTTCATTAGCCTTCGAGGCCGATAAGACTATCAGTACCCCTGGGCCATTCGTGGGCCGCTCAGTCACCGCATATCTTCCGTTGCTTCCCGCTGTCTAGCCGTCACCGTCACGGGAAGAAAAAGGTTTCGAAAATTCCGGTCCTCATCGACTTTTATCTTACTCCTTCCCTTCCACTGTAAGTGATATTTTTAATTTTTAAAAATCAAATTTTAATTATTTATTTTATTCATTTTTTTGCGAAAATATTGTTTATTTTATTGTAAAATAATTTATTATTAAAAGTACTTTAAACTTGAATTGTTTATTTTTATATTTTCGTAATTTTTTAATAAGATGAATGATTAAAAATTAATTTAAAAAAATAAAAAAACTTTACTTATTGGGATGGAGGGAGTACCTTTTATATAAGAAGTTTGGGACATACTCCTGCAAGTGCACAATTTCGATTCGGGGTCGTGAATTTTTTAGCTCAAGGTGTGAAATTCCGAGCAGAAACCTGTCTGAATTCGGCTCGGAAATTGACTTTCGTTCGGTTGAAAATCCAGCTCGTTCCAACCACAAACCGCAGAATCCGCACGTGCCCAAAATCGACTACATCTTCATAGGGACGCGGTGATTTTTGAATTTTTCACGAGGTTATCTATCAGAGGCCGGCCGGTCCAGTGCAAGCCACCGCGTCCTGGACCAGCTTGGTACTAGTATCAGTATGAACGATGTGGCTGCTTGCCGGCTACGTGCACCTCGAGAGCATCGAGTCGGCATATGTAGAAATTTGCTGGCTGACCACTCTTCTCCACAAGCAACAACTAAGGAGTAAGGAATCTTCCGTGGGTGGTCTAATATGTCAACCCTTTCGCTTGTCTGAAAATGTAAGGAGAAAGGCACGGATCGAATTCAAAAGCACGAGCGACCGCTCTTGCAGAGAGATTGTGAAGAGCACACAGCAGTCTGCCATCACCTAACTTTTCAAAGATTCCCACTACTAGAGCGTGTTGGATTCGTCTAGAAAAGCATCTGAGGAGAAGAGAGGTAGCAACATCGTTTGACCATCCGACAAAGGCGTCGCTGCGGCGTGGTGGCGGTGGCCATGCACGCACGCTGCGGAAACAATCAGCTTGCTGTAGCATCAACGAGTCACGCGTCCGCAGCGCAAAAGTTTGGCGAATGGATCGAGGCAGACAAAAGAGAACTTTTCGTGCCCCGGTGGCGAAGCATTCCCATCTCCGTGACCGTGAGGCTTTCTTGGTCGGCTGGGGGCATGGAAATTTCACGGGAGGGGTTGCCCTTCGCTACGTATTCAGACACCGCGACACGCACGCGCCCGGCCGCCGGCCCGCGCTCTTTCTTCCACCGACCGAGCCGCGGATGTATTCACTCCGGCGAAAGCGACGCCGGCTCGTGGCGGCTGCGGGCCTGCGGCGCCTGCTTTTCTGAGTTTTCTCAGTTCCTTTCCTGCGCTGCTGAGCTCGCAGGTCAAACCGCGCAGCGCCGCGCCGCTCGACGTAGGGGCGCGCGCGACACCACTCGCTCGCTCTCGGACCACTTTGCACTGGATGCCGGCCTGCCGCGTGCGGTACGTGGTCCTCAGTCTCCCTCCGCCTCCTCCTCCTGACCCTGTGATCAGAGATTCAGAGCAGCGACGACTGCTACTAATAGCTGCGCGTTTCAGTGCGGCGCCGAGGAAAGCTGCCCCGAGCGCACAGGTGAGTGCTGTGTACTCCTACAGAAGAGAAGCGTACATAGAGCGACCCACTCACAGATCGTGAACGTTGTCATGCTTACCGTAACATGATGGTACGGCAACGTCAATCGCTCGCCATTGCCAGCCCGCGGGCGGCGGCGAGGATATACCCGACGATCCCGTTCTTGTTGTCGTGTCGATCCGTGGCGAGATAACGCGGCGGTAAAAGTCAGGCGCCTATGATTGGTGGACGGGCGACGCGACAGCGCGGAGGTCGCGGCCCACGCGTCCCCGCCGGGGCGCGCCCGACGGCCGCGGCGCGACGAAGAAAACGACCCCGCACGTACACATCACCGGCGCCGCGGTGGTCGCGCCCGAGTTTTGGCCCGGGCGCGGCAGATGCATGCACCCGGACCAGCTACAGTAGCTATTTCCAGCTAGGATCCACGCTGCGCTGCGCTGTTTTGCCCCCGTCGACCCGCGGGGGCGTGTGGGTGGCCGGCGCCGGGCGTGCCAGTGCTGGTCCGTGCGATCGATTCCTTTTCTACACGTGAGCGACGTGGTGACTGTCCTGTCGCCGTCGGTCGAGACGCAGGAGGTATCTTGTGTTGCTTGTGTATGCGCGAAGGCGGCGTACAGGTTGGTCCACCTTTCCGAGCGAAGGCAAAGCCATCCACGCCTTAATATTCGCACGCACCTTTTGTTTTGCTCACGGTACAGTAAGAAATACAATTGAGGGGTGGTGTGCCCTTCATATTCATATTTGATATGGCTTAATCTATGAAAGACTTAGAGAGATTTTTACCTGGTTCGGACTACTTCAAACGGTGTAATACCCTACGTCCAAGGAATGTTTTATCTGAGTGGAGAAGTATAAAGGGTCAGATTTTCTCTTTGGGAGAGGATCCGACGTCTAGATCGTAGGTGCTCGATGTACGTGTTCGTGGAGGTGCTTGCGCGTAGACGGTTACGCGCAAGAGCTCTGGGTCTGGTTTTTGTGTGTGTTCGTTGTTCTCTTTCCTATCGCTCCTCTGGCCCTCTTTTATATAGGGCGGTTCGGGGTTACAAAGTGGTAGGCCCTATGCGGTTATGTTGTCTCGCTGACAGGTGGGATCTTCGCTGACGTCGTCATCATTCGTTACGCCCATGCGCGGGTGTGGCCCATCGCGTCGCACGCTGCCGCGAGCGCTGTAGCGCCTGTTCGGCATTGTAGTGCTAGTCCGATACTATAGCGTCAGCCACAGTGTGTAGCGCACCCCGTTTCCGAGATGCACTGTGATACACGTATCAGTCCCTGGATCAGTAGCTGATACGCACAACACAACAGAATGTATATCGAAAGCATACTTCGAAAGAAAAAAAAACTAACCTGAGACAGAACTTTTAGTGGCCACACCATGAAGATCTCTACGATCCTACACCGGTTGACCAACTAAAAGCAGAGCAGGCAGCGAACACCAGGGCCCAAATCCACAAGCAGACTTGGGAAGCAGAACGAAACCAGCACAACATCTACACGATCTTCACTGTCTAAAACCACAAATGCAGGCGGGTGAGTACATAAGGTACTCAGCAAGCTCCAACACTAAGCAAAGGTATAAATATAGATGCACATTGGTTGTAGCAAGGATGAGGCAGCAAGGTCCATGTTGCAAAAAGCCAGTTTTATGCAAGGTTCACTACTGAAGATTTCAAAAGGGAGTGAAAGCATTCATTATTCATATATTAATAAGTTGGACTTGGGGGAGTACAAACCGTTCCCGCCAGTTCTCTAATTTTTAACTGGAAGGGCCTCCACTATCCCCTCCAGACACTTTTCAAAGCACGGGTGGCTACACCCACTCACACTTCAAGGCAGTATAGAAAATCTAATCGTAGGGCGCCCGAACAGTAGCATGTCAATACCGTGACAACGGCCTATCCGGAAGGATTTTTAACTCTGCAGAGGTTGTACACTGTACCCACAGGTTATGCTACTCCTGATCATTAGAGTTGCATAACGCTTATTCCACATCTACGCAGTTTTCCACAGATTCCACGCAAGGTGCAAACAGGGGCCATCCCTCGGG
>BCLF01000008.1:4981582-4992526 GCA_001602275.1 Zoysia japonica | reverse complement strand
GGAATTAATACGACATAACGCCGTACCTACCCTCAGGGGTCGGCGTCACCGTGCATCTTAGCGCGGCTAAGACTTGGCTTTTGTAGATCGTCGCCTCGAGGGTCGGACTCCGCATTCGTGCGCCGTCATCCGATTCAAAACCTCTCGAGAGGTTTTGATCTACGTGTACGAGTACGAGTCATCAAGTACTTGAGCTACGTGATCCCGACAAGTACTACATGAGGATTAGACTTTTCCACTATAAATCATACCTTAGCTTAACAACCCCCCCCCCCCCCCCCCCCCCAACCAGCCTGACCTGTCTGAATTGCGATCGTAATTAACCCTCAATGTCCTCTTGTTACAGGTCTAGCTTGTTACTAGAAATCACAATGCATTATAGGCTATCTCATAATCTCAGTCTATGACTGATTAATTAATTCGTCACAGTCACAACTCAGCATATGCAGACGAAAGTTTCCACAAGCTAATACTGCTCGCAACCCACTAGTATGGCTCTAATCAGTCCCCTACAAAGACGGTAGAGCTGGCAGACCACACACCTCTTGTTCCTCCAATAAAAGAATAACGAAGACCTGTGCCCAAGATAATGTGTACTGTTCCGCATTGACGTCAATGATTTTATATGCACGTACTTAATCGCGAGTGCTACTATATATGGTCAGAAATCCACCTTCAGCACTTCGACAAATTGCAAGGTTGGCATATGCTAGTTTCTTGTAATAGAAACTCAAAAGCTCATAAGTCCACATTTTAACCTTCCTCTTCTTGACACAGCTCTCGTGTGACCGGCTTCATCCATCGTCGGTTTGATCGAAGTCTTAGTTCCTAAGATTCAAGCTTGTCTACACACTACACGTACGTACGTGTACATGATTACATGCATGCAATCGTTCGTTGAGTTGGGAGCCTCCTGCCGTGTATATAGATCAAGGGCGAGTAAGTTGTTTGGCATGCACTTTGGACACACTTGGTCTCAGCAGATTGGCCTTAACACATAGGAGTAGCTAGCTACTATTAGGCAGCTGGCACATGCATCCTTGAAAGTCATGGGACAATGAGTCACGCACGCATTCACCTGATGGCAATACCCCACATGAGGTTACATCAAGACATGAAATATTCTTCTTGATCAGATTTAAAAGTAACTTCAATCAACAGAGATATTTGCTCGACTTGCTAAACTCAACGGTAGTTCATTCCCATACAAGAGGAGGTGGGGGCTGAGGCGGGTTCAGGTCGATTGGCTCGGCCGGAGGTGTGTTGGTTTGATCTGTGTAAGCATATTCTACACCTTGATGTCGAATAGCTTCTGATCAGAGGGAGCAGGTAGATCGAGCAGCAATCATATATACTAAGTTAGTACGTTGCACAGCGGTGATATGGAGCTGATCATTTTCTCCATCTGCTAAAAATATATAATTGCTTACATGTGACCTATCGATCAGTGACCTTGACAGTTACTGGTGTCCTTAATACAGTAATATTTTTGTTCTTTCCTCCGTCCTTACGTTGATGGCCGCAACCCCAGCCCCCAATCAAGTAAGCGGGCAGCAGAAAGAAACAAGCCGGTACGAGACGAACACTAGACTGGTAGGAGTAGCATTCTAAGAAAAGCAACCGGAGCGCGCCCTGTTTTTCTTCACCGGAGACGAGGCCGTGATGCGGAACGAGAGGGACAGCGGCCGTCTAAGCCAATCATCTGAAGCCACCTCCGCCACACTGACACGTACAACAAAGTCAGTTTAAGACGGAAATGGCGAGTTGGCAACGACAACGGGATTCAAGGGGACGACGAAGCTTCTAATAGTAGTACTAAGAGCACAGATCGATCATCATGAACTGGATAGAACAGGTAGCTAGTACAACAATCCTGTACAAAAATTTGGTCCTCTAGCGTTGAGATCTTGCTTGCCCCGGCCTTGCGGTGGTACGTGATCAAGCGGTTCCGCATGGGCTTCGTTACATGTAATCGCTCACGTCTAGGAGATCGGATAGCGGCATGTTGAAGAGCGTGGCCGCGTCGTTGGTCGTCGTTGCGCCGTACGTCGTCGTTGTTGAAGTGGTCGAGTTGTTGTTACTCAATCGGGTCACCGGGCTGGACGACGGCGTGGACACGCCGGAGCCGCCGACGTTGTTGTTGCTGCTCGTGGCCGTGCTGCTCCAATGCTGCTGCATGTTCGACGCGTCGGACTGCTGCTGCTGCACCATCTGCATCAAAGCCGGCATGTCAAGCAGGCTGTCGACGTAGCTGCTGGCCGCCGGGATATCCTGGAGTTGTTGCTGTTGCGCCGCCCCCGTCTGCTGGATCGTCGTCTGGTTCGTGTGGACCAGGCCCGGCACTTGGCACGGGGCGTTGCTGGCAGCCGGCTGCATGAACTGATGATCCGCTTGCATCGGCACCACCTCCTGCGGTGCCATGGCCGCCGCCTGCTGCGTCATCTGCGCCTGATGAAGTAGCCACGGCAGCAGCAGTTGCTGGTCAGCGACCGCTGGTGCTTGAACCGTGCCCGAGAGCAGGGTGGAGGCGAGGCGGAGGAGGTCCGGGTAGCTGGCGAGCGGCTCGAGCGCGCGGAGCGCGTCGAGGTCGGCCTGCGTGGGGTAGTACGCCGGCGCTGCGTGGGCGGCGGGCTTGAGGAGACCGGAGAGGTCGAGAAGGTCGAGGCGCGGCGCGTGGGTGACGGGGTCGATGCCCATCCGGAGCAGGCGCTTGCGGATGTGCGTGTTCCAGTAGTTCTTGATCTCGTTGTCCGTCCGGCCTGGCAGCCGAGCCGCGATCGCTGACCACCTGCACGGCGCGCATCCAGTCAGTGAATCAATCAATCAATCACCCGTCGATCGTCAGAGAACCGTACAACTGTGGTGTCTCTCGGCGGCAAGGACGCCAGCGACGCTGGCGTAGCCATCCCTGTCCGTGTGAGTTGGTGGTACTGTTTGTGTTTGTTGTTCTTACTTGTTGCCTAGGATGCTGTGGAGCTGGATGATGGCCTCCTCCTCTTCGAAGGAGAAGCGGCCGCGCTTGATGTCCGGGCGGAGGTAGTTGGTCCACCGTAGCCGGCAGCTCTTCCCGCACCGCGCCAGCTCTGCCATGACCATGAAATCGTTCACGGTGAGCCAACTATGGAAGCAGCGGCCAAGCCTATGACGAGCGAGATTGGTCTGGGGAGAGAACACTTACCGGCATTCTTGGGGAGCGTGCGCCAGTTGCCCTGCCCGTGCTTCTTGATGTAGGCGACGAGCTTCTCGTCCTCCTCCGCCGTCCACGGCCCCTTCTTCAGCCCGGTCTTGTCACAGCACGGCGCGCGCCCCATCTGGAGCTCGATTCCCGCGCGCAGCCGAATCGGATCGTGCGGAAAAAGGCCCGGTTTGTCTCGCCGGCTTTATAAGCGCGCCTATATCAAGAAGCACAGAGAAAGAAACGGATGGCGCTGTGTGAACTGAACAAAGACAGGAGATCGAGGAGGAGGTGGGACGGGGCGCCGGCTTTATAAGCGCGCGAACGCGACGGGTAGCCGGCGAAGTCAACAGGATTCGGTGCCGGCCTTTGTGCCCCGCGCGCGCGACGTGGCCACGGGGGACGCGACAGGGAGGCGTCAGGGCTCGGGGGGTGGAAAGGTGAGTAGGACTACCGGTGAACGCAGAGCGCTGGCAGGGCAGGCGCCAGAAGTAGCCCGGCGGCTGGCCAGTACCGCAGCCGGCCGAGCGTTCGCGGCAGAGACGTCAGCGGAGGAGGAACAGAACAGGGCAGAGCAGAGCCCCACCGCTTCGGAACGGCTCGGCGAATCAACTCCGTGGCCCGGGGGCATAATCAGACGGATCCGTTTCTCGTCCGCCGAGAATGTGTTCTCTTTTTACTGCTGGCGTGATACAGGACTCTGTTTCCGGCCTCTCCAGCCACAAATGCCATTTTTTTTTGTTACCAGGGGACCGAATCTTGGCGCCTTATCGGATTGGTATGTGTCAGCCTGTTTGCAGTGGCGTGCCTTATCGGATTGGTACATGTCAACCTGTTTGAACAGTGGGCATTGACTCGTGCCGTGCACCTTTTTCTTCTTGGGAGTAAGTCATTAGTTCAAGGACAAATAATACTTCCCAACCAGAAATTTGTACTCCTATATCGATATTTTTATTTTGTGTGCGCAACAACTATCCAAGACTCAATCACACTTAAGTAGAAGCCAATAATATAGCTCACGCATTCTAGTGGTTAAGAAATTTTCAAGTATATTGGTCGCCCTCCGCTAACCGCACACCCTTTTATGGAAAATTCAACTGAATAGTTCTGCCTTTCTTCACATATTCTACTCCCTATAAAAAGGTTATTGGTTGGTACACAACACATACATCATCATCCATAAGCAACAGTTAATTAAGGGGCCAAGCAAGGTACAAAACAGATGAACTGTAGTACTACTATATACGGAGTATCTTGGAAGACTAGGATCATGTTTCACACACTCTTCCAGGGAAAACAGGACAAAAATCCAGGGAAGAGAAGTAATTCCATCTGGTCCCGTCCTGCACATCCTCCTCCTCCCCTGTCTCCCCACCGGCCGGATTGATCACCTTTTTCCCCGCTTCTATCGCTCCCGCTGTCACGCACACCGCGCGCAAAACCGGCGGCGTCTTGCATGCGGTGCATGCACGGCTCGCCGCTGACACCGCTCTGTGCTCGGCCGGCCGGCCGGCCCCCGTACCCTTTTTCATCCCTGCAGCTGCGGAGACGCGGCTGACCACCGTGCGGTACCTTTTCGGCCGCTACCGGCACCGCACAACCCTCGTCGCGGTGCGAGTGAATGCGCCACAGGCGAAAAGCGCGCGCGCGCGCTCGTCGTCGATAGTTTCTCAGAACGCCGGTGCCCGTTCGCTCGCCGGACCCCGGCCGGCGCCCTCGACTTGCAAAAGCGGGCACGGCGCTCGTCCGCCACGAGAGAGATCTATTGGCCAACGCATCGCCGGGATCGTAACGTGACCCATTACACATTTTCCCCGTGTCTCTCCCCACCAAAAGGCAAACTTCTCGAGCGATTCGCCGTCGCCGTGTGGCGCTCGGTGCGCGTCGGCCCCGGGGACTGTTAAGTGTGGGCTAGGTCTCTTCATCTGGGATAATATTTGTTACTCCCTCCGTTTTTTAATATCACTGTTAACTTTTAACAATCATTCATTTTATTCAAAAATTAATTTAAATATGTAAAATTTTAAATTATGATTCAAATAACTTTAATGATAAATAAAATTATAACAAAATATATAATATTTATTAAAAAAATTGAATAAGACCAGTGATCAAAGTTGAAGTTGTAGATCAAAATCAACGGTGACAACAATTAAAAAATGAAAGGAGTACTCTTTAGTTAAAGCGGGAAACAATTGTCAAAAGTTTGCCCCGTTAAAAACTGAGGCGTAAAGGAGGTGAAAGCTATAGGAGAGGAAGAAGGCATTGGCAACGAAGAAATTTTCATTTGCTGCTAGTAATTGATTATGCCATTTAACAAACTAACTTTATCTTAGTGCAATATATATGCATTTTCCCGTAAATTCTCTGAAGTGAAATATACCCCCTTAACATAGTGAAAATGAATCTAACCCTCTCGAGAACCAGTCCAATTGTTGGCGGTATGAATGGGAAGTATCTCCTGATCGCTTCGGACGGATACCGCCTTATTACCCACATGCATGTATACCACGAAAACTCGATAAGGGCGACGCGTGTCCAGGGCCCTCAGCCTCCGGTGTCCATGTCAGTTGACTTTCAGACAAATATCGAAATAATTGCTGGCTGGACGTACACATGGCTCGTCCACTTGTACATGGCAGTACATGCGGCGGACTTCAATACTTGATCAAGGTTTTGACCGCCCAAGACACCCGGCGCACGAGCTAGAGTTCTAGAGGGACTAGGACACTTGCACTTTATGGTTAAATTAGCATCACAAATTACTCACCCTAGTTGATTATAGTTTTCACAATATTTGAAACTATATCAAAATAATGATATCATCATCATTTTTCAGACGGCCGAGAAGGCTCTTCTATTTCATGGATATTGTCATGCAGCAACCTCCAAGAAATTTTTGACGCCATAAAATATGGTGCGCAAGACCGTAATACTAAAAATTGTTGTTTTATATGGTTATCTTAAACAATCTGAGTATTTGATATTTTGGTGCTAATTTCATTAAGTGGTGTGATACTAAAGGGTAGGTTTGATGTTAATTTGGTCATTTGGGCCCTATATATGTGATGTGTATCTTTTTAAAATAATAAGGGCGAGCTAATAGTATTTCCCCGCAGGTCAGCGTGCCTGAAACAGGAGGATACGGAAGATGAAAAGGCTACAAAGAGTGTAGCTCAGAAAACAATTCATGGTTTGGGAAGAGGGAAACAGCGTGGCGACGAAGTCTCATCCACCCCATCAAACGCGCAACTAATTAGAACAGTCAAATCATATCGAATGGTTGGAATAGTAGCAGGATGTTGGACAAATTGTAACATCCTGCTCGTTACCCGGCTAGCTAGCAGAGACAGAGAACTACCAGCCACTCCCTAGCTAATCATGCATGCTTAGCACAGCACTAAGCACCCGCCTTAAATAGTTTAATGGAGCGAGTGGATGCCAAGTCCAAATTAGGCAACACAAGTTTGCTCCGCTAACGGTACGGAATTCACACGATTTTCCGTGGACAGTTTTGAGGATTTATTTTCTTTGTGTGCCTTGCAAACATCATCTTATGAAAACAACATTGCATCTAATTTTAACTATTCCTCTTTAGACTAGTCTTCAGGATCGTCCCTCTCAAACAAATCAAGGAGCAAATTGCATGTGATGAAACAGTGTCTCTCACTGTTTCAGTGAAGTGTCTGAAGTTCCTATCTACCTGGTCGACCTATCGATGGATACCCTTAGGTGCACTGTTTCAATACTAAGTGATAAATTCTATGAATGGCAGGATTTCTTAAGAACACACAAAAGTATCACAAAACAAAATGTTTTCTAGAATAAGAAGACATGTTGATCTAGCTGCCAAAAGGCCCAAAACTAAAGCATCAGAGCTCGAAGGATGAACTACAAGAAAAGTGCTCAATCAGCAGGGAAAAAAGAAAAGGGATATTCTACTAGCCTGAACCTCATACCACACACGGAAATTCTTAACTAACAACAATTTTCATTTAAAACAATTTTTCGATCCAAAATGCGAGTGCAAACATATAGTTAATCACGAACCTTATTTCGCAAGGTTTTAACTCTTGCTGACAGACCCTTCCCTCAATTGTACGTGCCGATCCATCAAATTCGGAGGAAAATTAGCAGCAGGCAGGCAGCAGATTAGATTTGCAGACGTAAAACATGACAGCGTTCCGGCGCGCGAGCTGCTGCACACCTGTCAACGCTCCAGCGCTGAATGCGTGTGGGTGCGTCCAACCAACCTGAAGCTAGTAGCGCATATTCTTACTTACTGATCAAGCAGTCTCAAAATATACTTCAATATATGCTGCCCGTATACACGGGCCGCGATTTAAATACTGCAAATTTTAAATTCATTTCGACGATCCAGTGAGATCACTCGTGTCCCCTAGTCTCCTGCAACTTCCAGTAATCACTGCTCGTATTGCTAATTTGCTCTAAAAAACACACTGGTCGTATTTTCAACAATAATACCCCGCTCATACACGTATGGATACACTAGTAGTTGGTCAACTAATTGCCCTAGCTATAGGTACTAGGTTTAGTAGCTTAGATAACAGTATGTTTCAACATCTCGCAGAGGATAACCCGGCTGGATTTAGAAGTAGTAACTTTTAAATAGCGCCCCCGTGTCTGTCTCCATGGAGACACCAGCCATTTTCCATGCACTACTCAATTAGCGCCCCCAAATTAACTATGGTTTCGCCAAGACTGTCCCCCGCCCAAGTGTCGCTAATTAGCCGATTAGGAGGACGCGTACGTGGCGTGGCCGTGTCACTTCCCTGTATAATCGTTGCCCCAGAATAGTATACACCGGTGCTTAATAAATTCGTAGATGTGCTTGCATCGGCGGTTTGACCCCGGCCGGCCTCTTCGCGTTGCGTGCGCGAGCAGCGACAGGGATAGATAGCACAGCGTGCAGCTAGCGAGCAGAGACGCGACGAGATAGTTGTTACGAATAACTCGATCGACATACGCACGACGGGCCTTACGTGTCCCCGGCCTCGCAATAAACTAGGCTATGATCGGCGAGCGAGCGAACAAGCATACACGCCCTGCTAACTGAGCCGTGCATGGCCGGGCGGTTCGCGAAGATCCGGTGAGGTCACCGGTCGCGTCTGCTTCATCCGAACGTTGACGTTTATCGTATTCAAATCCTGCGCCCCTTCTCTGTCTTCTCCAGTTTAAATCTAGTTTCTTCGTTTAATCGTTTTTTAGAGAGGAAAAGGTACCGGGAACGATTTGAAAAACTGGGAGCCTTATGAGACATCGTCATGCGTGACTACTACTGGTCCAGTAGAAGCGCTGCAGAATGTGTCTCGAGCAGGATCGTCCTTTATAGATACTGTATAATAATGTGGAGTATAGTGTAGTTTATACGAGGGGCAAGCAACGAACTCTGACTTTGATGTCAATTTGACACTTGGATGGGTTAATGCAACACCTGTGCGTGTGATCGTATGGAGCAGGACCGCCGCTGATAGGACACTATAAGAAAAATGTTTTTTAAGTCACCAAGATACTTGATCATTATATATATATATAATTATTCACTATAACTATTTTGTCACTAAAAAACTTGATCATATTTTGATCACTAAAACCTTGTCACATAGTAACCAACAATTGAATATGGTGGTCACTAAAACTGTATAGCAACTAGAGAACCCTTGGTAACTAAATGCATTTATCAACCAATGAACATATATATTGGTCACTAAAAATGTATATCAACAATAAAAGTTAAACTTTGGTCATTATTTGTTAATTTTTAGTGACCAAATTTTTTGTCACTAAAAATTGGTGACTAAAAATCTATTTTCTTGTAGCGGGGAATGAAGTCACATGCCCTGGGGAGGATGATTGGGTGAGAGATGGAGAGAGGTAAAATGCTAAACAAGTACTACTACTCACCATCACCATTTTCCATCTTCTCTTTATGGCATACGTAGCTTAACCAATATTCTACTCCTCTCGACTTTTGCTAGAACGTTCGCGTAGGTGATTAGGCATATGATTATTGGGTTTTGTTAAATCCAATAGCATGTGGTCTTCGACATCTTACTATCATTTTATTATTTGTGATCTCTATCTAATTCTCATTCTTTTATAGGTAGCACCATGATTCGATATATATTTCCGTCTGTTCATATGATCTTGTGGTTAGAAGTTCCTGTGCGCTGCGCTTGCGGCTCTCAGTCTTCAGTCGATCTGTGGCACAAGTGTACCGTCGATGAGGTGTCGGGGATAGCACCTGCCAACAAACTTTGAATCAGCCATACAACTGTTCTTTGCTTGCGTTCCCTGTTGCATCACGCACTAACCCTAATACTAAAAAAACAAATGCCCAGAAGTGGAGCCGGGATGAGGCGCCTGTGGTTGAGTGCGGTTGTGACCTGGCCATCGATCCATGATCTTCTCCATCTCTCTCTCCGTCCATGCAATGCCCGTAGTTAGCAGGGAGTAGATGGCGGGAAATTAAGCCATCATGCTTTTGCCTCGTCACCACACCTCGTGCATGGCCCATGCATACGCGAGCTAGGGCACGCACTTGCTCCGACCCCGCTATTATTTGTTTAATTATGTTCGTGTGGCTCGAAATGGCAAGGCTCGCGAGAGGGTATTTTACGCCGCATATTCGGTTGACATCTGGATTCAGAGGGAATAGTTGGTGGGGCGGACAGCACACTTGGTTCCTCCTCCATGTTCAGATCGACCCGGCCGTGGCCACAGAAGCTTCACGATCAAGCTCGCTCTATGGGTGTCAAAAAAGAAATGGAGAAATTGTCTTTTCTCTGGATCTGGGACGAAATTCTTAAGGCCTGTCGATTATTCAGCATTTTGACCTCTGTTTTTAGCTTTTCAAACTTCAAACATCAGCCGGCTTGTTCTGCTTGATGGAAATGCTGTTGCTAGCTCGTCTCTTCTCAGTTCAGACTGGTAAGCTTGTTACTACTATAATTAAAGGATATCCTATCAATCATTTCATGACAAGAACTCATCACTTGCCACTTGGAAGATTAGAAAATGGATTGCACAGTGTTGCAGGATACAAAAAATATCAGATTAGTTACTTTCTTGGGTAAGAATACAAGCGATGTGCACCGTTCAGTGCGATTTCGCAGTTGTATGAAACTCTGCATCCCGTCGATTGGTCCAGTTGTACATAAAAGGACATGTGATTTCAGTTCGTCAGGCAGGCACGCTGTGCCGGAATCGTTGACAAACATGGACACATGGTCCTTATCTGAGATAACAAGCGACAGGTGCCCTGCAGCGCGCCTCAGACCAAGTTGTACTTACCTCTGAGATATCCACAAATTTTCACGGCGCTTACATGGAAGAATTCATCCTTGCCAGTGCCTCATTTTTCTCGCGGAAAGAAGAGCATTTGATAGTACGTACTAGATCAGTAAGCCTTCTTATGAGTGCTAAAAGTCAGCATGGATCACTACAACAAGAAGCCAACAAGGCAACAAGTCATCTGCAATGATTTGCGTGCCAACTGACAGTTTTGTTGGGCTAATCATGTGTCCATGCTTCGAAGCTGTCAGTTCTGCATTAGGAGCTGCAGGTCGTGATGTCCAATTGGCGTCTTTTTCTTCGGTTTGAATTGGTGGCCAAACATCTTTTGCGTGGAGCAGTGCTGCCGCCAGATTGGCCCAATATTTCTCCTCTCTTGCAGGAATCAGGTGTGCGTGAATGTCATGTCACCATGGGAGCAGAGAACATCGGGGTAACAAAACAGATTCACATGT
>BCLF01000008.1:4968613-4981524 GCA_001602275.1 Zoysia japonica | reverse complement strand
CTAGCTACGAGCATTGCGGCTCGCCGGCTCACACGTATTGGTTCTTAAATTCTTAATGGAGCTCTTAATAACAAGTATAGGAGCCCATGAGGCGATGAAGATCTTAGAGTCTATCGAAGCCTCTCTCTCTCTCTCTCTCTCTCTCTCTCTCTCTCTCAAAAGGTAGCAACAGTTGAGAGAAGCGATTTTGAGATCGCCGTCGTCTCTTCCGCCGGCGGCTGCTGTGGTCTTCCTCGCCTCACCTCGGATGGCCTCCGATAGTCCGATCTGCCGTGAGGCGTTGGAAGACCATGGATTTACTACTTAGCAGGCTCAAGTTGAACAAAGCCTGCTACAATAGTTGGACACAAGCCATAACCAAACGTGGGTTTAGGCCTTATGTTGGCCCACGTCACGGGCCTCAGCATCTATTTGGGCCTCCGCATCCTCTAGCGATTAATAACCAGAAAATCTGTCCGACAATTGTCGCGGTGTTCGTGTATGTTTTTGTTCTGCACTTTTAGTTAAATCAGTATATTTTAAATTTATTATTTAATAAATAGAAGTATACTTGCTTTGATATAGATGACAAAGTTTCATAAACATATTCTCAAAAAAAAAGTTGTCGACATGGTCTTCAAAGCATAAGTGTGACCCTTGTCTATAAAATATTTAATAAAAAGTAGTATTGGTACACTTTTAAGAAAGTATTTTTAAAATAAATTATTTCTAATTTTGTAACTTAATAAATTTAAAATTATTTCTAATTTATATTGGCAATGTTTGATTAAAACATTGCGTCTAAAGGTACTATTTTTTTAAACCGAAGTTGTAAGCGAGAAAAAGATTGAATCTTAATTCTCATAATAATCAAAGAGCATTTTTAGAAGATAAAACAATTTAATTTAAGTTATCTAACTATACATTTTCTCTTATATCGGTATAGAGAAAGGATTTTTTCCTTTTTTCTAATATCTATTTTTTCTCTTTCTAATATTCATTGTTATATTTTAATCCGACGATTAATATTTTTTAGATTGAGCGCAACGAGCTATCAGAGAACGCTTGTGTTTTAATATATTGCGATGGGCACGGCCGTTTATGTTTGCTTCCGTCGAGTAGAAGCACACTCGTATGTTGATTGATCGGAAAACGATTTTTTTTAATATTTATTTTTCTTAATATTTATCATTATATTTTAATCTAATGGTTAATATTTTTTAAAGTGACGCGGTGCAAGGTCGACAGAACCGCACGAGATAGCCGCGTCCTTTCGAGCAGCGACTAGCGTGATTTTTTCGCCGGCGCGGCCTCCTGGTTCGCGTTCTCGCGGCGCTCGTCGTCCATGGTACCGACACCGGCGGGGCGAAACGCTTGCACGCCGCATTTTCACCGCTTATCTATGTCGGCCATATCCAGTTGTTGCCTTCCTGTTCCTGATCGCCCTACGTCATGGCAGAGCTCATGGCGAGGAAGATCTAGGCGGCACGTAGTTTATTGCCGGTGCCATCACCATGCCAAGCTTAGCTCAGTACAGAGGAAATGGCACATTGCAAACGAGAAGATGCATCACAATCTCTTCAAAATAGAAGAAGATCCAGGGAATGGTGGTGTGAGAATTTACATCCAGGGAAGAAACCATTGGGTTCGATGTTCGTTTATGAGTACATTTTGCTTTGCTACTTGCATCGACGGTTCTTCCGCGCGTCAAAAACTGGACAACATGTACGTGCTCGGACGAAAAACTTGTCATTCTGATCGACGGACGACGGAGCCGAGCTGCCGAGGCCTTAAGAGGATCCGGAGAAGGTGTCGAAGATGGTGGTGTGGAGCGGGTCGCTCAGGTGGGTGGCCCAGTTGTTGAGCGGCCCCTTGCCGGTGGCGGCGGCCTGCACGGCGAAGCCGAGGAAGGCGACCATGGCGAGGCGGGCGTGCTTGATCTCCGCCAGCTGCAGCCGCTCCTTCTTCTCCGGGTCGGACGCCAGGCCGAGCGGGTCGAAGAAGGACCCGCCGGGGTACAGCCTCTTCTCCGGGTCCAGCTCGGCGTTGCGCTGGAACTCGATGTACCCGATCACCAGCACCTCGATCCAGATGAGCGTCGAGATGGAGAACGGCAGCGGCTGGCCCAGGTAGGACGACCCGTCCACCAGCTCAACCTGTCATGTCAATGTCATCACCACATTCAGTTATTCACACAGGTTTTAGTTTTAATATTCACCATTCGTCGAGATGGAGCAGCTTGCACGACCGGTGATGCGTGCAAATGAAATGAACATTCACGATGACGACGTACGTACCTTGCCAGCGTCCTGCCAGGTGACGCCGGTGAGCCACTCGACGGAGAGGGCGCCGAGGGTGGCGAGCATGGCCCAGCGGCCGTGGATAAGCTCGCACTCGCGGAATCGCTGGAGGCCGAACACCTCGCTGTAGGGCTGGAGCGGGGTGGACTTCACGTCAGAGCTCTCGAACCGGGTGCCGATGATCTCGCCGGCCATGTTCTTGGCCAAGTTCTGGTCCAGCGAGTCCAGATCGAACTGCAGGTACTCCACGGGCTTCCCGAGACCGAACGGGTCGAAACCGTAGTCGCCGACATAAGATCCGTCGAGGTAGTCCGGCGCCACCGCGCCGGGGAACCACAGCGGCCGGTCGGAGCCGGACGACGTCGTCTTCGCCGCCTTCTTCGGGGCCACCTGCTTCTTGCCGCCGAACCCGAACCGCACCACGATGCGCCCGTTCTGGGGCGCCGGGTCCGCCAGGCGGGTCCCGAGGAATGTGCTCGCGGCGGCTGCCACCGATGTCGTCATGGTCGTTCCCTCTCCTTCGGTCTCCGGTGGTGGTGTGTGGCGGGGGCTCGTCACGAGCTGGATGCTTATAACAGTTTGTCAGATGTTATCTCATGCGTGGCAGATCGGACGGCCGTGGCGAATATGTGATCTATTTGACGGACACGATGGGCCCTGCCTTATCCAAGTCTTATCTGGATGGTCCAATGGACGGCGAGCTCGCGAAGACAGTCGGCACACGTGGCTGCTGATGATTGGAAAATGGCTCTGGATTTTCTTCAGATTTGTGGTATCGGAGCCGCTGGTAAGTGGGCATGGGGAATTTCGGGTGAAATAATCTCGGCCAATTTGTGACTTTGCCACCGATGCTTGAAAAGCTGCTTTACACTCCTATAACTGTCCCTAAATCAGTTAATTTGATATCTTCGGTAAAGCTAAATTTTATTTGCTAGGAATATCGTAAAATGTTGAGCCCTGTGAGAAATATACCGAATTCATATCCAGTCTTGCTCAAAACTGGTTATTTTGGTGCATTAAATAAAAAATAAGATAGTTTGAATTTCGGTAGCGCAACACTTTCATGTTGCTGATTGATGTTGAATCATGTCGCCATTCCTTTATCAGTTAGGAAACACAAGAATCATTGTTAAAATGTAAAATTGGCTAACAATGTTTCGCACACTTGGATCTAGCACATAATGACCTTTCCTGATCCTTCTACTTTATCTTTCGTTTTCCAGGCCATGGAAATAGGTAAAATTCCCATTAAAAAAAGAGAGAGGAATCAAAGTCGGATACAATAATTACTGTTCATTGACTTTGGTTTCTCAACACATTACCAGCAAAAAAAAGAAAAAGGGGGTGAATTATGAGAAACATTGATCTTCCCAACATAGCTCTTCATATATTGTCAAAGAAGTAAAGATATATTTAAATACAGAGACGAGGAAATCACAAGATAGGAGTATGATCTTCAGGGCCTGTTTGGAAAGCAGGAATGTGACAAAAAAACAATTCAATTCCCACACCAAAAGGTTCCCGCACTTCAAAGGGAGCCTCAATAGTTAGAACAATCTGGATCCTGGCAGAATACTATACCACAAGATGAGCAACAAAATATGTTCTAAAAGGAGGGACATCAATACAGTTTCTCGACTCAGCCTGGATGTAATGTCAACTCTGTTATCTGGGGAAGCTCTTAACTGCAAACAGCAGAATTAATGCCTTATGGAATAAAGGTTTTCGTCAAATTTCGTGACAGCTTCATTTGGCTTTGGTATTTCTGATCTTTCTTCTCTTTTCTTCTTTTCCCTGCCAATATAGTTTGAGTTAGGCAAATTAGACTCATTGGAATAAGCAAATCAATGCAGCATAAAGTGGGAAAGAAGACAGTGTAGAGGGAGATAGAAATCAAGCAGTTGGCAGTCCTCCCAAAAAAAAACAAAGAAAGAAGGGTCCAAGAGCATAAAGGGGTAAACTTCAAGAAAACAGGTTATGATCAATAAGAATTTTAGTACGGCCTTAAAAACGAAACACGTCATATATTGTACTAGATCATCATTCACTGAACAAGTAAGTCTGATTTAAATAGTAAAAAGAAGGTAAGACAGTGAAAAGACTGACAGAAGAAATGATTAACTAGCCACAAATTCCTTGAAAAGTTCCTTAGCTTGAACCAATTTTGAGAGTATGTTCCGGTAAACATCAAGGTCCCTATCCACACTTCTTTTATTGATGTTTAGAGCAGCGCAAAGCTGTTAAGAAAATAAGTCAGTGCCTGTTGGTGATATTAGCACATACCAATAAAAGTGTGCATTTCATTCTTAGATTATTACCAAGAACATCCTAATATCTTAAATGCTTTTCTTAAATGTCCATTGTACACAGAAACATGAGTCAGGATGTTTCAGGATATCCACACTTTTACGTATCATAGCATACGTCATACGTTGAAGTTTATATCGAGCGGCGCAGCCGCACAGGAACAAACAAAAACTGACATGTGGTACTCCCTCTGGTAAGATACACAATTACACAAGCCAAACCCAACACATGGTACTACCCCTGGTAGGATATACATGAGGTTCTGGCCTGACTGGAGAGAGTAGCATCTAGTTGTCCAAAGACAGATACAACAAACCAGACAGAAAGAAATAGCGAAAGGTAAACTGGAATATGTGACAAACTCAATAATAACTGCTAGAAATGACAGTCTGCCGTGCCCAAGCACCAACTAAAAACATTATGAATACACTTAGAAAAGTGTCATTTACAAGGCAAACCTACTGCAGTGTAGAAGGCACAAAATTATACCTATGGCATGGCAGAGTTAAACAATACTCTGAAGAAGAAAACATCACTCTAATTTGGTAGGGAACATAAAAATTTAGGAACAGTTACTAACTTCAATAATGGCATGCCATAATGGCTAACGTATTTGCTACCACAGCCCTGGAAAGAATAACACTTAAGCAGCCCAAATAACTCATCTAGGAAAACCAGTACAACAGAACAGCGCAAGGCACAAGCTACACAAAGAAGTAAGATCTTGTTAATGAATCCAAAAATAATTCTTTACTTTCTCAAAAGAACAAATATTAGATTCAAATCAACCCCAGCAGATCCATGATAGTTGTCTTGTTATTAAGGAAAAAGGGAAATGTAATCTGAAAGAAAATAGCAAATACAGGGAACACACAAGATGGCAAGAAAGTTTAATAATAATGGAAAAGCCAACCTTGTCTAGTACCGTTGGCTCTGTCGCATTAGAAAGCTCAAGCAAGCGAAATAAGCCAACTGCAAAGAACCGGCTGTAGCTGAAGTTTCCTTTGCCCTTCGCCCTTTCTGATATGTCTTTTAGAATGCCCTCTATTTCACCATCTCTTGAAGAAAAATCAACTAATGAACTACCATTCTGGGAACGTGCCCATTCTTCCATCTTTTGCGCATCAGCTCTGGACAGAGGGCACAAAGAACACTTAACATGATAGCTCCAAAAAGAGCCAAATAAAGCAAACTAGTAACCCAAAAACACACAAGCTTTTATCAATGCCAAGTAGAGAAGAAAGAAGAGCAACTAGTAACCCCAAAACACAAAGTATGCATAGTTGATTACTAGTATACCTGGGAAATTCAACAAATGCAAAGCCCATAAGACTTGACATACCATCTTTCTAAGAAAAATCTAGTATGATATTCAAAAGTTGAGGTGTAATATGTTTCTTCACACTTAGACCAAAAGATGTTGGAAAAGTAATTGAAAATTTACGGTGTCCAAGCGTAAGTGATATATAAAAAGCAGGGGTGTGAGTTATGAAAAGCACCTGTACTGCTCAGGGTCCTCATTTAACGCTGTTATATATGCCTTGAAGATGGCATCCTTATCCTCATCGCTTGAATACCCTTCCATGAGTTGATCATAGACGGTGACAAAGCCAAGAGCAAACACAGGATCATATCTATAGGTTCTTTTATATCTCATTAGATGTTGCTGCACCAAAAGTTCTTGTAGGACTGTACTGTAAATGCTTGGGATTGGGCTTTTGTAAGACTTGAGAAAGTTCATCTTTGTTTCTGCGACAGTAGGTGGAAAATCTGTACAAGATTCAAGATAGATGAAAAGGTTGTACCGATAATTTTCTATGTGATGCACATAAAGCAAGATGTTGCATGTCAAGAACATACTGGATGTAAAATGATCCAGTAGCGACTGCTTGACATATCATTTCAATGTAGGCACAATAAAATCACAAGAAGAATGAGAAACAAAAATACATGAGATAATTGGTGGAACGATATGGCTGAAAAAAACTGTTCGCCAGTTCATGTCTATGGTTCTTAAGTATTTGAATTTATTCCCACTTGTAATCAAATAGCATGTGAAGGTGATGAGCAGAGAAACATGTTCAAGAAATGACCAAACGATCCAGAATAGGACAACAACAAGCAACACTAGTAAGTAGGGATGGGTAACTGTCCTATAAATAACAAAGAAAAAAAACATATGTTCTAGGTAGATTAAGTTAAAATTAGCTCAATATGCAGTGGACTGAAGAAAACTGCAAGATTAACATCATTCCCTTTTTGTATAAAATTTTACTCATCCAGACTCGGCACAATGTGTTAGAGCATTTTCTGAGCAATAGCATAGCAAAGTGGAACTCCGATCCTGACTAAAATTCAGTCAACAAAATAAGTTTTTTCCTTTCAAGAGTTCACTTCAAAAAATTACTGCATCTGCTATCTAGTACAGGCAAATATTGAAAGAACTCAACTGAACCAGGTAAGGTTGGATAGATTTGATTAGCAGAGTACAACAAAGTGAACAAATCCTTGCCGAGCTCAATAGAGTCACTGAAATATTTGGATTTGATAGCTAACAGAAAAGAAAGATTTCACATAACGACACTATTTGGAGCAATTCATCCAAGCATGCTTCAGTTAAGCGCAAATAAAAGGTCGCTTCAGTCCAGTAGCTCAGTTGAGGGGAGCACGAGAAGAACCCGATATATGGTTCTTTGGCGGGAGAAAGCAGTACTGCCAGCGATTCTCCAAATCGCACATTTGTAAGAGAGATTCGGGAAGCTGAGAATCCGACATGGGTGTGGGGGATTCGCTCCTTTGAGATGGCTGTGCAGCTAATGCCCCGGCTACTTCAAATGAGCTCGCCTTTCCGTGCGGCGAACAATATAGGTAGAGAGAGCTAACCGCCCGCCGTTGCGACGCAGTGCACCACTGTGCGCGAGGCTCGCCGAGCCCTCACGCTTAGTACGACGACGCCGGAGACTGACACCGCCGTCGGCGGCTCCCTGCAGCGCCGCGAAGGGAAGCGACGATATAGCCGCCATGGGGTGATTCCTCGTGCCTCGCTTCGGTTATTTTGCCGGACACGGAGGCGGGTGGTCGGCGCCGCCGGTGAGGGCAAAATGGTAAATGTAAGGGGCTAGCGGGAGGAAAGGCTAATGTTCTCCTGGGATTGGAGGGATGGGATCTTTCTTATCCAAGTAGGTCTACGCTGGTTTATCAGCCACTTCGAAGTTGCCACGTAGCGTGCCACTCTTTTGATTCTAGAGTTTGTTTCTGTTTTCGACACTTTTTTGAGAGATTTTGACGACATTTGTGGACTTGGGAGAATGGGTTTACTTGTGGATTTGATATTAGGACATGGAGGCTAGTGGTTTGATGGATTCAGTCAAAGACTTTAGCTGTTAAATGTTCTTTGAATCGTTTGGTTTCTAGTTCCTCGTTAGACGTGTGTACGCAACAAACGAGTTTGATTACAATTGCCTTCAAATATATTTGTTTGTTTGCGAATGTTCTCTATTCGAATGGTATCTTATTTTTAGAATGTGAATCAAATTTTTTTAGTTGCTGAATAACCACAGTATGATCTTTCATGTTTGTTTCTTAGCATTTCATATGTAAAATTCTGCTCTGCTTTAAAAATATATACAAGAATTGAAATGATACATATGAATTTTGTATCTAAGAACCTCAGTGAGAATACAAGGGATAATAGCTTGAATGTCTCTATTTTCAGATCTAGTTGTATAGTATTTGCCATTATGTTTCTTAATATATTGTTGCCCTTTTTTTAAGGAGCTGCACATCTTTTGTTCCTGCTAACCAGCACAACACACTGTTATATGAAACAATGCTTTACCAGATGCTACTATGTTTTTATCACTATGTGAAATTTTGAAGTTATTGTAACGGCTGAAACTAATTTGGATAACCCAAATAAAAAAGATAATGTCTGGATGCTTTAGTTTTCATAATAATTAACATTACTTACCATCTTTTCACAAAATAACATTACTTGATAAATATAATAGTGAAGACAACAATACTTATAATTATGCAACATAGACTATTCTTTTGTTTTAGACAAATAGGTTGCGTTCGTATGTGATTTTAATGGCTACGGCTGTTTAGCTTTTTCAACTGTAGCAGTGAAGATTCAAGAAGCATTTGAGCTGCAGCCGTCAAACGAACACAGCCATAGTATTTGTAGGCGCTCATGAGATGGTTAATCCTACCATCAGCTGCTCTCATATCCAGTTGCACCATCATTCTTTATAGGTGCTGCCATTGCTTTGTGTACATCTTCTATGCGTTAACCAGCACAACAAATTGTCCTAACGTCCTAACTTATATAGATGTATATTGTCCCAATTGTTGCTCAGTTTACCTTGAACTTGTGATCTAGTTGATGATGCATATCTAAGGATGCAAATGGTACGCAATTGGTATTTATGGGTCAAAGTCTCTAGTTCATTTTAGAATTAATATTATCATACTAACAATACAAGATAGAGGGGAGTTAGTTTAATTTAAAAAGTTGTGAGCCGATCCACTGACCCAGAAAACATAAAACTTACATCCTTAATTGCAGCATAGGGCAGCACCACTTTAGGAATTAAAGAAATGTCGGGATATAAATATTGCTTACAGAGAAACACTACTCCGTACGTCGCTGGTCGATCTAGAAGACGATTGAGTTACTATTTTTTGTTTTCAAAAATAGAATCCTAGTTTTATACATTTAATTAAAAAACTAGTTTGATTGCCCGTGCTACGCTACAGGCAGGGCAATATGATGTAATCCCCATCGAATACGGGTAAGACAAGGTGCCACATTCTACCTCCATATAGACAAAACAACGTGAGACAACTCCACTGCGATACACTGCTATAGCAAAAGTAAATCTAAGAAATATAATTGGTAAAGTATGAATCAACATCTTGAGTCAAGCTACAGCAAAAGTTCATGCATTAGTGAATAGAAAAACACAATGCCATGCTTCACTTGTCTATATTACCTTTAATGTGTACTCCCTCTATACTCAGTAATTCAAGTCGTTTTGTACTTTGTTTTAGTCAAGCATTGGGAATATAAATTACAAATAACTTTTAAATTGTTAAGTTTAGAAATATGAAAATCATATGAATAGATTTGCCATAAAAAGCGCTTTCATAAAAGCATATATATGTCAGTTTTTGATAAATATTTTTAGAACTAATTAAAGTCAAAGTTATGCTTTGGAGACCGTGTCGTTGTCTAAAATGACCTGAATTGTGAGTATGGAGGGAGTAATTGTTGATGATAATTTGAAATTTAATCCTTTAGGAAAGACAATTTGGTGCAATACCACAATGATTAACTATATACATTAGAATTATTCAATACAGCTTATTAGCACATATAGTACAATGTATGTGCTCCGCTATATGCAAGACAACTTGACACAAAACCCGTTCCAATACAGTCAAGACAATTTGACATAAAAGCATGACGCACCAATTTTATGGAACTTGAGCTCACCAGTTGATCCTGGCAGGCACATTCCAGAAGACATGATCACCACTTGAATGTCAATCAATGAGCATGACCCCTGAATCCCCAGATTCAACAAAGCAAAAAGAAACAATTTTACTACACTATGGATCATGAGTATTTGTGGATGGCAAAACAGAGAGCAGGAGATAATTCAGAAATCCAACCAACAAGGCAACAAATTGCTGGCTCTACCTGATGGTCAGGGGAGGAGGAAGAGGCGATGATGAGTCAGCTGCCTCGTCTCTCAATCCCAGCAGCTCGAAGGCCTTACTCCTAGAATCCAGAGCCAGTGGCTTTTGGGGGAAAAAAAGCAGAGGTTACCAGAGTGCATATAAATGTGGGTGGTTAGTAGCTCATTTTGTTTTTTAAGTCACATACCGTGTTCCGCACAAATTATGATGTTATATGTTCTTTTCAGTTTTGCAAGTACTACAAATCACTATTCTATACACAGAAAAGAATCCAGTAGAAAAAAGACCATGCAAAACTATGCTTTCTTCTTCAGCCTTCCAGCTAAATTCAATAAACAAAATCTATAGGTTTGCAATATAACATCAATGGTGTCCATGTCTATGGTCTGTGAACCACCTTATGGTTTTGAAACTACAATGTATAAATATGGATTAACTGAATTTTTAGCCTAATTAATTGAATTTCTAGTAAACAACAAATTTACAGAAGCATGGATCCCTGAATGGGATTCTATAATAACTTTATGAACTCCATCAACTGAAGCAGATGATGAACAAACAAAGGCCAATTCTTTATTAGCCATTCAAAAACGTTTGGATTCTTTATTAGCCATTGCAAAGTTTGAATTTCCTTATTAGCCATTCATTTTTAACTTTTGTTCCTTAGTGACCACTATGGTCATTTTTTTCCTAAAATGCCCTTACATGTTGTAAACCAAACTTAAATTGTGAGCACCATAATTTCTTCAATAATTTTGTTTCGATTTCTTTAGTAATTTTTCTCATTTAGTAATTTTGTATCAATTCCTCGAGTAATTATGTTTTAATTCCTTGAATAATTTTGTTTCAGTTAGTAATTTCATTTCGGTTTTGTTAACAGAATAAATCTTAAAAATTAGCAGATGAACCGAAACAAAAATTACTGAATGAGATATAATTATTGAGGTAACAAAAAATTTATGAAATAATCGAAATAAAATTACTGAATAAAACTGAAATAAAATTAGTGAAGGAATTAAAATAAAATTACTCGAGGAATTGATACAAAATTACTGAATGAGAAAAAATTACTAAATGAATCGAAATAAAATTATTAAAGAAATTACAGTGCTCACAATTTATATTTGACTTGCAACATGTAAATGCATTTTAGAAACAAAAGCGACTATAGTGGTCACTAAAAAACAAAAGTTAAAATAGATAACTAATAAAAAAATTTAAACTTTACGATGGCTAATAAGAAACTCAAACTTTCTTGAATGGCTGACAAAGAATTAACCGTGCTCCTGGCCTGTGCCCCGGTTCCGAGCAAGCCCAACAATTACGCAGACGTCCACCTGGATTCGCTGGAAAGAGGCTCTTGCAGGCTAAAAAATTTTGATGGCCCAATGAGCCCGTACCCGTAGGCCCAGGCCCAGTTTACCTGTACGTTTTTTTTAGAACCAGTTTACATGTATACATTCAAACGCTCCTTCAGGCAACATACCCGCTGTCGGTACAGTACAGTCCACTGTCCAGTCAAGTTGAAGGTTCTATGACGGCCGACCTGCTAGTAGCGGTACTCAAGGTTCAGTACACCGACGGTGATCAGGTAGGACGTCCATGTGCCAGCCGCTGCCCGGCCGCACTCATCAGTCACCACCGACATGTGAATCCGATCATCCAGATCGAGCCTCCATGGCCCCCTACCAACGTGACGAGACTGAACGGTCACTGGTGCGAATTCACCGAGATAGCCACCGCGCAGCTCGATAATACGAGTATTCCTGTGAGCGAGTCCGCCAACAAGTAATCCCCAAAGCGACCTGAAACCAGCGCTCCTCAGCGGTAGGAGTAGTAGTAGTCTGGCACGCAAGGTGACATGATGAACACGTCAAGAAGCAACGTGGTCTGGCTGTTTGTGTCCCATAAAAAAACCCCAATCATGCCGGTCCATGTGTGCGTGCGCGCGCGCGTGCCCGGATCCCTGTCGGCGGCGGCGCTCGCTCGCTCGCTTGCTCGTCCCCACAAAACACACCGGGCGAAGGAACGAATCCGTCGCGGAAAGGCGAAAGTGACCGACCGAGCAAGCTCTTCCCCGTTCCGTTGCGTTCGGTTGATCGCAGTAGCGGTGCTCGCGCGCAGAATTACCGGCGCTCGTGTTTGATCGATCTACGCGAGCTGTGGGTAGAGACGCAGATCGCACTACTGAAGATGGAATAAAGAAATGCAAAGGGAGAAAGGCCGGTCAAGGTGGAAGTTGCGGTGCTGTCCTGGCCCCAGGCTGGTGGTGCGTCGTGGTGTCCGGCTGCCGTCGCCACCGCCACGTTCCTGCTCGCCTAGCTTACCTCTTCCACCCACCCAACCCGACGCAACCGCTCCCCAATCAGCCATCATCTCGACCTACTTACCTCGATCGCTTCATTCATATTGTTCTCTCCACCACTACGCTGCCAACCACTAACAAGCTAGCAAGCTGCACCACCAGCCCAACCTCGCTCGCCTGACAGGAGCAGGAACCAACACCTACTCGCTTACCTCACAATGGCTCCGCGTCTGCTGTCGTGCTTCGGCCGCCGGGGCGCGGGCGCCGCGACGGCGTCGGCGCCGGAGGACGGGGTCGGCGCGGAACAGCAGGCG